>CM059997.1:843522-1228522 GCA_030463065.1 Aphidoletes aphidimyza
GCCCAAGTGTTTTCAAAATTGGATAATCGGTCGGTTCGAACACTATTTTTAGAAGAAACTTAATGTCGACAGCCGTCTAGCTCTTGTCATTAAAATTGATAACAGCTACCATCGTCGTTTTTTTTTCTAACAAAATTCAATTCACGACGACACAATCATAAATGTGTCAAAAAAAATACGCTAACAAAATTAAAATTGATCCAAAGTCCGAAAATAGAAATTAAAATGCGGAACAAGGAATTCTTTCGTGAACGCAAAAGCAGTCAAGCCGGTTAAAACTAAAATAAACAACACTATCAAGTTTTACAAAATGATATAAATGCTGCCAGAATGTTGAGCAAATCATTTATAATCATTTTGTGCGCTTGAGCGCAAATCGGATTCTTCGCTCACATTCGCCTGTGTCAATCGTCACACTGAGGGCAAAACAACAAAATATAGTTTTCATATCACAGTCTTTCATACATTTATAATGTGATTTATTTTTAAAATTCTATACATTTGCCACATTTACCACATTTGCCGGCCGATCTATCTCTCTATTGCATTCAACTTCCTTCCTTGGTTCACTGTTCACTCGTCGAATGTGTTGTTCATTTTGCAGCTTAAGTTTTTTATTTTTCTATTTTGGTTTTTGCTTTTCATTCCTCTCTTCCATCACCTAAACACACAGACACACAACATTTTCCAATTGCAAGCTCTCGAAATATCGGATACTCGATTCGGAATTTCTATTTTTGGATTTAAAAATGTTTTAATATTTAAGCTACCAAAATGGAATGGTGACAGTGTAACACCAGCTGTCAATTGAAAACAAGAGCCAGTCAAATAAAATTTAAAAATCGGAATCGTTGTGTGGATCTTGTGTTTATTTGTGCTGCAACAGTCACATCACGTCCCTGCTCAATTCAGGCATTTTGTAATGTCAGAGGTGTTAATTGATGGTCGTTTATAAGTATCAGTGAAGAAATTAGTGTGATTGCCAGCATTCGAGATTAGATGTCATGTCGAATAACATACACATAAATCCATTTGGATCACATTAGAAGTTCATTTATACCGGTGGCGCAGCCAAAGCATTGCGATGCAAATGCAATACATTCGAGCGGTGCTCGGAACACTGTGAGCTATGCGCATGCAGTGAGACAGAGATAATCGGAGACAGCACCACCATACAGCCCAACACCATACAGCACAACACAACACAAGACGTGATTCTCCGTTTCTAGGAAGAGATCAAAGCGGAACAATTAAGTGAAATGACACCTTCTGCTTGACACCGTACACAAGTCACAATTAATGGCACCACAAATATTCGCTGCGTCTATTTTGTTATACGCGCCAAACAATAAAAATTACATTTCACATCATAAAGCAATATGGGAACATCCAATCCATTCTCTCAGCTTCGGAAAATATATGTTAAAAAAGGAGGAAAAGAAATAGAAACAAATACATACAACAAATACGTTCTCTCGTTAACTAATACACATGGATTTAGTGTCGAATTGGAGCATATTTTTCATTTTTTTTTTCTTATATTATCAAGAGATTTCGAAGCAAAATGATAATAAAAATGTCATTCGCACGTTGTGCCTTATGACATTGTGCATTCGATTAATCTTTTTTTCATATAATGGTGTGATTCGTATCGCAAAATTCGTATCGCTTATAGTATATGGAAAAACAAACAATTTGGAAAAATGGATTTGGATTGTGCGCGTGTGTTAGGCCCGACACAAATCAAAGCACATATGGCTTCGGTCAAAATTTTCAATATTTCATTCTCTTTCTCGGCTTCCAACGGTTAAAAATTGCCACATCTATATGAATATAAATTGAAATGCGCACGATGTATGAACCTCGAACTGGAGTCGGAACGAAGTGACACAGAAGAAAGTAAAATTGCGTCCACATTCCTCCAATCGCTGTTTCTTTCAAATGTTGTATCTCATATTTGTGTTTCGCGTGTAATATTTATTGCAACTGTTCATCGCTTTAACTTTTGCAATTGTTATCGATGAGTGTACACTGTACAAGTGTTTTAACCATTTCATTACATCTCTATCTATATTGCAGATACACATACATACACGTACACACATTCAGATCGATAGATGCATTGGCATTTCGAACTGAGCTCACTAAATGGTATTAACATCATTTAGTGACGGTTTTAACCCCATCCAGTCGTCTGTGTGTTGAATCCAATTTCCAGTCACTCCCTCTCTCTCTCACTCAACAATTGTCACTGCTTTCATTGATGTTGATTGCTAGGGGCTCAGCCCTTCAAAATATAGGCAAAAGTTGTCCCATGTATATAAAAATTATGCGTTTATCCAATGAACATGCCTGCTACATGTCATCGGGTGCATATCTATCCTAAGAAACAATTACTAACTCGAACATTTGATGGCCAAATTTGTGGCTGTTCATATTGGAAATAAAAATGCATTAATACTATAGTTTCGAGCCCCTAGGTTAATTGTCTTCAGCAAATTTGGTAAATAAATCGTTGTCCAGTTTAAGAGGATTATTAATTATGAGCGTTGGTCATGTTGAAGTTTAATTTAGAGCCAATATAATGAATAATGGTTATTATGTTATTAATTTACATATCGGTTTCAATATGCGGAGGATTGAGGTTGCGAATTGCATCCACAGATACACAGTCAATATCACGCGTCCTCATGTCCGTATATAGGTACTGGAAGCATACAAACACACATCGTAACGGCTATTCACTGAAATTACGATCTGTTCAGTATAAAACCAAAACTGATTGGTTAAAATATGATTTGGACATGCTTTTTCTCCATCGTATTTTTTTGTTGTCGATATTGTGTATTATATCGTTGTTTGCGTGTGTATTGTTAGTGCACATTGCCGATAATAATTTTTGCTTGCTGCAAATAATTTTCACCGCTGCAAGTTCATTTGCATTTATGGCAATTGCAATTGCAATCACAACGGCATAACTTTTATGGAAAATGGCCCATTTATCTTGATTTTCCATCCAATTCATTGTTATTTTCGTAATTTTGTTGTTGTTGTTGTTATTGTTGTTGTTCAATTCAATTCAATTTCGGTGGCGATTTTTTTTCCATTCATTCAATCGAAAAGTTCACATCACTGGTGCAGTACACGTCCGAGATATGCGTATTTCATTTAGCAATCATTTTAATCCTTCTGCTAGTTTCTCCTTGTTCATTGAGTGTTGAACGCGTACGGAATGCGTTTGTATTCAATCGATATAAAAATAAGTGAAGGGCGAAATATGAGTTTTTCATTTATTTCAATAAAATTTCATGTATTGAATAACATAAAAGTGAAAAAAAAGAAATGAAAGAATGAGGCAGTGAAATTGAGACACAGAAACAAAAAAAATACGCGCTCAACTATGAAACACCAATTATGCGTACAACGCAAAAACCCAGGGGTGTATGATGAATTTTAATTCACAGCTTTTACCTGTTAACAGAATACGCATTCAACATTCAACAATTCAATTTATATTTGAACGTATTCATATTCAAACCTTGAAAAGTCACCAAATTTAATTGGAGTTAAAACAGGTTAATAAGTCGATCTATAGGTCTGGATACGTCACATACAATCGACGCAAGAAAAACGAAACGACGAAGCCGGAATTTAAATCCGTATGCACAACTGCCCCATGCCTTTGGCGCTCCTCATGGAGTTCGTTTTCGATTCATGGAATTCCCCAAAATTCGCCCGCATTCATTTGGATTGTAATAAATTCTTGAGATTTCAGAAAATGCTCCAAAAATCAAATGAATTAAAATTCGCCGTACGCCCCTAGGCAAAAACATATTTTTTGTACAGCCATTGTTGATTGTTTATTGTCTTGCCATTTTATTTGGTCGAAATAACTGAAAATATTTTTAAATTGTGTGTTGATCATAAAACTTTAGGAGTTCATTTGGATGATCATTTTTATCGATGAATATGCGACCAGGGAAAGAATGACGCCGGGAATATTTTCATGTGGCTGTAAACACCATTAAAGGATGCACCTGAAAAATGAGAGCAACAGCAATACCAACAACAAATATGAGGCAGAGAATCAGCTTTATCGCTTGCCAGCGGAAATTAAACAGAAATATAATATAAATTGAATCATTAAATAGTGATGCAGTTTCAAATCGTTTCATACACAGATACATACACACACAAAGTGCTCTTGCGCGCGTACCTTTACAAAAACAACGTGTGGCCATTTTTTAATGGCACATGGCTTAAAATATGCGAAAAACATAGAGAAATCTCCATCAACATTACAAATTTTGCGAAAAGTGTGAGCAACCAATTCATGCCAACGATATGTCATATTCGTTTCGGACAACCGAGTAACGCGGTCATTTACTGGACTTGCTTATTATCGAAAACGGTTATTGCAAATTGCAATACCAAACCATTCGCCATTCATTTACATAAAACATGCAACGAATCGCCGCTACACACTCACACACACACACACACACAATTCAAATTCGTAGGGCATCCGATTCAAAATCAATTACCATGGAAAATATGCACTCTACTACATGCTTCAGTGCAATGCATAAAATGCATAAATCGGCATTCTATTTATATCAATAGTGACGATTCACATTGGAAAATCTATACGAAATTTAGATATGAAACATGACATAATCGAAATAATGCTTTCAAAGTACCTCAATTGCTTTAGAATGGACTTTAAAAAAAAAATTGAAAGTTGGTAAATGCATCAAAAGACAAGGAACAAATACTGTCATGTTTGCGGTAAAATCCATACATAGTTTTAATCTTTCAATATTGACACAATTTCGACTCAACGTGCATTTGTGGAACATTTAAAAGTAATGGATAGTAGCTATCAACACAATACCAAATGGAAATTTTACACGAATTTCCAATAATTTTAATGCATTTGAATACATGCAAATCGAAGTAAACCAAGAAACTAAATTAAACTTCGAATTAAATTATTCAATTTTGAATGTTCATGTTGAAACATTCAAAATAATTGAAATGAAAAAAAGAGATCAGTAAATGTATTTTAAGCCAAAATCCTAAAACAGACGCAGAAATTTGACGGAAGAGAATATAATGGCTTCAAGTGCATGTGTATACAAACATCTAAATAAACAGTCCAATTACTATAGTTGTGAAATAAATTTTGTAAATGTTTTCCTCGTTGTAATCAATCTATTGACATTTATTGAAATGAGAATTTAAGTTCTGATATAGTTGAGCTCACAAAAATCACAATCGATTTGTTACCTTTCAAATTCCTCATAAACAATACAGCAAAAAAAATGAATTCCCATTTAGTGGGCCAGAAAACCACTAATATTACATTATGAACTCGGTTCTGAATTCCAAAGTTAAAGAAAGGTCTTCAATTTCACCCACAACCAAATTTGGACCCAATAATCGAGGACGCACTGTAATGATTAGTGATGGGCAATTTATTTATTCCCAATTTTACACAGGGAATTTATTTGCGCAATTATTTTTCATCCCATCACTAGTAGTGATCAAAGGTGTTCAAACGTACAGCGAATTGCGAATTTATTAATTAAAAATGTACATATGAAATTTGATTGATCTTGTCGAACATGAATTTTATGTGAAATTTTATCGAATTTCCAACAAAAATCATGATATTCTATACAATGTTGTAATGTATGACAATTGGTTACAATGACACTTTACATAAAAATCATTTTTTTATGTCCAGTTCATGCTATTCGTTCGGTTTGGTATGTGATTTCCATTAATGAATGCGAACGTGAATGCGAATGCGATTGCGTATGCAAATGAAAAATATAAACACGCTATTTAATTGACCATAATGATGAGAAATCAACGTCGTATATTTGTAAAACTGACTGAATCTATCGAGTTTACATTTGGTTGGAGCCGGCTATTCATTAAAGAGTTCACTAAGTGGGACCTTTCATTTCTCATCTTTCCTCACAACACTCAATTATTGTGGAAATATAAACGAATTTAAGTGAATAACTGGTTGACTGGTTCTGAAGTGTTTAACCAACATAAAGTGAAACAACAGCGCGCCATCAATAAAGTACGAGGTAAAACACTGTAGAAGGGAAGAACCTGTCACTTGAATAAGATGAAAAACAGTAAAAAAATGATAAAGAAGTAAAATGAGTTGCCCCCAAAAAGCAACATTACTAATGACCATAAAAATTACCTCCTGATAGAAATAAAGGGACTTGATAATTGTATTGCGTATCGGTTGGTAATGACGACAGCGTACAAGAAGAACATGCACAATAGTCATGTATTTTGTTAATATTAACTCGTCTGCTGGAGCTGCTGTTTCTTTTTTTGCTTGCTGTTGCCGTAATAAATAATACGCAATATGCGCTATTGACCCCCCTTTCACATTGTGTTCGTACTGAGAAAGTGGTCGCGGAAAGGTTTCGTTGCATTCTATCTTATTATCTCCGCAGTCGTGCCATTCCACCATGTCGAATCTCTGTTCTCCGCTTCACATTTTTTTGACAAATGATCTGACACACTCGGGCCACCCTTTTTCCACTTTTCCAAACAATTTTTTTTTTTCATTTCACATCCGTTTTTTCATCGGCATGTTCTATGTGTAAAAGTACATTGAAAACCAAATATTGACGCTAATGAAGCGCCTCTCACGGCCAATTTCAGCAGACACACAAGTAAATTCCTGCAAATCATAAATTGCTTACGTATTAACCCATGAAAAGAAATGTTAGTGGAACAGACCCGAACCAATGTTTCGTTTCACTATTGCACATTTACCCATATTGAAATCTCGGTTCATGCTCAACAATACAATTAAATATACGATACAGCAACTTGCGTATTCAAATTTGTCCATGAGACGGCACTAGTGAGCACAGTTTGAAACTAAAACACATATATTTTCAAATAATTCATCGGCATTTTTTTCGCTCTCTTTTCGGGTGCTACTCTGCTGTTCTGTTTCATTGGGTAACTATTTGGCCATTTGAGCCGGCTGCTCTAATGAATTTTCCATTAAATCAAAAGGAAGAAATGCAACAACCATTACCGAACCCATATCAAACATGCTCAAACCACGAATTGAAGAGGCTGACCTCGCGATCCACGACCATCATCATTGCAGCTAATTGTGTTTTTTTTCTTGTGCTTTGTTTACTTTAACATTAAAAGTGTTGCAAAGTGATGACAATTTATATTAATTGACTTAATTTGCATTCACAAATTGTATTTGTTCATCAATAATTCAACACCATTCTCAATAGTTTTTCATTTATAATTTTTAAAAAATCTAAGTGCTTGTCGAAGTGATTGTTTATGTTCGGCTCAAAATGTCTTGTGATTTCCGCATCAATGCTCTCGGAAGAGAGCGATTGATCAAATGCTGTTTTTGAAAGGGGAGCCCATTTGAATTCGTCATTAGGTAATTTTATGTGTATTGATTTGCTACATGCTGTGAATTCGTACACTATCCATTCATTCGTCCATTCTCGTTGTTGGTTGACAAATCCAAATACGGACAAATAATACGAATGCAAATCAATCTGCTTATAAAAGCAACACTTTGAATAATCACCAGCACTTAGAATTGTGGGAATGTAACATTGACTCGAGCCATGGCACATTTGACTTTCTGAAACCCTCAAACAGAATGGAATCGATTCGAATCTATCGTCTGTGTATATAAGATGAAGGGTGTTGCACATAATAAAAATTCACTTGAGAATTTTTGCATTGATTTCGTCGAATGTTGTTCAATCGAATTATGCGTTACAAAATCATGTGCTTTGTTTGGTATTGCATCGGATACAAAAGACGTCGATTCTGTGCCTAGGGAATTCGATGGAAATAACAGCCTACGCCAAACAAGCAAAAGCCGAGAAATGAGAAATGAGCTGGTTGTGAAATACCAAACGCGTGTCGTTGATTTAATTTCAAATCATTTAATGTGAAGTGCATGGGTTGAACTGCCAGACGTGCCCTGCGTCAGATACTGACAGACACAATTAAATGCACATTTGGTTTCTTATAATGCGAAAGGTCTCCGGTACACAAAGCGGATCTTGTTAGGCGGTGATCCCCCGAAAAAAAATCAACGGATTTCATTTTGATGCCGGAAGAAAAATAGCGACGTTTTGAAAATGGGTGGTGAAATGATACGAATCCAATGTATTACCAAAAACTGCTGTGGGGACTATTTAATGAATAGACAAACACATAAATGCATTGCAAGAGTAATTTTCCCATGCCAAAATTTTAAGGGCACTCTTTTCGCACTATGAAAACCACTGCTTCATCATTTCGATTCGCACCAGTTTTCGATCGGAAAATTAAAAATATGTTTCTCCTCTCCATCTCATTCCCACTTTATTTTGAAATATTAAGGGCACATTGGATAGAATACAATAGAAGAAACAAATCTCTGCGACTGCAATGAATATGTTGTTGGACCAATTCGAAGTTCGTTTGGCATGCTGAGCTGAGTGACAATGACATTGCAAGAATTATAAAGCGTTTCAATCGTTTTCTACAACGTGGCCCCGTTGTGATTTGGTCGATGTTGTCACCGTTGTTAGCGTGGATTAGGCTAGATTTTGAACAATCGTTTTTCTCTTTCGCATTCTTGTTTGCATTGTCTATCAACATTCTACTGAGTGTCAATGTAATGATTTTAAGTCCGGGTTTAAACAAAAACAACGAACCGAAAAAAAACGCATCGAAATAGAAAGACAGAGAGCGAAACCTCATCCACTTCAAAGATTTCGGAGAACAGAAAAATTGAGGAGAGGACGAGGTGGGATAGATATTTAGCCGAGCTGAAAGAATATGCAGATATCGGAAGCATCACTATGAGAGCGTATACGTACACACAGCCGTCCTGCATTCAGATTCACAGCTTCATATGTGTGCGTGCAACAGAGACGTTTTCATAGTGATGCGGTCGCTCTGTGCTTGTCGATGCGCTCGATATCTAGATATTTTCTTCCAGCTTGGCCGAATATCTATCCTACCTCGTCCTCTGAAATTGAGTGTGCGACACAATGTGAATAACAACAACAGCAACAGCTGCTGTGCATAGCTATTAGCCAAAGTTTCAATATTTCACATGCGATGTGTGCACGGATTTATTCAAAGCGTGCACAGGCTACACTGACACTAGGAGACTCAGCTAAATCCATTACAAATAAGACAGCGTCAACACAACGTTGATAGGCCCTAGAAACGATGAGAGAGAGAGAGAGAGAGAGAGAGAGAGAGAGAGAGAGAAAGAGACGGAGAATAAAGTGCAAATTCACTCTCCCCAATGTCGCATATTTTTCTGTTACTTTTCTCCATTCGTTCACATCGTCTGTGCTGCCTTTTTCACCCATTTATTTCGTATACGGAAAATAAATTGTTATTCCAGTCAATTATGCAAAGCAATGTTGACGGTGTTGCCATTGGCATACAGACATCATTGCGGCCACAAAAATAAGACAAATACTCGCTGCTGTATGACAAAATCGTTCAGTGAACAGGCTCTGACACACAGATACCATTGGCGTCCGATGACATCAGCATAAATTACCTGTCAATTTTTTTCGGTAAAATAACACTATTATTTCGGCGGAAATGAGTAACTGAAGCCAAAACACACTATCACGATTTATTCGCACAATTTTCATAGTTTTTTTTTTCAAATTGTGGTCTCTTTCACCTATGAGATTCGCCAGAAACACGATGAAGTGAAAACACATATCCAATCTGGAAAATAAAGGAACGAATGACATTCGACAACTAATTTTTTCTGGATGCAGCTCGATATTTTTGTGCAATTTTTATGAATATATCAGATTTATAACCACTTATAACGAAATCAAAAACTCCAATCCTCAAAATGACTGAATTATGTTGAAATGTTTTAGTGTATTGCAAAAAAGACGTCTAGAAATCTTTAAATAGTCATTAAACATTTTCTGAGAAAAACATGTCTGAACAATTCTTTTTTGTTTTTTAATCTGTTCCGATTTTTCATGGTTTTTCGCGAATATTCGAATGTCAAATAGCTGCACAATTATTGCAATAAATGGATCAATTTTACAAACGATACCTTAAGCTCTTGTGCTGGCTCGAGTGTGTGAATGAAAATAAACGCCACGCAAGTGTAAGAAGTGACAGAAGAAATCCATTACTGTCTCTTGGTACTGCAGATGCTATTCTCGTGCGAATAAATTTATTTTAACATTCTTACCTGGCCTCATGAGATTACGAATATGGTGTAATTTATTGTTTGGATAAATTAAGAAATAAAAAGATTATTCGGTTATTCACACTTTTTTAAAGTACCATTCGAATGCCTCAACTTTTAGGTTTGTCTTGCTATTAATCGGAACAAAATCCTTTGATTCAAATGGATTCAAATGGATTTCCTAGCGCTTTTCCACTTTATCGCTTTTCTTAGTTTTTAGTTGTTGTGCAATACATTGTCATGAAAACCATGAAACCAAATGTCGAGAGCGCAATACAAACGCCAGTGATGTAACATTTAAACCGCTGATATGCACTTTACGACATGCAATAGTTTTAAGTGAATAAAATTCGGAGCATAAATATTACTTTTTATATTCAAGAATATAATTTATTTAGAGCAAGCAAAAGCTGTTCATTTCATTTTAATAAATAGAAATTACTATCCATTTTAGTTTTTTAATGATGTGAAAACAGCCCTTCTTTTAATCAAACATTGATGTGGCTAGATAACTAATCTTCTTTCTGTCACTTGTCTTTTCACTTTACAATTTACCCGCAGCATAACAATGAATCTGAAAACAAATTCGCCATCAAAGTGAAAATGGGGGAGAATATTTCAACCTCGAATCAGCACCTAGTTCCTTTTTTGCTCATTGTGCGTGTATGTACGCGCGCCAACAAAGAAAAGACTAAATAGAGAATGCAATTGTACTTCCGCGAACAAAAGTGTCTGCTGTGACACTACGAACAAGTAATTGTGCGCACGAGACATTTTCTCTGAGACAATGAAAGCGTAAATAGTAGCATGCAAATACAATGGCCGAGCCAATGAGCAAAACCAAAATGTGTCGCAGAAAAATTATCATTGGAATATGAAAAACCAACGTTCATTCTACAATGGCAGCAGATATTAAAAAAATTAGCATTCGAGAACGTTTTTTTTTTTTAATCTTCGCCAGAATCGTCGCTATTCTTCCAACTTCGCGTTGAATCGTTGAAACTCGTTTTACCATATTCGTGGAATGGATTTATAAAATGATTAATATTCATTCGAGCCAAATATTGATTTTAATATGGAAATTGTGACGATAATTTGTTTTTTGGGCTTAAATACAGAAAATTTCAAATGAATATGTTAAAAGCAGCCAATCTGAAATTAATCGATTCGATAAATGATGGTTGATGATGTGAGGCGCATAAATGTGTTTCCTTTTCATGAAAAATAATGCAATTTTGTTTCAGTAAACAGTTCTATTCATAATTGTGCTACTCAATTGATGGTGTACTCAAATTTCTTTTATTAATCGAACACACACATCATTATTTGTTGAAAGGCATATTGGGGTTGCAAATAGATGGAAGAAGCCAAGATTTCGTCCATATAACAGTACATTTACCGTATTGAATTTTGAATATATTGAACCACTGATAAACACAGAACGAACATTTGTATATTGCATATTGTACTTCCTGAACACAATCTCATTTCGATACCTTTCATAGCGGATTTATTTTTGCATAATTTGGAATTTTTTATTCAGTTCGGTTAGTAGGAACTGAATTCGAAGACCGATGTCATATGCATTCGCCAAAATGGAAATGGAAATGTAAACGAAAAGTGAATGGGAACGAATGTTTTTTTTCACTGTGTCGTCGTAGCCTTCGTCATCCGTATTGCTGCTGCTGTTGATGTTGGTTGGTTAAAGTGCATTCAAAATCATCATCTCTATTTTCGGAAGCGTTTTTCTTGTACCTTTTGTCATTTTCTGATATTGGGATTCTGAAAATTCACATTTTCAGTTGGTTCAGTGTTCCGTCTATGTAGATTCACTGAAAAAAAAAATGTTGAAAGCCCGAAAAATGGGATACGTGCATAGTCACATGCTCACATGTGATTTAATCTTCTCGTTCAGATCTGAAGTCAAAGTGATGCACGCACACGGAATCCATACACTTTCACAAACACAGCAGCAGCAGCACACTCAGTACTCTCGCTGACGAGAGCAAGAGAAAGAGAGAGCTGAAGTAGCTGCGATTGAGTTTCCCTACATCGAAAAGGATAAGACAAGAAAAATGTTGTGTGCGTGTGTTGTCTGGATATCATTCAAAAAATAGCTCAGCATTTACATACATATACCATTAATAATGACAAAAGAGGGTGTGCCAGTTGGAAAAAAAGCGCAAAAAATGAAAAAATATGGCAAACAAACGAACGAGCGAATGGAAAAGAGAAAAAAAACAAACCCCTTTTCCTTCGTTTGCAGGCTTTGAACGCGCGTTAGTTCGTTGCATTTACCAAATCGTTACTATAAACGCTATTATGACGGTAATCATGCCCAGAAAGCATTGAAATATTTTTTTTCTACTCGCTCAATCGTTTCGTTTTGTGTCGTCTTTTGGTGGGTTTGTTTTCCTCTGAAGCTCTCATGTGTGTGTGTGTGTGTGGATGTGAGTGTTTCGTTGTTAGTGCCTTTGCTTATTGTATTTATTCGATGTGCATGCCGAATAGTTGACATTAAGCATCGAGAATACATGTATCGCTTGATGTCTCATGGGCAAACGATGAATGCCTTTATTCATATATATATACTGAAAAATAAAGTATAGCCACCGCTAGCATACTGTAACACATGCCAACGACCCAAAATGATTCAGCGATGGATTCATGCATGTGGCTTCGAAAGGTTTCTTGAATTCTTCAAGAATACGTGCACTTGTCCTTCGCATAAAAACGCACACACAGTCACCCAGCTTGAGATAATCGTCAATAAAGACATGGCTCGGATCTCAAGCTTCAACGAACGAATGAACGAGCGAACGAGCAAAAGCTAGTAAGAAATACACAGAGCTGAACAATGAAAAACAACATCGAACATATTTTATGGAAATGCGATGGATTTCAACTTTTCCGTGTGTTTTTCATTCATTTCCATTCGTTTGCTTCGACATTTTTATCGTTCGATAAAATAAAGTATTAAAACATACTTTATCACGGAGAACGGAAGTTCTCCCAGTGGCGCACCAAAAAATACGCGAATTTTTGGGTTATCTGTTGCCGACCGATGTCATTTGGGAAATAGGCGTTCACGTTTAGCTTGAGACCAAACTAGACGAGAGCCGTCGTAAAAATGCATTTTTGTGGAAAAAAATTGTTATTTGCTTGACCAATGCATGGATGTCATTTCCTTAGATTATATTAGCATATCAGATAATGTTGACCACTACTGTTGAGCAATCGATAATACTCTTCAATACATTTTCAACGAGGGTTCGACTGTGTTTGGTATACGAACCCTGAAAATTGGGATTGGTATGTGTGTTTGTGACTTTGTACCTTGTCTCGATTTCTGTGATGTATGACATCACTAATGCACAAGGAAGAAAGTCCGCACATATCGCAAATGAAAGGGCTCGGGTCTAGGGGCTCGGAGCCATAAAAAATTAAGCGTATAAAGTATAAACTGTTACATATTTCATATTTCTCCATATAATTTCTGCCCTACACGGTGTGCTCGATCCCAACAATGGCAGTTTATACGCAATATTTATTCTATATTTTGAAGTTCCAAGACCCTAGTGAAAGGCGAACCTGCAAACCAAACGTTCGTTGTTGAAAACGTTTAGGAATCGCATTGGCGCCCTCTAGTTCAAATTCATTGTAATATGGCATGGAGAAGTCATTGAATTATTTGAAGAACTTTGGACCAACATTTGTTTTTCGCTAGTACCACATAAAGTGTTATATCAGTTTTTTGTGGGTAGGATTTTTCAGTGCGTCACTCTTCCACACTTTTTTCATATCTTTCCTCATATGCATTGTATTTATCGAAAATGGCATTTATAAAGAAATGAATTCCCGACAATACGGGGGAATAATAATACGACAGTCGCGTGTGCATTCGATTAAGACCATCTAATATAACTCTCATTCACATCTATCTCGTCTAACCAAATGTTGCTCTCTCCATACAGTCTCATTCCTTTGCTATAACATCTATAGATGTTATAGGAAATACTTAGGATGCAGTTTATAAACTATAGTTTTAGTTCTTTCTCTCGCAAAAGAGCATTTAAAAATATATAACAAAGCGCATAACAGCTTAACGAAAAGATGATATAAAAAATAACAAAAATTAAACAGCATAGCATGTTCATGCAAAATATGAATCAATCCGAAAGGCTGGGTGTCAAAGGTCTCCTCTCAGCTCCACTTTTACCACATTCAAATGTTGAACAGATCAAATTCTTTTTATTTATTATATGAACCAACAAATTCTAAAAAAGAATGTTTTCTATTTATTTTCGTTTCAGGTGAGCGATTGCTGAGCCCTATCTCCTAATTAAGAAGATTCGTTGCGAAATTAAATACTTTTTTTTGTGTGGGAGAACACAAATTACATCAAAACATCCAAACTTTTAACGTTATAAATGAGCAATAATCATAACTAAATGAAAATAAACAAAAATTGATTGAAGCTTCAGTTTTGGCTTTGGCTTTGGCTTTGGTTTTGGCTTTGGCTTTAACTTTGGCTGTTTGGCATACCATCATTAGATTAACTGAACCCAAAGCTCTTAACGTTTCGTTTCATTTTTTTTCCTCCTCTCCCAAATTCAATTATTCGAATTATATTTTCTTGGCTAATTTCATTGCATGCGGCACAGGAAATGGCCGGAAAAAAATCCATCGATGTTACAAACACAATTTAATTAAAAGGGAAATACGTTACGGAGCAGTTCATGGAAAAAACATTCCATTCCAATGGCCATATTCGAGCTCGACTTACATTAGTTTGATTTTCAGAATTATTTTTATTGATTTTATTTCTTACCACATCACATCACATTTTTCCTCTCGTTGCGGGTGCTCATGGGTCCAATCCTTTGAATGTATTCTCAAAAAAATGTGATCAAATAATGTATTTAGCACCGAATCGGTGTTCAGTCAGTATTGTCGATGCAGGTACGCAATTTTATTTCATCGTTCAACAAAAAAGCTGCAACAATTTAGTTGGGACTGTTTTTTTAGCTGCATGTTCATCAAACGTACACACGCAACCAAAGCTAATAAATAAATAAAATATATTGAAATAAATGAAACGAATATCGGCTGGTCAACCAGTTGAATTGTACACGTCTCTCATTCGATTACATTTAATATGCAATGTTAATTAAATTTTTAGAGGTTAACAAAATGTCATTCTCTTTGTAATTTTGACAAGTTTTCGAATGTTACAAATTGAAAAGCAATTGAATTACATGCTACTGATGATATCATTGACATTGGGAATATGCGCATAGAGCATTTCTTTGGTTTTTATCGAATTAACCACAGGGAATGGATAATACAGCATGAAACAAGTAGCGGACATTTATCAAATTTAAACGGATGCGGGAATAATTTAAGATCTTGTCACTGGGTTAGACAGTCCATGAGAAGTATTATGGATCATCTGTCCGTTTTGAGGCATATTATGGATACTGTGCGACTGGATTTGTGATAAAACAATTCGTGGATTTAGCACAACAAACATTTGTAAATTAGCAAACATGTCTTTTATTTACAAATTCCAGTTAAATTGATGAGACATTTCTCTAACTCTTCGAACTCTGTTGAGTGCGGTTTCCTCAATTTATAACGCATAAACGAGAGAGAAACATTTAATTTAATGCAGATTAAAATGAAATAAAAACAGAAAGAAATAATTGACACGGATAATACATGTAATTTAATTTCGACACTTTTCTGTCTTTCGATAATTGTGATGGTTCTTCGAAAGGAGTCTCTTTATTCTATCAAAAACAAATATTTACTTTTAAGTGATCTGGCCCCTTGGTGTATCCTCGATATACAAATTAATCTGTCATGACCATAAAGTGCACTTTATCAGTCATAGTCTTTGATCTCTGAAGCTGTTATTTTCATTGGTGCTTTTCAGTATGATTGAGTGTCTTGTTATTGATATGGTTGCCTGATTTGATTTATGCTTGATCAAACATTCATCCCTTCAATTCCAATCTTAATCGTTAACGGTTTCATAGTGGATCTCGAGCCCGACAACAATCATCATAGACAAAATAATCTCATATTTACGATAATCCCTTAATAGATTCAACATTGATATGGTTATTAATTCAAAAGCGATTCCATTCAGCTCAATTCGATTCATGATCCAATTTGAAATTTCAGGCAGAAATTTTGCATACAATTTGCTTTTTTTCTCAATTCTTCAGTGAGAGATGCATTTATTTTATGAACCATTAGACTGGCATAGAACGATTGAAATCAATAGTCCGATAAGCTGCGTCTTTTGTGATGATCGCAGGTAGTCAAATGTAAGGGCAAGCATGCATTATCGTATTCCCATTATGCAATTTGCAATGCATAAAATTGTGTATGTTTATTGCTGCATTGAAGCTGAACCGACGTTGAATCCAACAGAACATTTGCGGAATGTTCCATTTGACAATATCTCTGTTATGTGTATATTTTGGTACCGTTGGTGTACCAGCCAATTTTCAGATGATGGCTTTTACCTTAAATATATCTGCTTGGATTTGATTGTCTCGAACATCAAACGAGAGGGACTTTAGCATTTATTCATCCAATTGTGAGGTGAATGCGAAAGGAGCTGCCACAATGCACGAAAATACTAAATAATATTGTGACCCCAGACAATAGTATTTCTCGTTTTTACTTGCAATGAGTGAGCAAAATAAAACGAGAAACGTACAGCAGTGGAACATGCTGAAGAGTAGGAAGAGAGAGAGAGAGAGAGAGAGAGAGAGAGAGAGAGAGAGAGAGAGAGAGAGAGAGAGAATGGGAAATAAAAAATAAACAACTGCATGTGATACAAATGATTCGAACGATTGTACGTTGTACACGAGTGATTTTTTGTCGATTTTTCTTTGTTATCAGTAAGTTTTGTTGACGTTGTTTTTTTCTTCGCTTCGTCGTACCTTCTATTTGGTCGGGAAAATCTGTTCGAGAAAAGAGAGAAACGAATGAGGACAAAGCGTGAGAAGCGCAGAAATGATATAAGAAGAAAATGGTATTATGTAAGAAGAACGATAAAATGAATGCATGAAACGTAATGGAATTTTCTTTCAATGCACCAAGAATAAAAAAATAAATAAATGGAAGGACACATGGAGCCTGAAATCGAAAAAGCACAATGTTTAATACCAAAACCCTTTTGCTCTTTATTTCGAATGAGGCGACAACAACAGCAACGCACACACACACACTTTCTTCAAGTTTAACTTATATCAACTAATAGTGTATGTCATGCACATTCGAAATGCATGCTCGAGCTCACACACAAACACAAACACAAACATACGTCTCTCTTGCACTTTCTCTCGCTTTCTCGTTCACGCGCTGCGCTTCCAAATTTATAGCATGATCAAATGTTGGCATTCACCAACTGAGAAAAATACTGGCATTTACCATGTGCCCATCTCCCCTTGCTGTAGTTGCTCCTCCACATGCCAACAACCCTTGCCCGTTCGCTTGTTCCTACGATATTTTCATTTCATATGGTTTTTTTCTTGCATTCTTTGGTTTTTTGGCTATTCGGTTTGTTGTGTCTTCGTTTTTTTTTTTTGATTTTGTTGTTGTTGTTGCTCAACATTTTCAATTTTGATTTTGTTCCATTGTCATCGAAAAGCGCCCTGATACTCGTACTCAAGCACATTACACATAGTTTTCCACAAGCAAATATCATTTTAAGCTTACATCTTTTTGTATTCTGTATTTTTGTTGTTGTTGTTGTTGGCAACAATATTTGCTTCGCATTAATAACATTTGGCATACGAAATGAATATTTTATTGTTAAGCTGTTGTTTGGATCGGGAACGGACTCACTCTGTATGCCACAGCAAATTATATTTGTCAGTTATAGTTTTCACATTTCTCTGTGAGTTTATGTGTGTTTGTGCCTTCTGTGGTTTGAAATTGTGGTCCGCCGTTTCAATCGATTGTTCCCGTCAAGATAAAGAGCGCGCGTCTGTCGCGCATACTTTGTAAACATGAATTTAACTGGAGAGCCAAATGCAAAACCGACTACAAGCAGGGCCATTTGCCACTTTATATATTTTTCCAGGCAAGTTGCTGGTTATGGCTTTTTCAGCTCAATTTATTTTGATTGATTTTATTCGTGAAATGAGCGATCACAATAAAAATTTCATTCCGAGCTCATTGAATTCAGGTTTTATTTTAAAGGGAAGCTTAAAAAAAGTATGGAACGCCAAGCCAAAAGTATACAACAATAAATGCGGCGCAGACGATTTTTTTTTCACAGTAATTATTTCGAATCGTTTGGATTTTATGGTAAAATACAAAAGTTTAACGGTTTTTTATGGATGAAAAACGAAAGAAAAAACCGAATAAATAAAGAGATATGGAAATTTTTCTTAGCTTCCCCCCCCAAAATCCTTGAGGCACGAGCAATTTCAAGTGCGCACCGGGTGGCGGCGAGAAAGTGTGAGAGCGAGAGAGCCTATTCAATTACGAATAACTATGAATAGAAAAACATATACCTCTTGATTGGTTAACATTTTTCGCAAATATGCTGCTTGCTGCTACCGTTGATGAGAAAACAACATCGACGCGCACGTTAATGGTGTGCACAACGGTCAACGGTGCGAGAGAATTAATTCTTGTTTTTTTCTACGTTGCTTCATTCGGTACGCTTCATTTGTTGGATGAAAAAGTTGCTCATTGAAAGCCAGAGCCAACAAGAGAAAATTTTCACCTTTGTTCTTAAAAAGCATTTGGCCAAAAACTTAATTGAAGTTCGGAATCTCGTTGGAAACAGAGCACCGAGTGGGTACGGTATGGTTTAGGCCGTAATTGCGATTGTAAAATGAACAATAGTGAAATTTTTTTCTCATTAATTACGACACAAGCAAAAAATAAACGCACACGAGTGCATAAGCGATATAATCGAATTAAGTGAAAAGGAGCTGCGGGTGAGTGGCAAAATGCGTCCAGCTTGGCATGAGGTCGATTCAAGTTGTTCATTATTTTCTGAATAACACATCTATACATATTCACACGCACCGAGAGAGAATCATCAGTAAACTTTTTGAGCCGTTGGGTTGTTCGCTCACTATTGTGATGTCGCACATATACGTATACGTAAGGAAATGGTGTGGTGCATGAAAAGCTAGTCACAACCATTATATTCAGTTCGTTTTAGCCCTTACAACAATCCATAAAACCTGCTGATGCATCATTTTTATCAGACAATCTTTTTACAAACGGTACACCATTCAGCACACACTCAAACAGAGAGAGATTTATAGGCGTTGGTTGATGAAGAAGAAGTGGTAAAATCTACCAAGTCGCCTATTTATTGTATGTTTATATTTTCTTTGGCACTTGTCTCCCGCTCATTCTTCTCCAAAAATTTTATGGAGTTTGATGTTGGAATATTGGCTGCGCCAAAGCACACAAACACACCAATACACCCCCGATCGAAACATTCGATCGATAGAGAAAAAACAAACAAAATATTAACGTTATTAAAAAGAAAAATGTTGCCCAATGCTTTGCAATGTAATCAAATCAAGTGGTTGCCAGTTGATGCAAAAATATTTACCAATATTTATTATTTATACATGCCCTGATCAAATTTCAGTGTAGAAGATGGAGGTGAGATAGCGAGTATCGATAGAGAGAGAGATAGGGACTGAGAAGGGCAACATGGTTTGCAAGGAAAAGCGCATTAAATTCAGCCAAAACATAGCAGCCGAAAGCACCTGCATTTTGGATTTGACGCATATAATTCGATTTACGTTCTCTGGCTGCTGCTTTTTTTGTTATTTGTGTGAGAGGGCTAAACGAAGCATTGCCACAATTCAAATTTTTATTTGGATAAAATTTTAATTCGAGCTGTGAACACAGCACACCGCGTACACTCTTGCGTGCAATTTGTATGTGAAAAATATACCTCAATTTCTCATTCTTGCTTGCATCTTTTCTGCAATGGAATTTTGAGCTTGGTGTGGCTGCTTGTGGTTTTATTGCTGGTGGTGGTTATACCGACTGCGACTCATAAAATCGTCTACTTCAATGGCAAACCTCACCAATTCATTTCCATCCGGGAGAAGAAAAAAAAGAGAAAAGAAAAAAAAATGAAAAGCGAAACCAGAATCAGAATCAAGAGCTATCGAAAACATCAAGTGGAAATGTTTAACCGGTAAAATGCGTTTCGGTTTTGGTCGATTTATTGGGGGCCTCATCGATTATGGGCATCGACGATGACGAAAGGGTTCGCATGTCAAACAGCTTGGCATTACACAAATCTTTACGATGATGAGAACGGATGACTCAGAGAGAGAGAGATGGAGAGAGTGATGCGGCTTGAGTGTCGGCCATTGAGACCAAGACGACCTCAAAGCGTATTAGAGCACTATTATGGAAATAAATCGCATCGAAAATGGACTCGATTGGACATTCATTTTGTGGCTATCGAAAAAAAAATATGTTTTCGCTCCCCTATTTTTCAATACTGTTCAAGCTGATTAGGCTCAATAATACCAAAAAGAGTCGACCATTCATTGCCGCCAATTCGTTTGCCGCTTCCACAGCACATAAATATTTATCAGAGAAGCGTTACACAAATAGCCAATGGTGGAAAATTTACATTTGCCCATTTACTTATGTGATTTAAGTGTGTGCGTTTGTTGTGTGTGTGTTTTTTTTTTATTCTGGCTATTTGCATGAAGGGGAGCTGAAACTGGCGTCCATTTTCAAAATACACATGCCCGGATCATACAACAAACACATAAACACACTGAATATCACATCTCAAAATGATTTTCTATGCTTTCAAATTATGCACTCATCAATTTATAGACCTTTTGAGTGTACTCTAGCCGACCATAACAGTGGTCAATGGACTGCCATAGCCCCGAAAATATGAAACAATTCGAACACATGTGATTTTTTATTTATGACGTGTGGGAATTCATGGGGGAATGTAGAACTTCCCGTTTTGATGATACATTCATTACAAATGTTGCGATGGGTAGGAATATTACGCGTCAATAATTCGCTGGTGTTAAATTATTTATAAGGATTCATTTTATTCAAATTTCAATATGTTGAGTGTTCACTTAAAAAAAAAAAAAACAATTTGTATTTGGCATTTGTCAATAGTACAGAAGTTAATTGTTAAATCTCAATAAATTGTATTGCTTATCCTGACAAGTAAAGCTTAACTTCTGTTTTATAAATATGAACTAGAAATTGAAACTCAAAGATGAAAATATGAAAATATAAACCCTAATTTTCATTGAAATACCGCATTTTGCTAATTGTACTATTTATTTTTTCATTGTGGCTACAAAATGCCAATAAAATATTGGCCAGAAAATCAAAATGATAATTTTATCATAATCGTAAACAAAATATGCGCAGCTTTTGAAATAAACAAGGGGGAACTGTTCGTTGTTCACGGGTTAACTGCTAACCAAAGCTCAACGAAAAAGATATTTTTTCCATAATTTCAATTAACAACAATGAATAATTAATGAGAAGCAATACGAGGACCGAGCGCTAAGAACCGCACTGGATGACAAAATAATGTGGGCATCAGAGAATGGGAATTTTACGACAAAAACGTTGATACGCAACTCGCGACCCTTTGAACACTTTTCAGTAAGCAAAATGTTTCAATTGACTGCATACATATTCATGGATGGGATAATAGTCTGACAAAAGTCAAACCCATACGCCACGCAACGCATCGCATAATATTCTCTCTCTCTCTCTCTCTTCCTCTCCGCCAAATGTTCGGCTTCATCATTTTCCGTGGAAGTGACAATTCCATAGAATGATTTAGAATCTTTTGGTTCAACTTGCCTTATCGAATGGGCGAATATGTCGTGTGTACGAATCCACAGTAAGCGTATTCA
Source organism: Aphidoletes aphidimyza (assembly GCA_030463065.1). Lineage (NCBI taxonomy): Eukaryota > Metazoa > Arthropoda > Insecta > Diptera > Cecidomyiidae > Aphidoletes > Aphidoletes aphidimyza. Next base: position 865,708 of record CM059997.1, read on the forward strand.
CTTAATGAATCCCATAAATTCTTTAGCTAACAAAAATTCAAACGAAATAAAAATTATGGATTTTGTATCGATCTCAAAATTACTCACTCATATTTTCACCAAAATATAATTATAAATGTATTGGAAAATTGAACTTCTCCAGCATCAATCAAGGAATAATTAAAACTCGTGTTCGCAAACACTCAGGAGTTATTGTTTCAAATGTCAAAATGACCATTTATCTAATTGATAAGAAAACGAATTTAATTGCAATAGTATTGATTATTGCGACTGTATGTTCGGTATATGCAATGCGCCGCGTCAAGCCCCAAAGAGTAAATCTTAAAATCGATGCCTAATCACGTTCATCAACGTGTCAGTGGCGTGACTTCAAACCAAAACTTACATTGTAAACGCTATGTCGCGCTCAGGCAACGATGAATCCATAAATTGAATTCTTTTTGTGTGTGCCAATGGACCGCACACAAGATACGAACATTTTTCCTATTGAGAGAAAATATTAATATTCGTAAATTGTCATATGAATAGCGCTAGGAACAGCGTGTTGAAATAGGAATAATATTGTAGTTATCATTTGAAATGTTGACTCTAGTAAAATGCGTTGAGCACGTTGTTCACTTAAAATATAAATAAAGCTGTAGCTGAAACTTAAACACCATTGCTGCAAGTGTGTGTGTTTGCTGACAACATGTCATTATTATAAATACAGGTCGAATTACTGAAATAATACAGATAATACTAGACGTAAGTAGATCTCACTGCAAGATGAATGTTTTAGCCCAGAGCCAAGTAAAATCCTCGTACTCTCATTTTCCTATTTTCCCATTCATCCAGTTAGACTGAGCTGAATATGCGGACTTAAAAGTAAGTTATTCCATTCGATGGACAATTCATTAGCCGAAATGCAATCTTACGTGACAAGAAAACACTCAGTTAGTTCAATTGAGCCGAGGCGAGAGAACAATGTCTACCGACCATATTTTAATCGCAAATTTCAAAGTCACAGCTTCTACAAAAATTAAGCAATTTCGTTTTTTTTCTGTCTTTCTCTGTCGCGAGCGATGCAAACAGATTGAAAATTATATTATTTTGTGTTGACTTAAAAGATGAACATCGCCGAGCCACGAATTAAGTGCAGTTCATTTAAAAGCGCGTTGTCCGTTTCAGTGCGGTGGGTAAAAAAGTTGGCACATCGAATAAAAAAGTGCAGTATACTGCGGTTCGGCTGGTCGCATAACATAAAACGCAAACCAAAAAAAAAAAAAATGTTAACAGCAAAGCAGCAAAAAAATTGAGCGAAGCAACGCAATATATACCAAAATATGCAAGGCAACGATGGATTTTACCATTGTTTCATGCAGGAGGTATGCATGGACACTTCTTTCGTACCATACAATTAGAGTTTCGGAAAATCAAAAAGAAGCAAAAAATGCGCTGGAGCTCAGCTCAATGTAACTTAAGTCGGTTTTTTTTCTCTACTTATTAAATTTGGTATGCTTACTTCTTCCTGTTTTGGCACTTTTCGTGAATCGAAATCGTAGCAAAATGAACGGCTTAATAGAGATAATGCATGAGAATCGTGTGTCCACATCTACAGTGTGAAGTGAAAATATTTGTGTATGTTTTCTACATCAATTTGTCGGTGACGGTAAATATTCATTTAATCTCGACCATTTGCTTCATTGATATTTGTGCTGTCGTGTAAATAAAATCATTTCGCAGCTACATAAAGTATTTAAATTGAAATCGATTCCATTTACAGTGAGATTCTCTCACCAGCCACACTACGAATAGTATTTGAATCTCATAAGCTTCTTTTCGATGGTTTTAATTGCTAGTTTTTGTACACGAATCGAGAATTTAATGACAGTTAGGCATTTGGTTGGTCTGGTCGAAAATCTAATCTCATTATGAAATCAGTAACCGACCGAACATTGAACATGATTTAGTAAGTTTTTGTGCATCGAACGTTACTTACATCAGTAACGTATTTGGAAATTTGCTTGTATTTCCAATTAGAAAAGTGCCAACGTGGAAAGAACCACACATTTTCTTTTGTTAACGAAGCGAGACATTTTTCGTCGTGTTAAATAAAATTCGCCTGAAAATTTAAAAAAAAAAAAAACTCATACAACTGTCGTCTTATTTTGAATTTCATGACATTTTCTTTCGTTAATGAAACTATCGAAAACTTTCAAAATAATTTCGACTGAGTGAGCATGTTTCTGAGTTAATAATAATGGTTATGAGCTATAATTGTTCGGGCTGCTATTATTCTATTGTCTATTAAAATCAAATCGGCTTAAAGTTCTGTTTCGAATCAGCCAGCTACGGTCTGAAGAGGCAATGAAAAAACCAATGTGATAAATACGTGTATTTTATGTGCAAATCAAGAGAAATCGATTTGCATATTTTTTCATCCGTATGATCAGCGGACCTTTTTACTTGATTGAATGCAAATTACAAGAAAACAGAAATTGAATTTTGCCTCTTGCAGTGCACGGGGCCGGTCGCTTCATTTGCGTTCGTTTTTTTTCTTTTCATTCGATTGTTAGTCGAATATCTTTATTACCTATCATCAGTGAACTGTAATATAAGATGCTTTAATGATGATGGTGCGCATGAAAAATATGTCGACCAATTTTCAATTAATGAGATCGAGAGGGAGAATTGTGCGCATTGGAAATTATTTCGAATAATTAAAAATATTCGACATTCCGAATGATGCTGCGACAAAATATTATGCGACGAAATTCGAAAATACATGAATGTGTATAAATTTGTACGTATTTAAATTGATTTTAAATGAGTTTGAGCATTTCGTGTCCATTCAATGAACGTAAAAATTAATTGATTTTTTCGATGACAGTAAATGCATAGATATCTAATGTTGAAATTACGAAATGCACAAGTGTGTGTGAGCTCTGGAACAGAATAAAGCAGTGAACAATCAGAGAAAACAGAAAACCATTTCATATTCACAAAAGGTATTGTATTTTGGGTTTTAACTTATTCAAAAAAGCCAAATAATAATAACGATACTAAACTACTAACTATGAAAATGTTGATAGATATTTTAGATATTTACAAAATTCCCATCAAACGGGAAAAGTTTTGGCTCGAACCAGCTATGATGATGAGATGAACTCTTGTACCACAAGGAAACGGCCATTTAATTATTTCCGCATTGAGTTTGTGATATGGCACGTTATTCGATACGTCTGAGGACATAATTTGTGATACAATGATTGGAAAAATACTATCTAATGATAACAATTTACAGGGCCTTAAATTGTGTTCACCTCACCAAACTAGAAACGCTACGCTTTTTATTAGACAGAGATGGAACCATAGCACAGCGGGGGTTGGTTACTTTTTCTCGATTGTTGTTTTTTTTGTTTTTTTTTTTTTTATCCCAATTCTAGCAAAGTGAATGCCACGAGAAATAGATCTGGTACAGATGCTATTTCTTTCTGTCTCGCTCGGTCTCACACTCGCCTTTGCATTCATTTAACAACGTTCGATTATTACATTTTAGCCATTATAATTCGTTCGGTGACAACATGCTGCTTTCTTTCAAAGCGGAAAACGATGTAACGAGATATCGTCGTCAGCACGATTTTCAGTTTCAAATTGCCTCATTATAATAATTCCATTTGCTGAATGCGGCAGGTGGGGGGAGGTGAACACTGAACAAGTGAATAAAAAAAAATCGTTCGTTCAAATCGCTGTTTGAATCTAGGGGTAAATAATTATTTGTTCATCTGTATAACGGTGACGCATTCGTAATCATTTGCATCGTATTCACAAGTGTATTCATGTGATGTCAATCGCAGTTTTATGATATTGCTATACATGAGTGGTTGGAAATTAATAAATCGTCATTTGTTTCATTTGCAGTATTTGCGGCAGCTGTTTTCCCCTAAGTTTGCATCTTCGATCAGCAAAAATGGTGTTTGTTGTTGGAATGTCCCGTATTTACTAAGATCAATTTGACATTTGTCATATTTATTTGGTTGATTGCAAGCGAATGCGAAAAGTGGTTTGATGCTATCACAAACCAAAGCGGTTCTAATCAAACACAACAAATATTTGATCGCTTTTTTGTATTCAACGGCGCTGTGTTGCTGATAGATAGAAAAAAACACCCAAATGCAAACGTGAAAGTACTCGAATCAACGAAGATGCATAATGAAATGGGCCAAATGTAATGAAACATTGAAGAATGGTTGAATTTATTGATGAATTTAGTATCATTGGTGCTCATTAAGATATATTGAATAGATACCATTTCAAAATATCGAACTTGTTCTGGCGACCATATTTCTTAGGCATTCGCACGCATCTTCAGTTCGGCCGTAGGTAATGTCTATACACAATCATCATTGGCAGTGCTCCACTTGCAAATTGTAATGATCTGTACGTGAGCGTGCAGTGTTTGTTTTTCATTGCGATTGTTTCATACATGGCATTAAGCGTTACGCCAATAAACCAAATCAAGCGAAATGATAATAAAAAAAAACACACACACACAACGACACATTCACCGGCACACCACAAAAAAATCAACTGAACGATGGTCAATCGCACATTATACCCTATACAGTGCAATCATACCATTTGAAATCAGACATAGAAGCAAAAGTAGAAATAACATTTGAGCCAATTGTGTTCTGATCAATAAAGCACACCCAATGCAAACACTTGGCAGAGAGGATAAAAACAATGAAACGATAAAAATACGAAAGAAAAGTTTCTTATTGCTGCTGCGATGAGAATATAAATATTTTTGTGGTCGTGTGCGCGCGCGTTCTGTTGTTATTCGGTTTCGAGTGCGCTTCACCGCGAATTATTTGTTGTTTTCCAAAACCAATGCCATTAATGTGAATGTACCGCAGCGTTCGTGAGCTGTGCACTTCGAAATGTAATTTACCCTTAGTTTTCCCGTTCGATCTTTCTCGATTTTGGTTTCATCGTTTCACCTACCTCCGTCTTCTATTTTTTGTTTTTCTAATTTTCCGTTCTTTTTGTTCCTTTGCATTTTCTTTCTTTTTTATTTTATTTAATTTTGCTCAACGTCTAGGGGGTACAAAATGAAAATAATACTAGAGTAAAAAACAACAGAAACACATACAGACAAGAAAATATCGAACAAGTATTTGCAGCGTGCGCTCCATTCCACATCTCAGCTCGCACAATCAAGTTCGGATGCTTAAATTTCTTTTCACTTATCAGCAAAAACAAAGTTCTTACTTCTATCTCGGTGTTTCATCGGTTTTTCTGTTCATTTTTCACTTCATTGTTGTTATTAGTGTACCATTGGTGGTGGCGGTGGCTGCCGTGAGCTCTCTTTCTTTCATTTTTCTTCTCAGCTTCGTTGTGTGCTCACACTCAGGCATTTCCAGAGCATTACTTGCTAGAGCTTCCAATGAAGTATTGATAATGTATATGATGTGGATGTGGATGTGGATGTGGATGTGGATGTGCGGGAGGGCGACAAGACACTGAAAAAGCAATTTATTCCCTTAAATCGATAATTATATTGATGTAATTTGAAAAAGGAAAATCCACATAAAGATTCTGAGTGGTACGGCTCTTTTATTTTGGCTGCGATATTTCTCTTCTTCCGATATGGTATTTTTCTTCGTTTGTTCCTGTCTCAGTTGCACTCATGCGCTTTTATCGTACATATTCGCTATATCGTTCGGCTGATTGTTCGTATATTTCAATTTCCAAGTCGAATCGTTCGCTTGGTCTATATCTATTCTGGCTCACACAGAAAACGATTTCGGTAAAATGATTTGCATGTATTGGTGAAATGGCAAATCACCAATAGATTTGACAATTTCTATTGATAATTTCATACAAGTGACTGTATTTGTATATGTCACCATCTCTGTGTAGCCGCTTGCGTCTGTGCAAATGTGAATACAGTACGCATCTGTATGAAAGTGCCTACTGTATTCACATTTGCACAGACGCAAGCGGCTACATAATACAAAATTTGGGGTTGAACGCATTCGAACAAACAAACAAACAAAAAGCAACAGCGGAATCTAAATCACGGTCCCAACTGTTATATTTTAGCTTCGATTCCCTTATTTTGTTAGTTAAAAACCAATAGCTTCAAATAATTGCATATAAAAAACATTGAATAAAGGAGTGGAAATAAGTAGAAGATTTTTAATGAAGAGCAAGTGAAACATGGAAATGTTAATTAATGTTTTTTGGGTCGCTAAATCTAATAAAAACGTCGAAAATGCTCTAAAGTTTACAGAACAACCAGTTATAGCCGTATTATATGAAAAATTGATAAAAATTGTAGGTGTTACTTAACTTGTGACCTCAGATTCGAATTCAGCGGCCGGAAAAACCCTAAAAATACTTTTCCCCAGATTTTTATAATCGCCATCGAAAATCATTGAAAAACTTCGATTTTTACCACTAGTTGAACAACATCCAGGAAAATATCGTTTGCAAGCACAGCACTTCGAATTCTTGGGTAAGTCATTTTCAATGTATTTCGAGTCGCTGAATCCGAATCCGGTGCTAAAAAACGCTAAATACTGTTGTAATTTGCTACGAAATGAATAAAATAGCCGATGAATTATGCTTATGTGAAATGCTTATTTAATGTGATGAAATGATTTTATGTTGCACAGAATACATTCTGGTGCTCAACTGAAACTAAACTGAACTGTTTGACAGTCGAATGAATGCTGTGTGTGTGTGTGTGTGTGTTTTTTTTTTTTTTTTTTGTTGGTTAGGAGGGGGAAATCTTGCATAGACACTGAGTTCGTCGTAGCTACGCGACAGTGTGCCGGATTCTTACCGACTAAAACCCGCCTCCTGTTCTCCTGCCGATCCTCCCCGGGACCACCGTTAGGTATTACTTCGGAGGGGCCTGCTGCGCTCACGCGCCCGTCGTTTCTGTATCTTGTTCTTCTGCTGCTTGATCTTCGTTCCATTTTGTCCTTAGTCCGGACATAATTTTGGAAACTGCGTCCCCTACTGCGTTCCATATGTTCTCGTTTGCGCACATTCTCTGTACCACGTGGTCGACCGTTTCTTCGGTTTGCTCACAGTAAGGGCAGAAGGGTGACCTTGCATGCCCAAATCTGTGGAGGTACTTCCTAAAACACCCGTGGCCTGAGAGGAACTGCGTCAGGTCGAAATTTATTTCGCCGTGTTTTCTGTTCATCCATGCTGCTATATTTGGGATCAACTGGTGGGTCCATCTGCCCTTTTCCGAGGTGTCCCATTCCGTCTGCCATCTTCGCATAGACTCCTCCTCTGCTTGCTTCCGTGCTTGTCTAGCACTCAGCGCGTTTGTCCTTCTCAGGTTGTAGCACTGGTTGTCCTCGCCTATCGTTATGATGATAGGAGTCATGCCCGCTAGTACACAGACCGCATCGTAGGATATGGTCCTGTACGCGCTCGTTACTCTCATCGCTGATAATCTGTGTACTCTGTTAAGCAGTACCTGATTCTTCTTTGTCTCTAACGCGTTTGACCATGCAGGGCCGCCGTATCCAAGCGGTGCTCGTTCAATGTTAGCATTTATGTGCTTCTTCTTCAAAAAATGACACACGCATACAAACGCAAGTGCTGCACGCAGCTCAGTATCAAAACGCACACTTTGATATTTCTCGTTTGACATCTCCGTGTATGTATGAGAGAAGAAGAACGACATCGACAGCAATGTTAAGTTATATGGAGCGAGCACCGTGTGGCCGTATCTCAACTGAGACGTGGTGACGCTTGCTAGGAGGCGCCTTCTGCTGCTTCTTGGGCCGTACGTGTTCGGCATTATTCTCGCTATTGCTGTGTGGGCCTTGGCTGCCCTTTCACAGATGTACTCAACGTGTTCATTGAAATTTAGACGGTCGTCCAACATTACTTCGAGGTGCTTGTCTTTCTGATGCTATTTCATGTTCTCCGACTTTGATTTTTGCTGACACCGGTTTTTTGCAGTTACTTACTAGCATCACTTCGGTTTTGTGGTGCAGTTTGACTGTGCTCATCCATTTTCCCACTGCTTCTATCGCCTCTGCGGCAAGGATTTCTACTTCTTCTTTGGATTGCCCTCTTACTATTATGACAATGTCATCCGCGAAGCCAACAGTTTCTACCCCTCTGGGAAGGTTCAATTTCAGCACCTCGTTGTACATTATGTTCCACAGTGTCGGTCCCAGAATGAAACCCTGTGGTACTCCTGCAGTGACTTTATACTCTTTTCGGCCGTCATCGGTGTCATACAGAAGAAGTCGGTTTTCGAAATAGCTCCCCAGTATTTGGTTCAGAGAGCTGGGCACTCCGATACTCTGCAATGCTCCGGCTATGGCTTTCCAGCTTGCGCTGTTGAAGGCTTTTTTGACTATTTTTCTAGTGTGACTATTCCGCAGAAACGGACTCCTTGTCTCTTCTTTGTTCGTGCTTCGTCTGCGCGCTCTACAACTTTCATGATGGCTTCTACAGTCGATTTGCCTTTTCGGAAACCGAACTGCATGTCCGACAGCCCATTGTTGCCTTCCGCGTACCTCTTTAGCCGGTTCAAGATGATTGTCTCTAGCAGCTTTCCCAGGGTATCCAGTAGGCATATAGGCCTATAGGACGATGGATCTCCCGGTGGCTTTCCTGGTTTCGGTAGGAGAACCAGTTTCTGCCTTTTCCATGTGTTTGGGAAGTGGCTCTCATCGAGGCACTTCTGCATTGTCGCCCTAACCATTTCTGGATAGGCTTGGATCGCCGTTTTCAAAGCTATGTTTGGGATCCTATCTGGGCCCGGCGCTTTGTTTGCTTTCATCTTCTTGGCTGCTGCTAGAAGCTCTTCTATGGACACTGGATGTATGGTGGCATCCTCTTGGTCGCGTTGTTGTTGCGGCCAGGTCGTCGGTTCGTGTTGCGGGAAAAGGCCTTTGACTATAACGTTTAGTCTTCCCGGGCACTTTTCTATCGGCATAGAAGGACCGCGAAGTCTCTTCATTGCCATTCGGTAGGCACTCCCCCAAGGGTTTTCGTCTGCTTCCTTGCATAGCTCCTTATGGCACTTTCTCTTGCTCGCTTTGATACTGCGGTTGAGATCGTGTTTTGCCTTATTGAGCTCTTCTCTCCGCTCTAATCTTGAGCTTTCGTCCTTGGTTCTTTGCATCTGCCTCCTGATTTTGAGGCATTTAGCCCGCTGAGAGCTGATTTCCTCATTCCACCAGTATGCTGGTCGTCTCCAGTTCTTCGGCTCGAGTTTCCTCGGCATCGTCATGTCACATGCCCTCATCAGGGCTTTCGTCAGTTGTTCTGGTGTCATGTCTCTACGACTACCATCATCACGGAGAGCTTCCATGAAGAGTTCCCTACTGAACATCTTGGTTTTCCACTTCCGATCGTTCGATTTTTTTCTCCTGCCTTGTTGTTAATGGCGTCTTGCTGATGGTGTACTCTATGGCCTTATGGTCACTATGGGTGTAGTTGTGTGTGTGTGTATGAAAGGAATGCTGAGTGCGTTCAATATTCAAATTATGACAAATCTATATTATTCAATACTCCCACTTTTGTTTTAATTCTTACGTTAATTCCACACTGCGATGACAAGGCTCACTTTGTAGGGTTTTTTGTAGATGTGAACACAGAACAAAAAGAGATGGAAATATACATCTGTATCTATCCGTCCCTCTCCAACATTCTCTGCCAGAAAAAAACCCTTTAAAGTGAGCCTTGTCATCGCACTGTGGTTAATTCAATTTAAATAAATCATATTTGAAATTAAATATTTAAAACATTTTTTGATACGACGCTGCAAGCAGCCAAACAATCATATATTTCCTAAACTAAATTCCTACAACATACACACAAAAAACAAATTTGGTAGTATTTTAGTTTTATGTGGCGAATAATCATATTACCACATTATATTGAAAAGTTACCACAGTATAATATATATTCTTACTACTAAAATGAGATGTGTTTCGTATCCGTATACGACGCGATTTTTTCCCGACTCGCAAATATCGGTTCTCCGAGAGTTTCATAGTGAATTCCCATGTAGCCTATGCTTGTCCGTTGCATACGGGAAGAAAAAAAAATCGCGTTGCATACGGATACGAAACACATCTCATTTTAGTAGTAAAAATATATATATTATGTTGTGGTAACTTTTCAATATTACGTGGTAATATGATTGTTCGCCACATTAGACTAAAATACTACCGAATCTGTTTTTTGTGTGTAGCGTAAAATAAAAGTTAGCTGTTTGGAAAAAAAATAAACAATAGACTTTAAACAATAAATGATGTTCGTTGAGCAATAATTTTGGATTTTGCGTTGCATCAACAAACCAAAAGAATGGAAGATGGAAGAGAGTATACCTTTCGAGCGAAGCGAACCATCTTGTTTAAAAATGTTTTCACTGCCATTTCAATCTTTTATTATTTTTTATTTAACAGTGCATTTGGTTCAGAGATACGTTTACTCCTTCTTTTCGGTAGATTTCGTTACTTGATGTATATATTTTTTACTTCATTCATTTGTCGTCGTCGTCGTTTTTCTTTTTTTTCTCCTTCGTTTGGCCCGGACCCGGTAATTTAATGAGGTTAGTGAATTCGAAACACGCGTGCGAACATTTTTCCATGCTTTTCTCCCTTTCACTCTATCTCAATCTACCACTCAACAAATGCGCACGATGACGGTGAACAAAATCGTGTATAGATTGTGTATTTATATCGAAATCGAAATAAAATTAAATTCATTTGCAACATATATAAATCCTAGCTAAACGGTGGCTGCAAAGCAACATTTCCACGCGAAAATGAAAACCGATAAAATGTGAATGGGAAATAATGTTGGCATTCAGCTTCATTCGACGACAGCAAACGATAAAATAGCAATTTTTATTTTTATTTTCATTCTTATTTTTTCAAATATACATATAACGGAGATAATGGATCTGAGAGGGCAAAATTATGCAAATTCAAGTGATTTGAATACTGAAGGGGGGAGAGGCAACGAAATTATAGGATATCATTGAAACGATTAAATATACTACAAGTGCTTATGCGAGCTCACATAGCATTTTGTTTCATTAAATCATATTCTTATCTGTTGGCTACCGCCAAATAGCCGAATGTAAAACAAACGAATTGTCGCGTTCAATTTTTACACTTGCTTGGAATCGAGAAACTTGTAAACAAAATGTCCCATCGACAAACGCTAATTGAACATTCACAATTAAATTGCTATATTTTCTCGCATATCTTTTAACGAAACACACATCCGGTACTCATACTTTTAGCTAATAATACATACAGTTTCGATACTGTTTTCATAGAAGTGAGTAGGAGCAGAGCCAGATTTTCAATATATGTCGCCTTGGGCAACACTTCTTTCAATTTTCATTCACGGTAAATGCGCACTTTCAAGGCGGTCAGCAGAAAACATTGCGCTCACAAAATTTCTTCCATAAATGAATTCCTTCAGCAGCTTAAATTTATTAAATTGTTAAATTAATCAAATAGGTCACAGCATCACAGTATTATTCGAGCACAAAATCTGCCAAAATCTTCAGTTGCGCTACTTCTATGTCAATTCGTAATTTTTCATTCATTCCTTTCGATTAACCGTAAACGGATTTGCCAAAAAAAAGCTACAACACCAAAACACGTTCGACTCAAAGATGATGCGCGCGAGCGCAAAAACGAAAACCTGTCACAATTGTCTTTCATGCTGCACATTTCATGTGCATCGAATTTTGTTTTCGCCTTCATGAAATGCTAGGGGAATTTATCGGAACTAATATTCTCCAAATTTTGCAAATATGTAATATCTGCTCATGGAAATTTACATGCAAATCGGCAAATATTTGTGAATGAAATGCAACAACAACAACTGTCACTTTCAGCAGATTTGGCAAATATTGTGTGAATTTCGCAAATGGATAATTTGCAAATATCGCAAATACGTAATATTCGAAATTCGAAATATTCCCCTAGATGAAATATGAGAGTGAATGCGATTGAAAGAAAGAGGAACTTCGCAAAAACAGAAGTAAGGCGAGATGTTGGGGGAAGGGGGAAGGTAAGCGAAAGAAAAGAGGTGCCAAGCAGATAAGCATAAATGGTGTAAGTGAAAATTTCATGGAAAATATACTACGTTATTCGAAGCATTGAATTTCTTTCATACATACATTCATTTTCGGCGAATGCTCAAATGCTCGATGCTGGTTTTCTTTGTGCTCTGCATTTTAAATCTTTCTCTCTTTCACTCTGCATCCCGAGTTCGCTGTTCAGGTGCTTGGGAACGTATACAGGCGTTCGTATCGGCGTTCATCAAAACATCGAGTTAAAATACTGGCTATAGTTGGCTTACGAACGCCCATGAAACACCGTGCACTCTCTCACACATGAGAAATTCCGTGTGGGCGTTTATTAATGATTATTAAAATATTGGTGCGATTTGATATAAAAACATCAAAATTGATTGGGAGATAAGAGATATTGGGTTTTGAAGTTGAACAACTCGGGTGATTTTTCACCGAAATGAGCTCATTCAGTACTTTTTGATAAAATATAAGAAAATTTGCAAATTTGTTGCACGGTGTAATAATACCAAAACATTTATTCAACTCTCTCTATATTACGCCTGAATGCGTTCCCAAGCGCCTGAACTGCAAAATCGGGATCTTAAGACACTTTCAATTCGGCTATCGTCTTTTATTTAAAGATTCACATTGGTGGTTGCAACTCAAAGAATTTGCAATGTTTTATTTAAATCTAAACGCTTATTCTCACACTCGAACAGCGTGAAGACAAATTTTGGAATGATAACGTAAAAAAGAAAGTCCGTAGATATGCTGAGTATGAAATGAAGTGAGCATGGAATTGTTTGCCACGATAATCCAAGTTGAAGACATTCCACCCGACCACAATATGATACTTGCTGAATTAATAATGAAACTATGTGTGTTCTAATTTCAAACCAGAATTATGTTCTTTTGTGTATCATGTGCAACGATTTTGGTAGATCATCATTGGTATGAGTGGGAAATGGAGTGACTCGCGGCAAAAATTGAAATTAGGATAAATCCGGTGCAAATATTTGTCGATATTTTCATAGCAGTCATTAATGACGGTCAATGTATAATAGCACGTGGTCACATGCGTGTTCATTTTTTTGTTCGTTGTTGCGTCGTTGTCGGGCACAATGACGATGATTTTCAATTAATTGTTAATTATTCGATTAAACAGAACATTTTCAATGATTGGTGTTCTGTTATCGTTTTTCCAGCGCCGATAATTTCCGATTCGACCTTATGAAATTTAGGCGTCTGGTGGCTTCACTCACAATCGATTCACGAAATGTACAGCAACTGAATTAAGGAAAACATGCTACAGATTGAAAATATGATTTTGCCATTGTCCCGAATCAAATCAATTAGAGCGTGATGTGTAATAATATGTCGGACACACCCACGCCAACAATCATTCCGGTTGTTGAACGTTATTCTCTCCCCTCAAGAGATAAAAGAAATAGGATGGAGAAAGAGAGAGAGAGAGAGAGAAAGTAACAACAACAAATCACATCATAAAAAAAATGTCGGAACGAAATAAAAAAAAAAAATAGAATAATAATGTTACATTTATTGAAAGATACACGTACAATTGTGTGATTTGATGATGGTGGGCATTGCCCGCACTTATTCGCATGAGTCGAGTCTCGCAACAGATTCAGTTGAATGCGAGGCAACCGAGCGAAAGGGAAAGAGAAAAGGCAGCAAATAAATGATTGCAGTCATTGCACATAAGCGAATCGGAAAAATACGAACAAACGGAAAATTGATAATACAATATTGGCCTGTCGAATTTCCGTTGTTCCGTTCCCGAGATCTTGCATTTATACTCAATGCTACGAGCTAGTCTTTTTGTGTGCTACTCCTCGGTTTCGATTATTCGTTTTAGTTTTTTTTTTATTCTCATGTAGCAGAGAGAAAGAGAGAGAGAGAGAGACCGTTTAGTTCATCCAGTTTACCGCAATAATGCGATGGTGCCATGTAGCTGTTGTTGTCGTCATCGATTCGTATCAGTTCATTTTGATGCATTATTTATTTATGTAGTTTTCGGCTCTTTTATTCGCCTTTTATTTCTTTCTATTTTGATTGATTTGATTCTATTCTTTTCGCATCAGCATCGTACATTTTCTTATGAAACCACCATTTCATGGAATGTGCGTCTGTGTACACTGGATTGAATGAATAAAGACCATGATGAAGACTCAAGACAAGGAACACATCGACGTGACTGATGCGTTCACAATTTACGCCAAAAGTTGTGTACTTCTTTGGCCAATTTTAATAAAATAAAAAACTAGACGAAGAAGAGAAAAGAAAAAAAAACGTGTACAAACACACAAACACATACCATTACCATGATAGATAATGTGATATTCGATAATGCGATAACACTTCGGCAAAAGATGTGCCGATGCATTTTCTGCGCCAGAATAATGACAAAGCGACCGGTCGCCATCACATCTATTTCGAATCGAATCGAATGGAATGGAATGGAATGGAATGGAATGGAATGAAATGGAACAAAATTGCATAAAATTTTGGTGGTGCGATTTGGCCAGCACCTCGACCAGGGTGTTGTCTCGCTTTCACTCATGTGAACGTTTATTCACTTGAATCACATTGGCACTATTTTCTGTGTCATGAAATCTTATAAGCCATGGAAATGACACAATTTTATTTTATTATTTCGCATTTTCTGGTACATTTACTCCTAATAATGTTTACATAGTGACACACACGCACCAGCGCACGCATTTGTCGCCAAGCCAAAGTACTGCAGCAGATAGAACATTCGATTTAGTTCGGTTACGGTGTGCTCTCTCTCTTTCTCTCTCTATCAATCGCTCGTATTCGGTTCGTGGCTGTGTGTTGATTCCCCCTATCGGATGTTGCCATCCAAATGTTCATATCGAACGCAATTTGATTACGTGATGGGTGCAATTACGTCTAGATTTTTGTGCATGAATGCACTTACACCAATTTGTGCTCCTGAAACATTAGCAATAATTTCGGCACGAATCACCTAACTGAAAAATATAGTAGTACCCAAGTGGTTCATTTGCACGATTTAATTCGTGTAGACATGATTCCCACACGATTGGCAAAATAGAATACAGAATATTGTATTTGAAAAAAAAATCGTGTGGAAATCACGTCTACACGAATTAAATCGGGTAAATGAACCACTTGGGTAGAATATGGACGGCAGAATGCATGAAATATATAATTTTTGAATAAAGCCAATGTGGCTCATGGTATTTGGCTCATTTCCCCCGTAAATAGCTGCTGCCCGAGACTCAATTTACGCACAAACAATTCACATTTGAACCGAAACATTTTCTTCACAGTACTGAACTGTGAAAGAAACGGCTCTTTCTCTTTATTTCAATATTTGTATTTTATATCATATAAAATTGCTTGATGATTTTGCGACGTCGCAATTTTCATGCCTTTCATACAGTTTTGGTTTGATGAAGAACCGTATACTCTGTTTCATTCCATCTTCACATTGGTCGACATTGATTTTATTTTGTAAATGCTCAACTTGAAATCAACTCAATTGATTGCTCATTTCTGAGTTTATGTTCTAAGAAAAGCTCATGCTAGCGAGTTGTCCGCAGCAGAGAGCATTGAAATCCGTGATTTTTCCTTTTGAAACGCCAGGAAATTAGTTTCTATGAATATCATTCATATTGAAAAAGGCAAGATGTGTCTCAAAAGAGAATGAAAATGAGAAAGAGAAAGAGAGAGGTGGGAAAAACTAAACGAAAAATGAAAATTGATGGCCTGCGCATTTATTGAGTATTAAAATTTCGAGCCGGAACTTATGGTGATGCCTGATGACACATTGCCGTATTGGCATATTTTGCCAGCAGCCAACAAAAATCGAACAAAAATCGAACAAAAATACAAAAGAAATTGTAATAAATAATAATATCCATCTCGAATTATTCAGTTGTGATGTTGTTACTTGGCTGATAGCTGCTGAATGATCCAAAAGTATCGAACATATCAATGGTTGGATGGTTCACTTTTGAAAATCAATCGCCCCGAATCCCAACCCCCGCGCTTCATCTATTTCAAAAATAGATTGTATGAAGTTTATTTTTGTTCATTCATAATCATAATAATATTCCATTTCTTTTGTCAGAAAATGCTATAATATTCCAAATGACAAGCATAAATATATTTGAGCATCGATCGTTAGTGTGCATAATCTTTTGCTGGAGTGTACGTAGAATGAAGTGCAATCGGATGGTGAAAATACTCCATTAAAAAATGTTATAATAATAGAGAGCATTGAGCAACAACAATAATTCATCAAAAGCGACGATAAAAATGAGAAACCGGCACACAACTAAAGAAATGACGACGATGCTGACGTTGAGAGAAGAGGGGAAAAAATGTCGACCCAAAAAGTATAACTCCATCGAAAAGTTTTGGCTTAGTTGGAATTCGAATTGGAATTGATGCTATCGCCGATGTCGATTCTTCGGTGTTTTTTTTCGACGTACACTGTCTTTTGAATGTGTGTGCAGCAAGAGATTGATAATCCACTTTAGTGATTTCACCAAGAGAACGACAAACGAGTGATCAGTAAAAAACTGAACCTTCGTTCACTTTACTTATATATTGAATGTCGGAGTCAAATGGCTACTACCATTGCTCTTGTTGCAGCCGCATTTTTTTGCTGGCCAACGATGGATTTTTAAGCATATTGGAAAACCACTATGTGAAGTTTTGGCGAAAGTCGCCACTGCCGAGACATTGTCGATTCGATTGTCATTTCTATACGTTTCTTCGGAAAAATAGTTTGAACGAATGTTTTTTAAATGGCAATGCAACAAAAGACGAAATGTGTAAACGAACAACGTACAAGAATAGTGAGAAAGAAGGGTGGAAGCCAGAAAAAATTGTACATACATAGCACGAGACAGGGGCAAATATACGGGAGTAAAATTGAAAAACGATGATGACAATGACCAGAACAAATGAAGCACGGGATTCGCAGTGGCTTTTTTTAAGTCAAAATGCTCAACAAGGAGAGGAATAAGATTTCCCGGTAAGACAACGTCAAAGACGTTTGATTTGATTACATTGTCAAGAGAAATTCATTTGTTTTGTGCATTTGTCCGTATCAATTTATTCATTTGGAAAGACGGTCGCTTTCCTACTCAATGTTTAATACTCACCAGACCAAAAAATGAACCGAAAATAACGAACACAGAAAAGGTAAAGGAGCGACAGCAACAATTTCACAAAAAACTCGCCAACAGTTCAAAAACTATTAACGAAACTGTTCCAATTAATTTGAAATAATTTTTTATCGTGCTCTGACCCCCATTTATCCTGGTGTATCAACGTATATACTGCTTTGTTACAGTCTACGAACAGATCTTCTTTCTCTGTGTGTCGATGATATTTAATTCGCTTTATGAATTATGGATTTTGATATCAATTCTACGCATCAATAAAAATGAGAATCCTGACAAAACGAAAGTCATGTGACTTTCCATTTCTTTTCATTTCACATCTCATGTTTTCATCTTTCTTTTGTATTTTTGTCTATATGTTTGCAATACAAATATTTTGTTACGAGTGTTTGGGTTTTCAAAGTTTCGTTTCAAATTCGCATTCCTTTTTGAAAGTCTAATATTTTAATAAGGACAAACTTTTCATTCAAACATGCTCGAACAGAAATAAACGTTTCAATATTCTAATGGCTATTAGATGATTTCAATTCAGCAAAGTTTCTTATTTGATGTCAACAAAAACGCTTTTTCAATTCATAAAATGGCAATATGATTTTTCGACACCAATTCACTGCGCTGTTTTATTTTTGCTGCGACACACAGTGCAATGCATTCATTTATTTTTCGTTGATTCAATCCATTTTTCAGCTTGTATTTAGTTGCATTTACTCTTATGTATTTGTGTGTGTTTTTTTGTGTTAGTTGCAATTTGTTACCCTTTTCATGCCGGTTAGAGTTTTAATTTCACCCTGCACTTCAATGTATTCCCAGTGGTAAATTTATTGAATTTTCGTTTTTTAGTTGGACACACCATTCAGCAAACAACGTGACACAGATCACTTATTTGCGTAAAACATGAAGCGGTAGCTAGAGCGAGCTCGAGGTAGTTCGAAATAGTGCGGTGTGTTCGGCAACGCAAACTTTGCCGGCTACCAAGATCATACATGCGCACGGTTGGATATTCTAGGGGAGGATAAAACGAATTTTCAGTGATGTAGGTAGGGGGGGGGGTCAAGGGTGGGGTAAATTTTGTTTGATCACTTATGGGGTAAAAGTTTCTTTCTTGCTCGAAACTCTACTCATTGTACTCCTCTGTGACACTTACATCTTCATTCTTTTAACAGTTTTATGAATGCGACGAATCGAAAAACTGATCAGGCGGTTGGCAAACGTAGAATTTGCAGAAAGATGCTTTGCCTTCAATATCAAAAAAATGTATCAAAATAGAATATTATTGAGTTCGATAATTTTGAGAATATTCACCTGGGGGTAAATTTGAAAAAGCATTTCTCGTATGGGGGTCAAACCGGTAAATTTTCGAAATATTTACCGGGGGCTAAATCTGAAAAAATGTTGCTTAGGGGAGGGTCAATCCGGTAACCCAGTGGGCACGTATGCAAGTGATTATTCGAATAAGAGTGAGGATAAAAAAAACCGAACAAACGAGTGCCCTTCTGCAAATTCAAAACTCCTGAGAAGCGCAGTGCTTTCTATTTTCGATGTTTTGCAAGCTTCGTTGGTCGCTTGGTGCCTCGGCACAAAGTAAATACGTGTGTATTTTCGGCTTTGGCTTCAATCTCAACCAACAGAAATGTTCTTGGACGCCTTGAACAAGTTTTCTTGTATAATTTTTCCAATTTATACTATCGCTGTTATTATAAATTTCGATTCGGTTTTATGGGTGTGAGTGGTGAATATTTCCTAAGCAACTGTTTGATTTTGAATATATTCCTTATTGCATGTGCCATGGCCCCCCTCACATTTTTCCTTCGTTTTATAAAAATACTTTATAAAATCATAATATTACAATCTTAACCATTTCAAAGATCATTCCTAATTAAAAGTGTTTAGTTTTATAATTTGTCAAAATTTGTCACTTTCCCAAAATAAATAAATGACAGCGATTGATACGCCAAAATAGTTTACCTATTTTGATGTCGATATTATTCAGATAAATTGTCATATATTTCATATATCTGCCCATAATTGCGTATAATTATATATTGATATCTCATGTTGTGTTCGAACAATGTTATGATGTCAACAAATCCGCAAAATATCCGTGTTTTGCGCAAATATATGCAGAAATGTGAAATATATGGTATACCATATATCTATCTATAGATTATACGCTAGGATCAGACACATAATAATATCCATCCAGTGGAATGAAAGTGACCCAAATTCTTGTGTGAGTATTGATACACACAAATGAATTTAGAGAGAACTGTTGTAGGGATTTCATTTTGCATTCGTATTTACGGGAATTTACTGTGCCGCAGGCGAAATCCGTACCCAAAATCACTAAAATCAATTTTGTGTCTCGGGAATTGAAGCTCGAAGTTTCATATTCACTGACAAGCTAGTTGTTGGGACATATAAAGCTAGCATTATATGTTCCCAACTTCTTAAAATGCAACTTGAAATTCAATCATTCCAGCCAACATTGGATATTTCTATGCATTTCTAATAAGTTCAACAATTTCTCTGCTCATTGGCAATGGCATGTTGCTATCGGTTGTAATTCACCGATACCCAAATCTCGGTTTCTTGTCTCTCGTCGAACAAAAACACTTTGTGTGGAAGAACTCGTTTTATTTCTATTTTATGCTCTGCAATATATCTACCACTAATAAAATTATCGGTTGGTTTTCTGACTCTTTCTCTATATGCAAATTGGTGTCGGTTTTGCCGAAAGGCAAAGTTTGCTAATCATCCATCGGATAATTCGAACATTTCGACGATTTACCAATATTGAGGCAGAATTCTGTTTCGATAGGACTTTTTCATTCTCACTTCCGATCCGAGAAATTACATCGAAGCACAAAATGGCAAATATATACTAAAATTAGAATGGATTGGCTTGTGGAACAACGGAATACAACTCAACTGTGTAGATAACGAAAACGCTAGCGAAAACGACAAGATATCAGAAAATATTGGAGATGTCATTAAACGGCGGCGTTTGTGCGTCTTTCGAACTGCACATAAATACATCATTTTCACCATGCGAATGTGATGAGCAATAGCAAACGAACCCGAATCGGCAGTGAAAGCTAATGCAAAAGTATCCATTCATTCACATTATCGACGATCGGCATTTTAATATTTGAAGGCGATGAGTGGTTCATTTGATTTAACGATGGGCGAAAAGATATTTGGCGAAGTGCTTATACTCATCCACATACGGAGCACATTTCGCAATAAAAACTTTTAATACACACACACACACGATCATACATCAACACTAAAACATTCTGAAAGTACATTGAATAGACCGATGATAATAAAATATCGACAAATTTGCCGACCAATGAATGGCCTGTTCTTACTTCGTTCAGTCTCTTTCTCTGCAATGAAAATCTCACTGTGATCACTACGCGCTCAACTATATAATATCCACAGACCGGGAGGCTTTGAGAATCAAGGCTACAAATAATCGAATGCATATACATTAGGTATTTGCATTGTAATAAAACATCCGACCATTTTGGTTGACGTTCAATGCGCGTATTTGCAACCATGAAAATAGCGAAAGTAGAAACAATGACTAGGCAAATATCGATGAATCTTCATTTGTGTCGGATTTTCTTCGGTCATACGGGTGTAGTCATATAGAGAGAGAGAGCGAAAGAGAGAGTGAAATATCGCTCAACTGTTTTGTAAACTGCACTGATGAGTGAATATATCGATTGTTCATATCATGTCAATTATCATTTTTATTGGACTCTTAATGGTTGAATGGACGTCCATCGCGTTGTATACGGCAAACACTTCATTCACACTGTCGCATCATTAATGTTGCACTCAACCGCTTTTCCAAATATTCTTACGCGCTTTTCTCATTGTTTCAGTGCCAAACATTGCTCTCTCATGTGCAAAAATTTGATTTAAGCTGTTGACCGGCAAATTTATAACCAGTTTTGGAAACGAAATGATTTTGCCTCTCAAATGAAACTACTTGTGCTTAGTAAAATTGTCGAAACAATTGTCGTCGACAATCATAGGAAATACGTAATCAATACCTGAACATAATACACGTTAATGACACCGGCAATGGCATTGGCATTGGCACAGAACAAGACACGCACATCCATACTCTATTTGCATAAAGTGCGCTGGCAAAGGATAAGCTAGTAAGCGAGTGTTGTGTGGGTTAATATTGTACCCGGTTTTCTACGAACAAAAGAACGTGTACGAGGCCAAGGTAGATAAATAGACAAACTGTGAAAGAGACACTTACATCGAGTGAGAGCACGATGTGCGCATCTCTTGAAAACCATATGCCATGTGATGTGTTTGTCATTCATGTGCAGTTGCTGTTCATATTTACATTATTCGTTACAACCAAAGAACAAGTGAACGTGAATGTAATACATATCATTCGTTATCAGGGCTTCGTTGTCATCGTTTATGATGACAGCATCGCTGGCTCCCCTTCTCCTGCTCCGTTTTTGGCTGCTAAGAATTGATAGAATCTCTCGTTACACGAAACGAAGACATCGAACAATCGTCTAGTTGAAATGAACGAAGCAAGACTGTCGCGGATATCGAAAGGAAACGATAGAGTGTTTACCAGTTACAGTGTGAGTGATGTACAGTACAAACGAGTCAGGGCAATTTATATTAATATTCTTCAAACAAAACCGAAAAATTGAATTAATTGCAGATGTTTTGAAACCATTAATTTGAAGGTTTTGAAGGGTTAATATGGATAATGAGATTTCATCGTTGTTATTTCGGGTAGCGTGTGGTTCGGGTTGGAACAACGGTTTCAAATGGTTTCGCATCAAGCGAACACAAACTCAACATTAACACATTGACTGTTGTCCCGTTTTCTGATGAGAATGAAAATATGAAATGCCAACCAAATCCAAAATGAATTCGATGCTTCATTCATTTATGATGTTGTTTTTTGAAGGCATACGCAGTTTCGAAAATTGGCCTGCCACTGTTGACAAGGCGAAGAACGACATGGCACATCACACAGTGGCAAGACATTAAATTCAGTTCTAGTGGGATCGGCTTTAAATTGTTTGAAAATTGATTCCAATATAAATTTGGCACTCGTTTACGGTCTACGCACTTTGTCTTTCTCTCTCGGCGTGTGTGTGTGTGTGACACACATCCAGACATATGCAAACGATAGGAAGCACAGAAAATGGTCGTTGTCGTAACTGGTTTAATATGGCCCATGCTGATGCCATTTCGTGCGTACCGCACTGATGCAAATTAAGATTGTATCGTATTCGCCTATTGATAAACACACATTCACATCGACTGATGAATCAGAAAGACAGAAAAGAGAGAGAAAAGAGAGAGAGAGGGAGAATTACTCACTCACACAGCCTGACACGAACGACAAATACCTCGACATTTTGCCAAATTCGAAACGTACCGAGCATCAAGAGAACATTTTGCGGCTTGTTCTGGATAAGCAAATCGGTTTCGACCGAGCTTGAATTTTAATTGTACACCATTGTGATGTGATTTTACAATTGAGACCCACACAATAAGGAGCTCGTCGAGGAGGCAATTCTTTGGTCGTTCGGTTTGTGCCGAAAATGCGTGCTGTTGGATCTATGTGTTTGCGCCACTATTTTGGAATATGATTTGTAGCTCGATTAAAAGACCAGAGTTTGCCATTCAGAGCAATGTCTGTACCATCAACAACGTAACTCGTTCAAAATTAATACGATTTGATTGATAAATTGTCCCATGTACGTGAATATCGTTTCAATGACGGTCTTGAACCATAAATTCTGAATGCATACCCAAATCGTATTCAAAACGACCGAGCAATTCTTTTGCAAAATGGTTTAATTTAGTCGTTTAGCTAAATAATTTCAATCGTTCAACAGAGAATCATGGTTTGATGTCGCTATTTTGCTGTGTTTGTTTCACCATTCGCCAAACTGTGCTTCACTCAACATGAACATCAAACATTATGGTTGAGAGACTTTTAGCCTATTATTCGTCAATTGAGCCCCAAAATTAACCGGTTTGCTTGACCCCATATTGTATCGATTCGTAGTGGTTGGTTTTTTATTTGACGATCGCTTAATGAATCCTTGCATACCGTAGCTAAAGTATGTTTACGTTCAATTATAAATTATGACTCAACAGAACTGGCTTTTGAGCTTCAAAACTTTTCTCACTTATGATTATCCAATAATATGAAGCATTCTTTCGACTCTATAATTTGTACACATGAAATAAGATTTTATTGCATTTTATTGAATCTCGATGACATTTTTTGAATTATTAAAATAACTAAAAAAACCTTAAGAAGCCAAAACTGACGGCCGCAAACAATATTAAAGTGGAAATGAGACGGCTACAAAATACTATAATGAAAAAAAATTAAACAAGCTGTGAATTCAATTGAAACATTGACCAGACAAGCTAAAATGGTGGAATTTGAACGAATAATTTTAAGTTAGCTTGAAGTTTCAGCTTGGCTTCGGTATGCGGCAAATAAATAGAAAAAAAAAACATGAAAATAGAAATGAACGAACGTAGTTGAAGAAACACGGAGAGCGAAAGAAGAAGAAATAAAAGGCGAACGAGAAACGTATGATTTCGCCATAAATCACTTTTAGCTGTAATAAAAGCATTATTCATAACACAAAAGGTAAGGCTGAGTCGCTTTGGTTACGAGTCAGGCAATAACAATCCAAGAACTATAACTAGAGCGCGCAAATTTAAATAAATCAGACTGGAGAAAATCGGGAGCAATAAAGGGGCAGATGAGAAGGAGGAAAGAATGAAAGAAAGAAAGAAAGAAACAATGCATGGAGGAGCTAAAGCACAGTTGAGCTTGGCACAGGCAACAATAAAAAGACATCAAGTAAGAAATGGATCCGAGGAGCGACCGCAGAGAATGGTGGAAGTGATGGTGATGGTGATGGTAGTGGCAATGGCAATGACGGTGTGGTGACGTGCACTGAGCGCACAATCTTCCCAGCAATAAATGTGTACGTTTGAATGCTTTTAAACCTTCATTATGCACATTTTCCGATGTAAAAAGTGAATAATATCACATTATCATGTCGAGCGAAAGGACATACTAATTCTACGAAACACTCCATTATAAACGCTGATGGAAAATTATTGTGTGCTTTAAGGAAATGCATATTCTTCATGATCTGAATCCTTTTGCCGATGCCGTACAACCAAATCCACGAGAATTACATGCTTGCCACTTGAAAACATATTAAACCAATTCGTGGACGCGCACGGATAAAGCGGGACAGTAAGAAAGAGAGAGAGAGAGAGTGAGTGAGTGAGAGTCCATACACCCACCTAGCTCAGTGATATCGTTGCCCGTTCAGATTCTTTATCTCATTGCTGCAGGGAATTATTGTCGTCATTGTAGAAAAATCGCGTATAAAATATGCCACGAATGCAATATAACTGTTATGCGATATGCATAAAAAAAAGAGAAAATGAAATCAAATGGACCAATACAACATGCAAGTGAATGGAATCATCAGTGGGCGCATCAACCGTCAGTTTATTGTTTCGCATTTTGCAGGTGTTAGTTTTGAACGGGTTTTGGTGTGCATTATGATGAAATTGAAACCGTCCAAAACTGAGGCCTGCGAGAGTGCATTGACCTCAAATTGCCGTTTCGTACCAGATTTTTACCGACAATTGCACTTCGCACGTTGACCGCAATACGACAGCGCCCTCGTGGTACTAAAAATGTTAAGGTATTACATAAGATAGATTGAATAAACAAATTCATCTCTTCTCCTTCTATCACATGCATAGAGTGCGTTCAATTCCCAAGAGGGCGACACACGTTAATAAATAAATGGATATTTATGTATTATTGTTGTTGAAATGCGCAAATATCGATTTTTACCGATTCAATAATCATTGGCCAAGTTAAAAGGAAAGACAGTCGTTCAATGTTGTAGCAGAGTTACGGACAACCACCAAAATTCAACTTGTAAAACGTACAATCGGCCAATAACCACCTCAAAGGAACCGTCGCACACGTTTTTATCTTGTGTGATTTGTTCGTTGTGGATTTATGTTCGAGGGTAAGTGGCCGAATCAACTGCAACCACGCAGCTCTCAAACGCACCATCCAAAGTTCAACACCAATCGTACCACTTAATGTTTATTTGAAATATTTTCTAATTAAATGCACCCATTAATAATTTTTGTGAATTTTATCGCATGTGTGATATTCAGTCTGGTGCGTAACACCATGCACCATACTAAATGAAATGCCATAATTTAACCGGTTTTTCGCACTAAGTCGTTATATATGTGTAAAACTTTTGCTCATAGCCGACGATCGACGATACTACTTGAGTTTTACTGCCAAAACTCAAGTTTTCTCTTCTACGTTCATTTTCTCTGCCATTTTCTTTCTCTTTCTCATTCTATCTCTCTCACTCTTCACTCGTATGCTCTTACTTCTGGGTGTACATTTGATTTTCTGCAAATACGTACAGCTTTTATTCTGCCCAACTAACCTTGTCATTCGTTGCAATGTATAAGTTTTTCACCCTCCATCAACGAAAAATATCGCCTGATTTCACATCTTTTCATTTTTGTGGTGTGTGATAGTGTGGAGTATTGCCTGAGTGAATTTTTGGGAGTAAAGCGAAGCAAAGAATTAAAAGTAATGAAGTTTGTTTAACCACAAAACTTTGTGCAGAACATGTAAAAAGGTATTCGAATAATTGGTAATTGAATATCGAAGCGAATTCGATGTGAAAAGTAAATTACACGATGTGTTGGTATCGAATGAGCAAGCAAGTGTGTAAGTCTATATTCATGATAGCTAGTTATATATTAGCTGATTTGGCATCACTTTGATTGCACATTTACAGCTGACTGATTTTCTGTTATTTTTTTTTTTAATTTTCAGATAGTCGAATCAATTGCGTGCAAGGCTTAACACATTAATAGTTTTAACAACAAACAAAAAACCGTTTCGAACGAAAATATTTCTTCAAAATATTTGATATTTCATGAATTCGTGGGTTTTTGAATGTTTTTAATATGCATTCTTTCGAGTCAAATACTCCTAGCATTTACGACATAAAAACACCTAAATAAATAAATTAATTTGCAATTTGAAAATGTAAAAATCGTACTTGAATTTCCCAACAATTCAAATGAACACCACAAACTGTCATGCGTTATTTTGACGGAAAATGAAAACAGTACGGGTTTTCTTTCGAGTAAAATCACTTAGAGAGGCATAGAAAGATTTAATGTCCTTACAACAGCTTATACCATCAAAAATTATAAAAAAAGGTCTGTGCAAAAACTTTGATACGCTGATTATCTGGCTGAAAACGACAACTCAAAGAACATTCAAGACAAATGATAATGCAATGTCCAAAAACCACAAATAACTGTTCTGTTGCGATGTGAACGAACGAGCAAAAGCGACCAGAAAAAAGATGGAGAAAGGAGAATGGAGAAAAAACAAGAAGCATCCAGTAATAAATCCCTATTAATGATATATCATCAAAATCCATTTTACCATTTTACTGGTGATTTATTCGCTCATGTATCGTGAGTTGAGCGAGATGATTGCGAATACTCGTGCATACGATGGAATGCGTATGCACTTAGTTACCGAATGCGAGGCCGCATATACATATACACAATACACATACATCAGACACACATTTCGAACGAAAAATAAAAACAACGATACTGAATCAGCGAAAAAGCGAGTGCGAGCTATAGCACATAAAGAATATCTTGACACAACGTTCACGTACTGTGACTACATTAATATTGAGTTAAGGCGAAAAGGGAGAGAGAAGAGACAACAAAAAAGGTAATCAAGTGGTACAGAGAGACATAAGAGATAAGGGTTGGTGGTGATGGTGGTACAATTCCACGGCAAGTCCATTTGTATTACACCCCAGATGGAGAGAGAGAGAAAAAAGCGATATGTGCTCAACTATAAGGATGGTATATCAGGGAAAAAAAGAACACTAGAAAAAAAACGCACGTGCTTTGTTTGTCGAGAAAAAAAATTAGTGGAAAGTTTTGTGGTTCACACATCGCATCGCATCGAATATGAATCACTAAATCTGTCTTCAGATCTGAAGTCCATGTACTCACAACTTCAACTGTTTGATCATCTTGTTATGGTGTGATGGAGCACATAAGCGTAACCGTTTTCCACGAAACGCCAACGAACAATAACAGCATCAACCAACATCAACACACTTGATCGCCATGTGTTGCGTATATTAGTCAAATCGAAAAAAATGAGCGAATTCTCTTGCTCTCTCTTTCTTAGCCGAAATAGTCACAAGAATAATGCTCCTCGTGCCACAGTGAACTGGCTCAAGTCGCATGGCTGACACCAATTTATCAACGAATGCGTAGACGAGATAGATTTGAGTTTCTCTCTCTCTCTCTCTCTCTCTCTCTCTCTCTCTCTCTCTCTCTCTCTCACTCTCTCTCTCTCTGTGTGTGTGTGTGTGTTTGCTCTGCTTTTCACGTATTTGCTACTCATTCGCTCACTTTTTATCATTACATACATTCGTAGATGCCGAATGGTTTTCTTTTTGGCATTATTAATTGTGCTCGGCCGACAAACAGAAGAAAGAAACAGGGTAAACGTGGAGCTATTGCCAAACATCGACTACAACTGCCGTTATGGTCAACTATCGACTAACAATCGCTCAGATTTTTCAGTCCCAAGGTTGGATATGGTTAAGGAAAATCGACATAAATCAACACATTTATCAGTCTTCATCAAATTGGCTTCTCAGTTCCAGGAGATTTTTCATGTACAACCGTTGAAACTTTTAAATCGACCCTTTCTTTGATTTGTCAGTGCACCACTTTTTGTGTGTTTGTTTGTGTTTGTGTTAATCGATTTGCATAAATCAATCAATTTCACGCCTTCACTCGCAAATCAGCTACACGCGGAGTAAGATAACAAATGAATGTGCTTGCATTTTTACACGACGAAGAAAAATTGTTTGACATTGACAATCCCTCGTGTAAATCCGTTAAGAAACGAAATTGCGCAACCAGACGAAGACAAATATCAATCGACGTTTGCATTTGCATTTACACGAACAGCAGCTCACACACACAGAGACACACTCGTGTTTCGATTTTGGTGCGGCACATTGTCTCTTTTGATG
Organism: Aphidoletes aphidimyza; assembly: GCA_030463065.1. Classification (NCBI taxonomy): domain Eukaryota; kingdom Metazoa; phylum Arthropoda; class Insecta; order Diptera; family Cecidomyiidae; genus Aphidoletes; species Aphidoletes aphidimyza. Next base: position 894,165 of record CM059997.1, read on the forward strand.
TACTAACTTAATCTCACATTTCACTTGTACTATTTTAATTGGTGTAGCAGAACCATAAATAAAACATGGTGATAGATTCAAGTGTGAAGCAAATATGCTTTGTCTATCCTGGAAGGAAACTAATCAAAACAAATGAGCTCTTCATTGGCTTTGACCGGTGAAACAACCGTTGCTCGGTTTTTGATGTTGCAATTTAATTAACACACACTCTCTGCATGAGAGTTTGAGTTGCCTCATATGGATTTAAAAGGAAATTTCAATAGCAAAATGTTGCAAATTGCAAAACAAAAATCTCTTTGAATTCCATATTCCAGTTCATAGATTTTACAGTTTTGGTTTGGTTGCATCGAATCAAAGCCAAAGTTTCTGGTTGCAGGCGAAAAATAAATGATAGGGAAATGTGCATGATTCGTTCTAAAACTAAAGGGCTAAAGTTCCCCATAATGGATGCAAAAGGGGGTAATTAGATGTGTACGGTGATTTGGACATTTCTCTGTCACACTCGTTGGCGCTCCATTATATTTTGCATCGAATCAATCCGTTTGAATGAAACTTCACAATGCTATGGAAAAAGACCCAATCGGAAAAGACAACGTTGTACTTTGCCCACAGCCATTTTCCGTTTTTGACCAGTGTACACACTGCACAATGTATGCCTTTGTTGCTCGTTCTTTATTCTTTAGTCACTTACATTTAGAAGCGTCAATTCACCATAAAAAAACCCAATAATGCATTGTCTATGATAGCTGTTGATTTACCTTACACAGAAATTATCCCCTAGATTTCATAATGTATCCTGCTTTGCAATCGCCATCAATTTTTCAGGCCACCTTTCTTTTGAGCCGGTCACCGTATCGAATCAGGTTTTTGAACCTTCGGATTTGCATGACGGTTTGAACTGGTTATAATAAGCTGAATAAATATCATGTACATAACGGCCGCTGAAAAAACGCAAATTCAGGGTTTGCTATCACTTTAGTATACGAAGCCGGTCAATTGTGTTGTTCAATGTGTATACAATGTAGGCAATGTAGGTAAAAAAATACCATATACCCGGTTCAAGACAAAAATAGATGTGAATAGTGGTAAAAAAGCGTTTTACTAGAGTTTTCCTGTCCGCTTGTTTCTTGTTTCGTTACATTCAGTCGAATCAAATGTAGCCTTTTCATCATTCGTATCAAACGATTTTACTTGAATCTATACGAGTTTGTATTTGGGTCCTTCCGGAGCACAAACTTCACTACTGAAACCCAATAGATGAAATAAAATGACGGGAATAGCCTGATGATGATAAAAAAAAACGAACTATACATCGTGAAAATGAAATGAACGGCAACAAAATGCTAAAGAGGACGGACGGAAAAAAACATAACGATTACTTCATGCGAGCCCAATGTGTTACTTGCATACAACGAAGATATATGGAAATTTTCCAAACACAAACACCGAGTGGGGGAGCTGAAACCGTTATGACATGAAAAATGAAGCGGTCATTTTTCTTTGTTTACATTTTCTGGTTTGTCTTGTGCATTACAAGACTTTATGCAGTCAAAAACTAAAAGAAATACCCCATGGAAAATGGCCATATGAAGAGCTTGGGTTAAAGACACCGACCAAATATGTACTGTACAGAGTATACAGACTGTACACTGAACCGAATTACGCGAAACGTTTGCATTTATGTGCATGAGCAACTTTATTCCACCATCAAACAAATGGCAGAGAAAATGAGTGTTTTCTTCCCTCTTTCTCTCCCTCTCTTTCAGTTTACTTTGCAAAACTTTTTCACACTCTCATGATTTCGGATGAGATCCCTCGCATGCGATTTCTCGATCGAAAAACTTTCGTTGAGCAAAATGTTTACAATATTGCAATGTCATTTCTTTCGACACAAGGGACGGTATTGAACATCTGAACGCCACTACTGACTAATTATTTATTAGATATGAAATTCCAAAGGAGACTTTTTCCCCATTTTTCACTTTGCCACTGTTTTTTTATCGATCAGAGAAAGGAAATCTTTTTTCAGTTGTAGGCCTTGAGAATTTCAAACTTTTAAATGGGAAAATCAGTTTCATTTTCTCTTGAGTGACAAGATTTTGAGTGACTCTGATTTCGCTTGTGATCGTTTGAAATACTTTGATAAATTACGGAAATTAACATTAAATTGATAAAGCCACAACTTAAAAACTGACGACGCAATTTCTCTTGATTTGTCAACGAATTTTTCAAATTACATTTTAAATGCCATAATTCGCTTCAATAAACCTTAACCTACTAGGAACGAGAATGTGATCATTTTGGAATCAGCTAAATGCTATAGAAAAAATGAAACACCCGAAAATCACACGCAAACAGCTGAACTAGATATTAATGAAATTTTCGTCTTGAGATTTAAGAGAATATGTTGACGAAATGAAACGACTCAAATGGGGCAAACTAAAGAGAACTGTATATGACATTCTAAACAGAGATATTCGATTCAATATCAACGGTCACTAGACCCCTAATAAATATGTCCACTTCCTTATTGGAATCTTCAACAAACTACATGTATTTTCAATCAATTTCTAATCTATTAAAATAGCTATAGAAACTTAGCTAAAGAAATGGCTTTTCGTTTGCCTTTAAGCTATGCAAAATCTATGCATAACGAATGGCTCATTCTTTGGTAAACTTTGACATTGAACATTTGAACAACCGAACTGGGTTTCATCATGCTTGATTGTTGTTTAAAAATGAGACGGCTAAAAAGCCAGCTAGACCGAAGTGGTTTTAACCAGGAGATTTTGTTAATTATTCTCGGGGAATTAAAGCGGACGTAACGCACCGCAAAAAGAAGAGCGAAAGAATAACAAAAGTGAATAGTATGGAGTTGGGCACAATGGATAAATGATAAATGAATATTTGATGTATTTTTATGTTTATAAACATGACATTCACGTATCGTTTATTCCCACAAAACGATTCTGACGGTATGCAATGAAAAGCAATTGTTCGGCTTCTCTAAAGTGCAATATGAAAAAAAGGGGGCGATAGAGTGAGAGAGGAAATGAAGAAAAATGTGAAAATATAATGAATAAAAAATTACATATGAAAGAATGAAAGAAAAGGCGATGAATAAAAATCAGCAGGATTGAGCTGAGTCGAAAATGTCGGCACAGCAGGCGGTGCGGTGCGGTGCGATGGCAGAAAGAGTGGGAAACAAGCAATGAAAAGATGAAAAGAGCTGCATCATCGAAGTTCAATTAGTGGCTGTGAATACGGCCACCGTCAAGGAGACAAACAATTTGTCGAGTAAAGGTGGAGGCCCTGATAATGACGTGTAAAATGCTTTATACGTGAATGGAAAAAGCGGAGAAACACGCTTTCACACATATTCCGTCGCGCTCAAATGAAGAAATGATTTCAGAAGAAGTTATCATCATGTCATATCATGTCACGGTCATATTTGTCGACGCGGATTGCATATGTTCAACATGACGTGTTAACTTTTTTTGCATTTTCATTTATTGGTTTTTCTGCTGAATACACAAATCAAGTGTCTGCTACAGTGGAACCCGTTTATATTTTATGCTATATCATAATTACGCTGGATTTACAATGTGTTTTTGATTTTCATCATTTGATTACGTTGACAGACTGGTTGCAAACATAAAATGATTGAATCTATTCTATAGGATCGGGAGGCTGTTTTGCTGGTTTCACAGCATTTGCCATAAATAAATTTGCTTAGCGCCGAGATTCGGCCATAATTCCAACACGATTGGCACTTCACAAAAATTCCTAAACCAAATGTTATATTGCTCGCTATTGAACGCAAACTGCACACACCATGTTCACCGTTGTGTTTTGCTTCTTCTACAGCACTCAACCCGGATTTCGCAAAGTAAATTTTGCATGCAGATTTCGTAAGTGGATTCCATTCCCGAATATGCTGAAGACATGAATAAATGAACGAATTAAAATAGCAGCATCTTTACCTACTCTCGGATACCGAATACTTATTTGGTGTGGGATTACAGAGTATGTGAAATAAAGAAGCATAACTCAAATTTAAAAGTTAAAGTTTCTGTGGAGGAAACAGAGAAAAAAAAACAAACAAAACCAACTAAGAAGTAAACAGCAACAGCACCAGTAGAATAAGAGTGAGGATGAATAGAACGACGAAAGAAAAACCACCGAAAGACCAAACAAGCAACCAACCATAAGGAAAAAGAACTGAAACACAAAATTACTCGACAACTGTTTCAGTTAAAATGCATTATTACCACTTTTGTTGATTGTTGTTTTACGGGGAAAACTCTCATTCACTCAATTCTCATCTCGTTCTCTCGCTTGTTCTCCGTTTCTTCCTTTCCATCTCTCCATTTCCGTCCCGTAATTTTTATTTTGCCGTTCTGTTTCTTCTTGTGCCTTGGATTTTTCGGTTGTTTGTGTTTAAGAGCCGTAGTACAATTTACAACTAGTTTTAATTTTATGAGCGGAATTCAGCGTGTGTTTGGAAACTTTGATTATAAAATTGTGTATTGAAGAATAAAATGGCAGACATTAAGCTTTTACCACATAAATAAACGATGCCACAGAAAGAGAGCGACAGCACGAAAGCGAGATAGAACAAGCTAACCCACTTGAACATGAACCGAACAATGTTTGCATATTGCAAATTGCAAATTGCATATGCCATGAAAATGACTCAGTGCGGGGCAAAATAGCAAGTTTCACATATAGCGCAATCATAAGCCAATCACAGCGAAATGCACACGTTACCATTTACACTTATACACACACACCAACACCATCTGCAACACCAACACCAACACCACCACTACCACGAGAAAGCGAGAAGAGAAGACACTGAGGGAGAGCGGGGAGAAGAAGGGGGGAGGTTAGTGCGATGGTTAACATGCTCATGCACAACAGCAAATCCCATTTGCATTTCAGTGCGATAAATAACTAATAAGAAAAATGTCTAGCACTTTCACTTTGCACCGCACACAAACACACACATACTGTAACCGAGCACAGCTCCACAGCGACGAACTTGATATTTGTTTATTTTTATTTCAACCCTAATTTGATCTACTTTTTTTTATTAGTGCGGTCTGGAAATGATGAAGGTTTTGGCCCACAAACCGACTTCATTTGCCACCGAAGCCTGGAGGTTGATTCCCGCACATATTCATCTCTTCAAAACAATTGTTTTATAAACCAAGAAAAAAAATGTAAACATTTGTTGTTCCTTTCAATATTTCTTCACGGTAGAAAATAAAACAGCGACTGGTGTGAAATTGAAGCGAAAAGCAATTTTCAGTGACATCGTCATTATCTTATGCACTTTTCGCGCGCTACTTTATACAATGCGTCTCCTTTGCACTTGTAGTGCACCATTCCAATTTCCTCCCTTTAGTGGGTGCTTATGTTGAGCTGTGTTTGGTTTCGTTGTATATGCATTCGCTTCAAATTTATCCGTAGAAAAATAATTGAAATTGTCAGTAGAGTGAGGGAAGAAAATAGATAGAGCGAGTGAGTTAGCAAGACGACTACGACTCAGACTCAGACTTAGGCTCAGACTACGTTTCAGTATATGTCTCAATGTTCATTCAATGTGCGTTAATATCTGCCTGGAATGGTAATGAACAAACTGATGGAAATACAATGAAACGCGTATTTTAAATGCTATAAATACCTTTCAACGATTCATACAATTGCGCACGATGAGTAAAAGAGTGCAAAGATGCAGGTGCATCATCAATTTCTTTTCAAATGATTTTGAAATGAAAATTCCACTTCAAATTAATGCCACAGACACACGCGAACACAGAGCACATGCATACATAACACATGCACCACGCGCAGCACACATGCATTCAACAAATTTGTCTGCATGAGAATGTCTGTTGCCTTCACATCAATAGCCTAGCATTTCAAGAGCTTTTCATCAAAATAACAAAACGCCTTTCATCATGAAACATATTCTCATTTTCTTTCTACGCTTTACACCACCGACGAAACGTTCGATATAAATTATCGCGTCTCAAGCGCAAGGAAACACATATCCTCATTATCTCATCGACAGGTTTGGTACACTAATACATTTGTATTTATTTCTTCTCTGAGGCACAAACAGCTTTCTTGGTTGCCATAATATCATTAGATGTTTGATTGTGTAAGTTTACGAATCTTTAAATGTGATTTGGAAAAGCATAATTGCAATTATTATTAAATCACGATTCAAACTTTGAACGAACATTTTTCTTTTTTCATTCGAAGAGATTTTTGTATTCAATTTTATTATGTGGGCAAAGGCCAAAAGAAAATAGAATTCACTTTGAATCGTCCTTAAACATGTCAATATTCAACATACAGTACACAAACTCAACCTCTTACCCTATTGGCTCTTTTCAAAAGGAACTCTTCAGACTTCAATTCTGAATAAAGTGTTTAAAAAATGTGAAAAACCAAACTAATGTCAAAAATGTCCACTGAAATTGTCGGTAACTGTTGAAACATCGTTTCGTCAAGCAATCGCGTTATTTTTCTTGATGTTAACTTTATGTAAAAATCGCATTTGTCATGCTTTCTTCTGTGTCTGAATTTTAGGGCAATAAGTAAGGTAAAGTACGTTCACCCGAAGGTTCATCCATCGAAAGATAAACGCATCGTCTCATAATTCGAGTCAGTTCCTAATTTTGGCATTAATTCTACTTTAAAGTCTCGTCTATAAATTGCGACTTTTTTATTCTTTTTTACTTATGTGTATAATCCTATCATGTCTACGTATTATGGACACCAAAAGTGATACTAAAAAAGTGTAGTAAAATAAACAGCAAAATGTTACCTAGTATCTTGTTAGGAAAAAAAATCGGAGAACGGAATTCTCTATTATACTGATTCGATAATAATATATACCGATTGATGAGTCTTAAAAAAGGGGGCCGATCTATAAAAAAAACACTCAAATTCTATTTCTAAAAATCCATATGCTGAATCAATTGCATTCACTCCATTTGGAATCGTTTTTTATTCCCATCCATTCAAATGAATTTCGTTTACCATCCATAATTTCGAAGCTGGCATAAAAAGAGAGAAAAACCAGCTGCTCAACATTCTTCTTAAGGGGCAAAAAGTGCTTCTTTCGATTTTTTTTTGAGCACAAACGAAAAAATAGCTTCGAACTTGTCGCTGGTAGAACAAAAAAGTGAAATGCTGTTTACTGAATAAATTATACGCATGAAAAGTGAAAGCATTGAGTTCGCCAAAAAGCCAGACTATCTAAATATTCGACAGGATGAGGTCGGTCCTTCGTACCGTCTAGCCCAGAAGTCCGAACCAATCAAACCATAACATGTGAATTTTATTCACAGACGGATCTCCTTTGTCCAATTTTTCGAGCGGCCCGTATTCTTTTCGTCTTTGCAACGGAAATCTATTGATTGAAATGTGAAGTGTGTGTGCTTTTATTCGTGGCGCTGAATTGATGAATTAGTTCGAGGATCTGGTCTTGCCAATTTGAATACACTTTTTGGATTCATGCGATGAGTGTATATGTGTACGCTTTGAATTCGTTACCGTGGTGTTAGTTATTGTGCTGTTGTGATGTTGTGTGGTCATTATCAATTACATCATGTCTCAAGCAGTTAAATAAACATGATCACACATCTATTTCCTGTTTTCCTATATCCACCATATTAAATTGACGACTTTCAATGTGACACTAAGATGTGCAATCAATCCATTTGAAAAATATGAACACATACATGGTCAACGGGGGGAGGGGGGGGTGAGTGGTTTAACCCCCTGGGCATCACCGAGATGGATTTTAGCCCCCCTGGAATATTGATTTGGCCCCGGGTTATTCCCCGAGTTAGCACCCCGCACACCCCCCCCCCCCTAGCGCCGTTGATTAATTTAAATTTGTGGTAATAAAACTGCGATGAATGCAACATTCTTTCAACTTCTGATAATTATCAGTCAAATGCGATTGTCAGACAACTAACAATGCTTCAACATTACATTGTACGCATTGAAATACTTGAATTATCGTTGAACGATTTGCTTAAATCTGCGGCAGATATGTAGACGCGTACACTCACACATTCACATTCACATCTTCACCCTACAGCGGCTGCTGTGTACCGCTTAGATCTAACTGGTCTGCATATCTGCCGCATCATAATCGAGCGTCGGTTGACGCTACATATTAGTTGCTAACCTTAGTTGCTAACGCTGACGCGCAACTAATTCCTCAGCAAAATACATTCACTGGTATATTATAGTTATTTCACCATTTTTATCAATGTATTGAAATGAGAATAATCAGAATTCGCGAATGTTCGCGCTCAGTTAAAATGTCATAGCTAATCGCCGCAGTACAATCAGTTTTAAATGAATATTTGACCGGATCTGAATTATCACAAGTATCCAAATCCGCATTATTATTCACTTATTTCAATCATTTTAAATCATTCACACTAATGAGAACACCCTGATCTCCAAATACACAAAACATATCTGGAATTTGCTGTGTACTCTGCACTGTACATATAATTCGTTCTTTCTGCACCTATTCGTACACGTTTGAAATGATAATCCTGTGCAATGAGCATTTATAACCTTAGAGCAGCGTTTGATCGCATTCACATTCATTCGCACGTATGTGTCCGATATTCGCAAGCACTCGAAATACATAAATGCCCCTAGTAAAAGTATCAGCGAGAAAAACAATAGCATTCAACAAAAACAACGACAAATGAAAAAATAAAAATAATGTCGGGATTTCGAAAGACTTCTCAAGTCTTTTTGGTTAAGACAGACTCTCACACACGCTTAATTCTTATCCATCGTTGCCATTCTGCTGGTGTTGTTGTTGTTGTGCGGAGGCGAACGAAGAAATTTCAGTATTTTGTGTGCAATCTGTAGTTTGTCTGCTTTTTGAATTCGATTTTCAAGCGATGCTCTTTTTTTTCTTTGTTTGTTTGCTATCCCCTCACTCGTAGCTACCTCGTCCATTCGCGACTTTCTTCTCAACCATATGCGGTTATTTCTGCAAAATGTTAATATTAATGTATACAGAAATACGCATTTCGATATACAAATATCATACAATCTTTTTCATCTCTCTGCAGCTAAAAGTGCACAAAATGTGTTCGACGTTTTTCTTAGCTCAGTCAAGTGTTTTGTAGCAATACAAAGCAATGAAGATAGAATGCGAGAAAAAGAAGTGAGTGAAACAAATGAAAAAGATGCGACGAGCCACGAGAAAGAAGATGAACAAAAAATGAAAGTTTTGCAATGGATAAAACAATATATTTTATTCTGTCAAAACAAAGCCGCATGCAAACAGGTTTATATTTTCAACTCGTTGTCGTTACCCGCAGTTGCACTGCCGTTCTCCATCCGCACTTAGACGCTCATCCCCCACATTTCGACAAACTTGGTTTTTCAATTTTATTTTCCATCTTTACCATTCATGGCATTTTCGTCGTTCCCCTATTTGCCTTTCCCCAAACGAATGTGAAGACGGTTTGAGTTTCTTTTCATTCGGTGGTTTCTCTTTCTCTAATATCGGATTCTCTTCCTGTCTGGATGTATTTATTCGTACTTATGTCATCGCAAACACGTCAAGGCTCTTCTCAATCCGGTTCGTTTCTCTGCTCTTCCATCTGCTCATCTTTCGCATCTCTTGTTCTCAATGCTAGATAAACATCCAATTCACTGGTTGCGGTTGTACGTGGCTCGTTTATTGATTCAACGTTGACAGTTGTTCGTTTGACACACTTGAGTATTTGATTTTGGTATTTTTGCGAGTGAGATAGAGAGAGGGAGAGAGAGAGAGAGCGCGGAGTATACCTTGTGATTTAGGTGTGCGAACAGGAGTCTTCAATGGGATATCAACTCGAAATGAGATTTTCAAATCGTTGAATTTTATTTCAATAATTGTAAGTGAAGAATGCAGCAAACACAACACAATCGGCAACATTTCGTTTTCTTTGTTGTCATTCGTTGTGTGTTTGATTGGGCAGCAAGTGTGCTGTGTTTCAACACCACTGTTCATCAAATTAGTTGGCATCAACATTTACGACAGTGGAACAAAAAAAAACAGCACTCTCGCCATTTCCTTGGAATGGATTTAAATCGGCAAACAAGTCAATCAGCTACCACTTTTAAGAGTGTTGCATCCGAACATAGACAAGTTTTGTGAATGGTGAATGTTGAAGAGTTGAGTATCCGAGGCCGAGTAGCGAGAAAAGAGTATAATTAATACTGTTCGCAGTGCAGCAGTGTGTTATAGCAGATGACGCGATTGTGTTCGCTTCGTTGGGAAAAATGTAATAAATTCGGGCAATGTATGTTTGGATGCTTTACACGGCTTCACATCGCCTTGCCTAGATAGAATATTGTGCGAGCGAAATTTTTTACACATACAAAATACAGAAATTTTAGCTGATGAAATAGCAACACACTGAGAATTGCACGATTTCCATTTCAACTTTTATATCTACATTTTCAACACACATTTCATTAGTGCCGTGTTGATTTGTATCGTTCGACAAATATGTGCACCACCCGATTTTGTTGTTGTTGTTTTTGTTTTTATCGTTGTCGGTGGTGTTATTTGTGTGATACGCGCTTTTGCCATTTATCTTTCGCTCGTTTGTCGCCGTTCATCTCTGTAATTGCACGTTTTTCATGCAGAAAATTCATTAAGAGCTCAAATACCTATAAACTTAAATGAAATTTCTTCACGATTTTGAAGACGCCATTTTTTTATATATTTACGTTGTTGTTTGAATTTAAACGCATAAGAAATATAAGCAAAACACAGCAATACACATAAAATCACTTTGCCAACTAATGGTCGTGAGTTTCGATGCATGTGGTGAATGTCTACCATTTTCTTCTTGTTATTCGGCCTTTGCATGTAATATTGTTGGTTCGGTACGCATATCGTTAAGCGACGAGGATTTGAACATTTATTAGCCGCATCCACAGGCTAAACGTTTGCAAACGATATGTCTTGTTGTGTGTCGGCCAAAGTACAAAATTACACAATCATTTCATTCATGTCGTCATGTTCTCATCGTTTTGTAGTGTACAATGTAAATAAATGGTCGCCAGTCAGAAACACCCAAACACACACACAGCCAGTCACACATTTTCACTCACATTCAACCAAAGCCCAAAGCTCAAGTTCCCAAACGAAAATGTACAAAATCACCAAAAAGCATTCGAGCAGCAGACAATATTACGAAAAGTATTTGTGTGTGAGTGTGCATCTGTGCATGTGTGCGAACGCTTTATGCACACTCCGAACAGTGATCACATCCAGCATAACAGGAACACACACTCCTCACACACCCAGAACCATTTTACACATCTCTCTTATTCATCAACTGAAGCGAAAATTGCACAACAAAAATTTACATTATTACTTATTTATAAAATTTTATGCTAAACTGAAGAGCTCGCAGCACAAATATACATATAAATGTGTTTCGGCGCTCTCTTTCTCTGTGTGTATGTGGAGTTGACTGGTGCCTAACGATGCCAGCCATCATTTTGGTTGTTTATGTTTCGTATCTTTCGAAAAAGAGCGCTGAGCTTTTGACGTTTTGTAGCTCGTCATTGGCCCTGTTTCATTTTTGCTGCGAATGTGTGTTGTAGGAGTGAGCGTAAATGGAATGTAAAAATGTAGGCTAACCTAAGCACCGTCTGCAGTCATGTGAACACTTGAAGTAGAAAAACGAAATGATCGTGAAGAACTTGAACGGTCACACTACACAACACACACACACAAGAAATGGAATTGAATGGAACGGAACGGAATGGAACGGTGGAATGAACATGAACAGGATAGCAAAATCACTGCATCACACTCGCACATAAAAATATTATGGCTGTAGCCACTTGACAATATAATGTAGCTGAAATTGTGTAAAAACGAAAGTAAATACGAAATTCGCATCTCGGTTCGGGTTTTACTTTATTTTTTAGCATTGCTCTCTCGCTCTCAATGTTTGTTAGGAAACCAACGCGTTCTCGAGATGATTTTTAAAGTTCATTTCCGCCGCATAGATTCGCCCAAAGAATGTGGCTCAACGTGCAAGCAAAAAGGTTCAGGTGTATGTGTATGTGTGCGCTGTACACTGTACACTGTACACTGTTCAGTAGACATTGGAGTCTAGATTATGTCGAAAGAAGTTTCAATGCGATGCGGGACTTCGGTGAGATTATTCGTTTCATGGCCACGCTCATTACTGAAGAGCGCACCGAATACATACTCATATATTGTTATAACATCATTTTTGTTCACATATTTTCGACCGGATTTCACCGCGATTATGCTATGACGATGAGAACGTAAATGTTAACGTAAACGTGAACGAAACGAGAATCTTCAGCGGAAAATTCCACTTGCTCAACAGCTATTGAGAATCAAAGTGGATTTTTCGCTAAAAGATGAAAGATTCATACGCCGAATGTGACATAAATGTTCAACACCGAGAGGCATCATAAAAGAAAATTTGGCGAAATAGGGCATACAATTCGACATGCACAAGACACTTGACTGACGAAAATATAAAGTGAATGAAACTTGAGACTTTTCATATGATTTTTGAACCATAGCTATAAACACGGTGTATGTGTGTGTGTGCGAGAGCACCGAGATAGAAAATTATTTAGATTAGAGAAGACGAGAAATTCTAAGTGTTTCATGCCATTTTCTCGGAGGATTAATTAAAAAGTTTACAATTGAATGAGTCTAGATGAGACTTGAAAATAGGACAATTTATTGAATTAATTGACCATATTATCATTCGATAAATGAACTTTTCAACTTCCATACCACCAATGATTAATACATAGATCGATAGCCATGCGGCATTGTTGTACGCGAACCACCTGGTACAAGGCACACCGTTCTGTATTCAGTGCAATACTCATATAATTTTCAGTGAACACTACAACTAAATTAGCGTTGTGGTCGAGGCCGAAAGATCACAAATCAAATAAGTTTATTCGACTATATTTACCTGATTGTATGGAATATTTGTTATATTGGGAATATTCAAAAGATATTATCAAAATATTCACAATATTTTCCAAAATTTGGTCAGAATTAAAGATATTCAGATCATTTTTACGAGTAAACATATTTACCGTAAATTTGTTTGATGAATATGACAAGCTATTATATATTTGCAAACATCCTAGTAAATATGTCTCAAATTTACACTATTTGCAAGGTCATGTTTTATTTGTGGAACTACTACACCAGTCAATAAATAATATAAATAAGTAAAACACTTCTTATTATATAAAATAAAAAGTGTTTTACTTATTTATATCATTTGCCATCAGATATTTACGTTTTTTAAAATTTGAATTTGTTTCGATATTTCCTTCTCGGTTGCGGTGCAATGCGGTCGCGACAATCAACTTGCTTGTATGAAAAACATCGTGACGATGTCCGTTCATCGTAGATTTGTTATTGGGTATGTTGAGGAATGAAGGTATCGCAAAATAACCAAGGCTCACCCACAAAAGTGCTCATAAAAAGATAGCCGCTTTTGAAGACTTCTTATCTTATGTCTTATGTATAATATAAAATTGTAAAACCCCAAAAAAGAGTAAAAAATGTGTGGTTTTGCGTAAACTAACCTTAATTAAACCCATTCAAAGATATAACCACGAAATCAATTTGGATCCATTTCTTGAGTGTCAAGTACCTAATTTAATTATAATTTGGTCACAAACGATTTGGGCGGCTACTGTCTATATGAATACAAATACATTCAAAAGATTTTAAATCTTTCATTGGAAAAAACAAACGAATTCTGTGCGATTCACTGGGATTGACGAACTGAGCCATAGCTGACATTCTTGGTGTTAAATACTCATGAAATGAATGAAATGCAAAGCATTTCTGATGAAAGAGCTTTACTCGCCTCAATGCTGCTATTCCACACCACATATTCAAATACCGTCACTGCCGCCAACGACGACAACGACTTTTCAAAAATTTGTTTTGATTGAAAATACAAAATTAAAATAATCCCTAGCTAATCCCTATCCTCATTATTTATTTATGCGATGCGAATGCAAACGAAATGATAGCGTTGCGCAATACTTAAATTCAATTCGAAATATGAAAGCTTCATTCGGTCCGTCAGAAAAAAACAAAGACACACATACTCACAGAATGATAGAAATAGAAAGAGAGAAGGAGAGAGAGAGAGAGAGAGCACACAGAGAACGGAGGATAATAGAAAAACGCACACAGCACGAAACACAGCGGAGAAGTGCGGGAGTTTAATTTTAATTGAATTTAAAACAAATTTTCTGCATATTTCATTATCAACGAAATTCAAGTTGGACAACAACCAAAGCGAACTTCATCCATTTTTGCCTTTTTGCCTACTATAAGTGGAGCATTTGCTCTCTCATCTCCTTTTCAGTTATTCCCAACGTTCCCTGCATGATGTATATATGTTTATTAAAATTTTATGAATTTATTTCGGTGGCTATTCGTTTTGTACCAATTTTACTCTATTTCATGTTTTCATCTCTGTTTCGTTGTATATGTATGCACAGTGTACACCAATGCAAAATCTCTCAACCACTTCAGTCACCATTTTTATCGTTGAACTCACCTTTGGAATTTCCAAATATTTCGCTGTTAAGGAAGTCAATCAAAATGGCGTTCACCGTGAGGCGTTCATTATTGGGGATTTACATTAAGTCAAGTGGCGCACATTAAGAATGGGGAAGTACTGACTTTCTAGTGGAATGAGTTGACACACAATAAACAGATCTAAGAATAGCACATTAACCAAATTAAGCTGGAAAAATCAATCATCGAGTGAAAAACAGCTCAATCATAGAGACAGATGAACATGGGTACACATTTCCACCAATCGAAATGCAAGTTGATTTTCCAAATGTCTCAAGTCATTTCAAATGAGCTTTTCTCAGCCAGTTCCCTCGACATTTTTTATCAACTATTTTTCGTATTTTTATCTACGAAAATGAATTTTTCTTGTCGAATTGAAATCGATTCCATTTTAAAAGTCACTTTTCATAATTTGGCATTCTGATAAATAATACATTAAAAAACCATTTAAAAACTCCTCAAGTGATCAATATTTGCTTTTCAATAAATTTATACGAAACCTTAAATTGAATACTGAAAACCGATTCATGTTGGAAACAACGTTTGCGAGAAACAAGTGGATCTATAAATACAGTTAATTCCACTCGATAAAGCCGTCGTTTATTTTTCCTTTTGTATTGAAGTTAAAATGCATGTTTCTGGTGTTGTCAGATGGGACCCTTAGTTGAGACCCTTAGCCAAGTGGTTTTGATAGATGTCAAGTTAGTTTCTTTTGCAACGGTTTTCGATTTTTTCAATTTATTTTTTTGTTTTTGATTTTTTTAATTTTGACTCCTTCAAATGACTCCTGAACTATTTGGTATTTCGCTTTGCGTTCCACACCGAAGTTGTAGCTCGTGAGCTAAGTCACAGCTCTTCTGAACAAATTATTCGAAAAAAACTCAGCTTGGTGCTGTTTTTTGACATAACATTTCGTTTTTTTATTACACTTTTTTTACAAATGGAATTGTCGGTCTATAACCGATGAACGGTTATAAATTTTGTAGTACATTCTTCAGCAAAAATGTTGCTCATAATATAATGAACTATATCAATACTAAAAAAAACACTATTCAATGGTAATTCATAGCTCTAAAAATGCCAATGACCATTCTTTGTTTTTGGGGTTTATACTAGCTATCATCGACGATTTTTTTTTTTGACAATCTCCAATAAAAATGTATTTCATGATATCATCTATAACTCATCTTAACATACCAATACCATAAAATTACTATTTATTGAAGTTTTATCGCCAGAAGTGAAAATTTGAGCAATTTTGGCCTTCACTTTGTGCCCGTGATATTGAGAAAGAGAAAAAGAAAGCCAATGGACAAAGTTGTGAATTGTTTTAAGAAAATGTATAGATTTGTTGTGTTTTATTTGAATTTTCGACGGCTTTATAGAGTGAAACCAGCTGTAAATAGTGACTATTAACATCGAACATTTAACAATTTCTAAGCACAAAGGGCTTCGTGCTAAGAATACGGTGGAAAGCAATAGATTCGAGAATAAGGATTTTAATCAAAATTTTGTGCTTAATTTATTTTATTATAAAATCGTATTAAGTCTGTTCGACTTTTATTATCAGTTTACATGATCTAAAATTATGATTTCCCACCTGCAAAATATTTCGAACTGCACCCTTTCAGCAAGTTTTTTTTTATGTAGATGGGCCCTCTACATGTACGCTGTAAGTTTGCATTCTATCGTATGCTGTCCACCAGGCTAAAAGTGATTATGATTCGGTGAAAATCTAGCAGTACTTCAAGTACTAGGAGATTGGGTGTCGTGCCATGTCCTATATGTGCACACATGTGTGCTGCACTTATGCAATTCAATCATCCGCCGTTATTGTGACATTGTGAATACGCCGACATTTAAATAATTTTCGCTTCTATGTCTCGTCTTTGAAATTCCAGCCTCTCGAACTCTCGGTCTCTCAGCTTCTCAGCTTATCTGTCCCTTCTCGCTCTGCCATCAAAATGTTCGCTTTTGATTTTCTCCGTTTTATGACTAAAATTTGAATGATGCCAAAAGACATTTTAAATAACTCACATGAAATAAATATCCGAGTGAATATCACAAATGTGGCCAGGCGCGTCATCCTATCTCTTTCTTACTTTCTCTTGCTCTCTATCTGTATTATAAATCTCGGTCCTTTCCGATTCATACATATTTATTGCCATTTTGTTAAATCCCGTAGTAAAAGTTCTTACATTCATGTACAAACTCAATACTGAGAAACACAGCACATAAACTAGCACACAGTGGAGAGAATTGAACGTAAACAAGTGAACGAGCGAATTGACAACAACTGTACAATTGAACGATGCACAAAAAGTACGACCGAGTCTGAATATAAACATTTTATATTTTACAATGAGATTGAGCAAAAAAGGAAGACGAAGAATATTTTGGAATTAAGTGAATGCAACACAATAGAGAGCGTAGAATAATGCAGAGAGTCGAACTGAGCAGAGCAGGGTAATAGCATGCGAAGCGCGCAATAGCAACAGCAACATCACAAGTTGCAATGCACATTCAATGGAATTCCAAGGTTGACTAGCGCGATTATAAGCATTAGTTTATTATTTTGGCTCAATATTAGTTAAAGGTCTATGAATTCGTCGTTTCCCGTTCAATTTGTTTCATTTGAGTTGAATCCGTGTTGTTGCACTCGTTTTCGATCTCTCTCTCTCTCTCTCTCTCTCTCTCTAACCCTCCCTCCCTCCCTCCCTCTCAGTCTGCGTATGTTTGTTGGTATTGCCACAGTTGTGCAACTGTGTGCTCGTTGCTCAGCTATTATGCTGTTGAATGAAATCGGCATTAAAACTTTTCAACGAAATTGTCTCCGGTTTTGTTTTTATTTTTTGGTTCAGAGTTGGTAATAATCTTTATCTTTTGTCTGTGGGTTTTCCGTGCTTTTTGCTTTTGCTCTACACACAGATAAAGAGAGTAGAAACGTTGGCGCAGGGTGTAAATCCTGCCTCTCTCTCTCACTCTCACTCTCACCCGTTTTATCTCCGTATCTGGGTTTTTGTGGCCACTGGCAAGGAGCTTGAGCACTCATACAAGTGCGAATGTTGATGCAGTTCCGATTCTCTTTCTGTGAGTTGCGCCCAAGCTCACGCAATGAGTCAACACTCATTCGTATGGGTCGAAACATTTCTCAGTCTTTTTTTGTTGTTGTTTTATTCAAATTATTTATTCCATTTTTCGATTTTGTTGCTATTTTTATTTTTCAAGTTTTATTTTTGTTTTTTACTCCATCTTCCACTTTTCGTTCATTTGCCGTTTTTTTGGATGGACGAAAAAGGGTGAGGACAAGAGTTCGGTTCAACTTTTTACATTTTTCCATATTCATATCTCTCGTTCTGCAGAGGCGGCGTACGAATGCATTTACAATGCACGCAGCAAAAGCATTTTGCATGCGAAACACCAAAAGACAAAACAGAAACAGTAACGGCAACTACACCGCACACACCGACCAAACGGCCGACCCGATGAAGAAAGCAACATCGAAACGCTTTGGCCAGGCACACCAGAAATGAGAGAGTGAAAAAAAAACGACAACATATAGTTGATTTGTTGTTTGAGTAAAAGTTTTGTGAATTGTAACATTTGCATTTGAATGGTTTCTGATTGCAAGGGTTTAATGCTTACTGTAGCATTATGCGGTGAACAAAGCAAAAAGAGCGCGCGGGAGGGAGAGCGAAAGAGAGAGAGAGAGAGCGAGAGGAAAGTCTTGAGTGTGAGACACACAGATAGAGGGAATATGGTCGGCTGTTGAATGGCCGCTTTTAACATTTCAAATCACCAATCATCTCATAAAGATTGACCAAATGCAGTTGTGCATACCATTCTCTTGTTCTCTCTCTCTCTTCTCTCTCACTCTTTCGGTTTACGGGCAACTTCTCAACAGAGGAAGCCACAATGGTGAAGACAATAACTTGATGACTGAGTGCACACTGCACATGCACACACACGCACACACATACATATTCAAATTCATGCACCGAGAGAGATAGAGGCAGACGTAGACAGAGTCACACATCCTCCGAAAATTACGAATAATAACATAATAGTTGTAAAATCGACGGGCATTTATTCAAAAGTTGCAGGCTGAATATCGGAACAGTAACAGTGGTCGTTTCAGGATCATTAGCAATTATTGTTATGTATTTGTCGACCGTACGCAGTAATTGTAGGACGTTGGCTAGAATATTGCATACAAGTGAAATATAGCGCAAATACAGACACAGACCCACACTTGAAAGTTGTCCACAATCAAAATCCGACAGCATTTTCACCGTTTTTCTATGAATTATTCAATTTTGGTGTCAGCTACCAACACACTCAAACTCTCTCCCTCTCTCAACATATTCAGCAGAGGACTTTGTCTTGATTGGATATTTATGTTTTTCATCTCGAAAAATGAATCCATCAGATTTAATCTTCAGACGACCACATTCACATTTTCGGTGCAAAAACTTTTATGCCGTCGGTTTTTGAATATTATTGCATTTTATTGCAATAATAATAACCATACATTTATGAATGCTTGTGTCATGGCTTCCCAGCCGGAGCATTATTTAAATCGACACAAAAAAAAACTTTTGTCTTTGTGATGGAAGTCTCTCTGGCTACAAGTTTAATGTCAACCATTTTCATTTTCCATATCACAATCTCAATTCAACTTTATTTTTACAACATACCAATTTTTCCAATAAATTTTATGAACAAATATTCTAATTCTTGCAGATGCAAAACTTCAACTTCAATCGCAATAATTTGAATGTGGTACGTTTTTTTGCTGTTATTGTGAAGTGAACAAGAACTTTCAAAGAACGAAGATTTGCCACAGATATTGCACAAAAATGATAGAGTTCGAATGGTTTTTTTTGCAATACGAAAGAGTTTGTTGGCAACAAAACCATTTCATTTGTAATGCTATATGATTATTTGAATAACTTGATTGTCATTTTCATAATCTGGTTCTTTGCATCGTTGTCGAAACAGAAAGCTTTTCTATAATCTATACTTTTCGAATGTGCTCTTATCATACACACTGTCGCTCGCTCTCTTCCTCTCTTCCTCTCTTTCTCGTGGAACATTGAATGTAATTTTGTTTAATGAGTATGATGTGTTCTTTTTATCGTTCGGCAACATGCCAACTGCCACAAAGTGTGAATGCAAATGACGATGAGTTGAAATATTCACTGACTTGTGAATATCCAAACGTTCACACAATTTGAGAGAGCAAAAGGGAGAACGAGTGATGAAGTGAGACTGAAACAGAGAATAGAGCAAAAAAGTGTTGAGAGAAACGATGATGGCATCCAATTCGAACCGTATTTTTTAAGTGAAATCGCATTGAAAAGTAATTTTGGAAAATGGAAATTGATGTTTTTATTGTATTTTTTCTCATTCTCTTTTTCTCTCTATCTCTCATCAATTCGAAATCGGTCGCTATGAACAAGGGTGCAGAAAGTTTTCGAAATTGAAATTCAAGGATTATGCAATACCAATTCGATTGACACCAAACTCTCTTTTTCTCTCTCTCTCTCTCAAAAGTGTGCAATTAGACAGAAGACAAGTCATAAAAACATTTGGTAACATAAAATCGGATTAATTGGTCCGAAATCGAAATGAATTTTAGTAGAAATATGCACCAGTATTTGAAAACAGCAATGCAAAGCAGCAAATAAAGAGAGAGAGAGAGAGAGAGAGAGAGAGAGAGAGAGAGAGAGAGAGAGAGAGAGAGAGAGAGAGAGAGACGGAGAGGGAGAGGGAGAATTGGTTTTGAGAGTGGAGGTTGTGAAGGGACAATTGTACAATTAAGCTCTCGGCTCAGCACTTTTTGGACAAAACATACACGAATGTCAGCTTCAGCCGAATGAAATAGAAATAGCAAAATAGAAAAAGAGAGAATGTGAATTGAAACACCGAATCCCAAATCTACAATGGTACGGTCGAATCGGAGGCATACATGTTCGCGAATGTAGTTCGCAATAATATCAATGAAACCTACATACCGGTATTACTAGAGCCGAGTGATACTTGGGCAGGGGGCTTTTGCCAACACAAAATACGATTTTCGGTAAATTTTCAGCGATTGAAATGAATTATGGGTGTAAAATGAAACTCTTGTCGAGTAATGCCTTTGAACCAGTAATCAGTTTCCGAACAGAGCGAATAAAATGAAAAAGAATGCATGATAGAGGCGAAGGTTTGACAGAGCGAAAGCGAGATAGTGAAACAGCTCTCACATCTTGTCGCTTCGTTTGAATATCTTAAATTCAGTTGCAATGACGAGCAACACTAATACGATTAAATGGCTCTTTTCCCATCCGGTTGCAGATTATACAGTTCCCAAATTAATTTTAATTCGATTATTTGACACAATTTGCTGTGCCTTTACCGCATGCCAATTTCACTCTATTGCCATCAACCCAATTTGCCCTGTCGATATGATTGTCTCTCTGGGTGTGTGTGTGTGTGGGTTTGTGTGTACGTTGTTGTAATGCCTGATCTAAATCTATCTTTCTGCCTCACCATCATTTCGTGTTCCAAAAGGATTTTCATTCCATTCAAATGAAATAAAACCGCTCACTTGCTCCCTCCCACTATTGAAGTTTATTTTGATTTTTCGTGTTATTTAAGAATTTGTTTACACAGCTCGTTCATTTCCATTCCATGCATTGCTTCTAATCGGCTTATGTTCGATAACAATTTCAAAGACTTTGAGTGAAAATAAAAGAAAGCGATTGAAGAGAATGCTATATACAGTATACACTTCATAGGGACTACATAGTATCACACGATATCACAAATGCAAAACAACGGAGCCTTGGTGAGAAAAACACCCAATCGCAATTGTCATTCAATGAAATTGAAAATCGGCATCGATCACATCACAAATGCCGCCTATTGAATTGATTTTTTACGCTTTGCTCAAGATTTTATTCATCTCCATCTTGAGCTGCAGATTTGCTGTGTTTATTAAGATACGTCAAGTGGAAAAGATACAAGTTATGAATCGTACATTGCCAGCCGTTGTACAAACAGCTATTTAAATTTTATTCAGGTAAATGACACTTTCACATGCGAATACCGAACACAAATCAATGGCAAATCCTTATTCTTTTTACTTTAATACCATTCAATTTCTGTATCGTTCACGATGATTTGTTCATTTCAAATACCATTTTTCAAATGAATAAAATAATCAAATCGAATTTTCAATGCAATAACCTTGACACATTCATAAGCGACAAATACATACAATTATTCAAAGTTCTGAATATGTGATTTGAATTGCTATTTCATTCTTCCAAATTTATTTGGTTTCCGACGTGCAAATCTTTGGGAAATGACATACTTTGATTCACATTCACAATGTAACAACAATTTAAGTGATATTTTTATGATTTTGCCACGCTCACAATTTTACGAGTTCGACAATTATGCGCACTAAACAACCAAAAGAAAATATAGCCCGATAGCCTCTGCTCAATAACCATACCTTAACATTTATATTCCATTTCAACTCTAGTACATTTTCTGTCCTCATTTGATTCATTTTTTGTTTGTTGGTTGGTTGGTTGGCATTGCATGTAGTTGGAAATTTGCACCCATTGACATTTATAGTGCATTGGCATGCAATTTGAACTCTGCATTCAACTCAGTGTGTTAAGCTCAGTCGCTCCTTCAATTTCGTTTGGAAAAAGAAATATTCGTGTTTAATTAATTATAAATCTCAGCGTTATTATTGCACATTGCGCGTATTTTTACACTTGCAGCGGCTGTGTGTTAGTGTGTGGGACTGTTGCAAAATGGGAACAATACCGCAAATTCTACACACATTTCAGTAATTAATGATCAAAGTAGGCAAAAGTTAGTTTCGTCTTAATGAAATTTATTCATGGTGTGATATCGAATCCTTGCAATCGGATTATATTTTCTGTAACGGAAGCACTTTAAGGCGGGAAAAGCGAAAGAATGAATTTCGAATTGCTTAACCATAATGTGAATTTAAGTTTATCAACAGCAATAATCGTAAAGTAAAAGTCGAATTTAAGCTCGCAAATCAATGTAATTGTTTTGAAGTCACTAGAATGAGAGAAGCTCACTGAATAGAGCTAAGAATAGAGAAACTCTGATTATTGTTTTTTTTAAATAAACGAGCATGTTGCCGTAATTGATTGTCTTGAAAAAAAAAGTAAAACCAAAATTCCCCGTGAAAAGCGGCCACAATTCTCGTTGTTTTTGTCGAGGCATCAAACTCAGATTCCGAATCCATTTCGGAAATATGATGGCCTGAAAATGCAACACTTTCCTCAAATGGTGTTGTAAATTGAGCTCAGTATAATGTTGGTAGTTCGTCCATATCTTCAATATGTTTCACTCAATGTGTGCATCAAAATTGTAGATCGAAAATATTTGTAAATTTAAAAAACATCTTTGATTGTAATAAAAATGCCAACAATAGAAATCAGTAAAAAATACGCACACACATACATGAACATTTTGATGATCTGTTGGTATTTTTGGGCTCCTATGTCCCTGTTCACACAGAACACCCACAAAAAACCACACGAACAAAACTCTAATAAACGAACAGTTACATTTTGAATTGGTACAAGTCGCATAAACACCAAAAACTGACATTTTCCCCTGCGGCTGTGGAGGAATTGCTCTTTCTCTCCATATTTAATTAATCATTAAGTGGATAAGAGATTCATAGTGTGTGTGTATGTTTAAGTGTGTTGAGTGTGTTGAGTGTGTATGTGTACGCTGTATGTCACTCCCCGTATCTCGTCAAAAGACAGTCATCATAGCAAACAAGAACTAAAGTAAACAATGTGAACGGGGTGCCGAATGTTTAAAGGGGAAAGGGTGACTGAGTCGGGTCGGGTAAGTGACCAAAGTCATGTTCGTGATTGATAGTGATTACAGTTGATAAGCAAACAAGTCAGTTCTCTTAACGTCGCTACCATTTTTTTCTATTGGGACAATTGAACAGGTTTTGCATTGGTTCCAAATGGATTCATTTCCTTTATCATAGATTTTTTAGGTCAATGGCTCGCATTTATTTTTCGTCTTTATTCAAACTCTTAAATGTAAAAAGTTGTTTTCTAATCGCCATTATTAGATCGGTTGGCCAGCCGTAGAATATCTAGAAGGTAACGAAATAGTCTTGTGAACGTTAAATGTTCGATGAAAACTTTTGCGACTAAGAAATATCTTTTATTCAATCTTTATCGGATATATATGAAAAATCTATTCCCTTACCGAAGTTACTTAAGCCAAGTAAATATTATGGAATCTATTTAGTCAAGCTACCATCATTTCTGCTGCAATTCAGTAAGTATTTCAACGCCGATACAACGCCTGCCAGTTTCATTTCCGGCAGATTCTTCGGTTCATCTAGTTAATTATCATAACATTTCATTGAATGTTACTGTTTTACGAAGAGAATAAAAATAAATTTGCTGTGCGAAGAGAAACAGCTCCGCTATAGTGAATATATTCAATGGGTTTCATCGATATTTGGCCTCGAAGTGAATGTATTGGAACGGTAAACGGAATGCCATCATGAATTGGCTCTGGCTGAACAAGAGTAATCGTGTTCATTTTATAGTTGTCCGATAAGAAATGGGCGAATAAGAAAATAATAACACACCAGCGCCATTGTTTTCATACATCTATTGGGTGCAGAGTTGGTGTATTGTGTTCGGCTAGGCTGATGTGTTGTATGCTATATGTTATGGTCTGTGTATTGTTTTCGGCGAATATTTAGCCATGGAAATTGGCACAATGGCGACAAGAACTACAAACACCCGACCGTTATCACTGAATGGAAATCTAAGCATGAATAATTCAAGTGAATTTATGTGCATTGAGTATTACATTTGTGGATCTTTTGTATGAAATCGCGCTCGGCGCGCGCTTTCTCTCTCTCTCTCTTTCTCTCTTTTGCTGCTGGTCTCACTCTCAGACTCTTTTAAATTGTCTGTCAGGCGGTGGATGGTGTTTGTGTGCTATGGAGACTGATACACAGACTGAAATCAGTGGTCATATCAACGTGTTTATACAGACGAAAAGCAATTTTCAGCCATTGGAATCGTTTTGCTTGATTCTCTGGCCAATGTTGATGTTGATGTTGATATTGACGTTGACGCAGCCAAGAGACGCAAAAATGTGTTATCGCTTCAATAAATCGTTACACAATATGCATTCGATTCGTATCGGATTTGTTTATTTATTCTTTCCTTCTTTCGTTCTCTTTCTTTTCCTCTCTCTTTCTCCCTCTGTCTCAATTGTTCCATCGTTGAGATGAAAACGTGGCGCTGAAGGGTACCGAATACCGATTTACTAAATAGAAACGTGAACAGGAAGTTAGAGAGCTGACAGAATGCGTAAGCAATTGCGAAAAGAACAATTGACTTGTTCATTGTTTCAGCAGCAATAGCAACAGCAGGGATCAGATTCAGCATTAGTGGTGTGGCACACACACACACACCATATTCACTTCACTCCACATATGGACCTCTCACTCTCTCAGCGAACTCATTCATACCCTCCACACATATTTACGTCAGCTGACAGACAGACTTTCAGCTCGGGAAAAGTCTCGTGAGTGTTGTATGTAAACGATGCAAAACTCAAGTGAATAGTTTCTTAATTGCGCTTTAATGCCCCAGCAGTTACACACACGCGAAATATGGAATAGAGAGAGAAAGAGAGAGAGAGAGAGAGAGAGAGAGAGAGAGAGAGAGAGAGAGAGAGGAGGGAAAAAGCACAATCCGGACTGTCAATGGAAAGTACATCAAGTTAACGGTCGAGTGATAACAATGACAATAGAATTTAATTAAACGATACACTTTTTTTTATCGTGCATAGGAAACATCACAGTAACTGTTATCCGACATGTTTATTTTACGGAGTTTTAGTACGTTAAAATCGTTTCAATATATTCGTTGGACCATTTTTTTCCACTGCGGCCAGAACAACTAAATCCAGTGAGCAAAGCGAAACAATGAATTATTAACGAAATGCACTAATGTATGTGAAAACCATCGACGAAACTAAACGCCAAGACACACGCATACACATCCATCGACAAAAGCAAAAGCAAACGCAGAGAAAAAAGTCCTGATGCAAATGCAAATACTTGAACAAACATGCATATTGAATTTGCAAAAGCTGTAAAAAGAAGTGTACCGTTTTTCTAATATCCTTCGACATTTTTTGCTGTTCGTTCGACGATTGTTGCTATCCGCTTGTCAAATGTGAATTCGAATGCGTGATCTTTGATGCCAATGTTTGCTGTCGTGTCAATATTTTGTCTCGATGTTTCAATTACTTTCTACACAGGCACAGCGATTCCACGTCCCCACCAATTCAACACTGGCGTTACGAATTTCCAAACGCAGCACAATCAAAGCAATTTAATTCCATTCAATTTCGTTCCATAATCAACATTTGCTTAATGATTCTTTTGTTTGCAACGACTGGCTGATTTCATTTTATTCCAAATGTGGTATTCGGGGCATTTTTCGAATATTGTTTTTTTTTCTTCGTTGTTCGTGATTTTTTTCTTTGTTCGCTGTTGTTGAATTGACAATTCGGCTGCCTTTTTGTTTCTTTTTGACTGATTGTTCATGATGGTATATCTGTATACATTCTCATCATTCACTAGTTTTTCAACGAAAAATTTTAACATTGAAATTTACAGTCGCCTGATTTTATTCGTCAATTTGGTTGTTGTTCTTGTTGTTGTTTTCTCTCGGTTATTTCGTGTCTCTCACATGCTTTAGGTGATATTTTTTTTATTCATATCTCTGGTAGCGTTTTCGCGTTGACAAATAGAAAATCCATTGTGTGCACCATTTGACTGTTGTACGGTTTTACACTTCGGGCGGGATAAAAACGCTGAATAATTTATTTTAACTGCTGTTGCAGAGCTGCGTCGACAAATTACATGCACGAACAATTGAATGAACGAGCAGTTAGCGCGAGCAATGCGAATAATTTTTTGAAAAATGGTCGCCTCCCGAAAATAAAATATAAGGCGAGAATGAAAAAAACACATGCACACAGAGAAATTGAAATGAATTTGAAGCGAACTGAATCAAACCGAAGAGAAGAAGAACGAAAGAGACGAAAAGCGAACGGTACCATTCCATTTTATCTAACCGAATATTCGCCAAACAGGGAAAATGCACACATTTACACACACTCTCTTTCTCTCACACACACACACACACACACACACACACTTTTACAGAAGTACGAGCATAAAATTCACACGAAAATGGTAAATCTCCATGTTGACATACCAAAATCAATTTACACGTTGAACATCACACAAATTTCACAATAGTTTGAAGTGGACGAACGAGCAATTCGGAATAACAGCGGACAAAAAATGAACGAGTAGCCAATGATGAATTGATTTGGCGAACGAAAAATGTTCCTGTTCAAAGTAAATCGAAAAATTGGCATGCACAAGCTCATGCAAGCACGAGCACGTGTGCTATAGCACACTCACAAACACAATCTATGAGCAATAAAAATTGCTGCAGTTAACAGAATTACAGGAAATTCGCTCGATTTTTATGGATTCGAATGGGTTCGCCATTGCAAACGAAGGGGTACGCATTTTAAGTGGCTTACTGTTTTTTTCCCAAATTTACACATCACAACGGCCAACCAGCAGCAATTGCTTTAGCTCTTTGGGATATTCACATAAGAAAAAAAAGGAAGGAATAAATGCATGCGCAAATAATTCAGACTTTTGAATCTATTTAAGATGTGAAAATGCCATTGAATCTCGTTAATGCAGCTACACTTGTCAGCGAACAGGCTGAAAATCATATTAATGGCAAATAAACGAGCAAATGAAAATGTCCAGAGTCACACCACTTCAACATTTCGGTAACAAGATTTTGGCGAATGCAAAAATCGGTGCATCGAAAACTGGAACGAATGAAAAAGAATCTGAGCTTTGCGCTTCAGTGCAAGCGGTTGTTAGTGATTTGATGGCACTCGGCAATGACGATGGCAACGAGATAGCGGCAACTGCAATGGCATTTTCATGCACGGCAGCAATGTTCTTTAGTAGCCCGGTACAACCGAAAATAAAACCGATTTTAGGTTTGAACACAGGCGACACACAACAAGATGAAGCGATGGCAACGACAACGCAATCTACAACTGAACCAGTGAACAAAAAAAAAATCATGTAGAAAGGCGAGATTGAACCGCTGCAGTGCGCGCAAATGAGAGGCAAAGGCGAGACAAGAGCACAGTCGAACGGGAAAAATCGTAAAACTGCAGTGTGCAAAGTTAGATAACATCTGTTACTATCATAACAATTAATTAAAAATGCAATAACAATAACTTAGTGCTTGTTTTCACACTATGACTTGACTCTGACTGTGTGCGCTCTTCGCTCGCCAATGCCATTGTCGTCGAGCGATGGGAAGTGAGAGAGAGAGAGGGAGAGAGAGAGAGAGAGATTGAGAGAGAGAGAGAGAGAGAGAGAGCGTGGTTGAATCGACGTCGAAAGCAGATTTCAGTGTGTGTACAATTGTATGTGAACGGAGCGAAAGAGTTGTGTCTCTGTCTCCGTCTCCGTCTCCGTGTTCATGCCATTCCATGCACTCTGTGCTGTAGCGGTGAGTCTACTCGAAAATGGTCACACAGCCACCATTTTATGCCATGGCATTATGAGGAGCGTTGGCAAAACGGCTGTCTATACCATACCAAGAGAAACACAAGAACTGCATGTGTCGGAAGGGAATCGAAGCGGAAAAACTAACAGCAAAGTTAATAATGGAGGAAATGTTTAATAAAACGCTACTCAGTTTCTGCTTCGAATTGTGTGTCAAAGGCAATTCGTGTACATGGTTTTTGTTTTCGAAAGCGAAAACATTGTTTTTGGAGACGTATTTTGCTTCGGGTTTGTGGTGCTAAAGATTTTCTTTCGCCGATCAGACGATCGAGAGTGAGAACCGAAACAGTGATGGGAAAAGAATGAGAATAAAATGCCAACGCCACGAGAACAACATCACTGCCAGTGTTTCATCTAATTTATAGTTGGCTTGGGCATTTTTGTGATACGACAGCCATAAAGATAGACAAGAAAAAGAACCAGAGCAAAAGTGTAAGAGAACTCGGGCACACCGAATACCAATTTGAATGCGAACATTTTTAATTGAATTCTCCATTTTATAAGCGAAGTGTGTAAAATAGAGCATTAGTTGAACTGGTTAAGCCGGATTGCATTACACCCAAAAACGTGATTCAACGAAATTGTAGAATTGTACAAAAAAAGACGCAGCGACACCGCCACACATAGAACTGAAACAATGTTTGCATGAAATTTAAAACTCATTTCTACAATGACATGGTTTATGTGTGTTGCTGCGTGCATAAGCTCATCTGAGCTTGTGGTGCAACCAAGATGCGAGCATTTCTGGTGTCATTTCAAAAAAAAAAAACAAAAAAAAAAACACACACATCTGTAGCAAACTGAACACTTTTTACGTTATAGGGATTAACATGCATGGAAAATCCAAATTCGTCAAGCTCAAACCAACACAACTCGGTGTGTTGAGCTTGTTCATTAATCGCATAAGTTTGCTGAATGAATGAAAAAAATGTTTTCTCTTTCTCTTTCTCTCACGTGTCAGAAAGCTTCAAAGAAAAATGTGCTGTTATCATCGTGAAATGGATTTGGCGCTTCGTCTCAAGGTTGCAGTTTAAAATGTGATAAACTTGCAAATGGCCCTTCGCTCTCTCTCTCTCTCTCTCTCTCTCTCTCTCTCTCTCTCTCTCTCTCTCTCTCTCTCTCTCTCTCTCTCTCTCTCTCTCTCTCTCTCTCTCTCTTTCTTTCTATCACCGAATGGCAGATGCAATCTGAGTGCCATCGAAAGTCACATAAATCATATTTCGAAAATTGTGGGTAATTTATGGTTTTTCCGAATGTATGTGAAATTGGCAAAATTATTATGTAAATCATTCCCTTGGGCTCAATTCAAACATTTGCTTTCATAGCAGCAGCAACGGTGGCATCATCAGCACCGCTTCGAAAAGTTTCAACAATCAGTTTGTGGATCTCAAAGCGAAAATAAACAGACACAAACCAATAGAAAAATCATAGGCACTAAAGCAATAATATTTTTATCCGGAACGAGAGCAGCAATAGCAATAACAGCAGCAGAATAAAAAAAAGCAGAAGTAAGAAAAACAAAAGAAGACAAAGTGTGAGAATTGAAGAAACATACAAAGTAAGAGTCGATATAAGATCGAAGAAATTTCTAAAATAAAACAAGGGACATGAAGCCATAATAAAAGCCAAAAGGACCGACATT
Organism: Aphidoletes aphidimyza; assembly: GCA_030463065.1. Taxonomy (NCBI): domain Eukaryota; kingdom Metazoa; phylum Arthropoda; class Insecta; order Diptera; family Cecidomyiidae; genus Aphidoletes; species Aphidoletes aphidimyza. The sequence continues at coordinate 924,207 of CM059997.1, forward strand.
GCGGTGGTTTACACAAGCCAAAAGCCAGAGTGAGTATAAAAACAACCCAACGAACGAAGATGTGAATGTGATAAATAACCGAATCGAAAGGAGACAAAGAAAACTGTAAGAAAAATAAAAATGCCAAAATAAGTCTGCTATTTCCATAATGTAAATGCGAATGAATTGCGCTGGCAGCCACACGATACCGAGATTCGAATAATGATTGAAAGGCCCGAGCACTCCAAATGTATAATCTATACACGGTGTGCCGTCAATCACAGAGCATTCCGTTTGAATTCATCCATTTGCAATTACAATTGACAACGGCAACTCCACACTTTTAATATTAACGGCAACTCAACTTTTGACAATGCGACAAATTTTATGGAATAATCATCTCGACAATTGTTGATGCGAGAACTGCCCCTCCGCTGGTAATTTCAATGACGATATCAATGCTATTTTCTCGTATCCATTTCCCTCTCCCGCCTCTCGCGTCGATTTTTATTGCTGCTGTTGTTGTGTTGATATTTTTACTCCATCCAACATTCTACGTTTTTTATGTTTTATATTCGGTCTTATTCATTGTTTCCGCTGCTGAGCTTTTTTTTATTGTTCACATTCCGTTCTCTAAAACTAGCGTTTTTTTAAAATTAAAAATAGCTGTATTCGCTTTTCGAATAATACTTCACTAGATACTCCATGCACATCTTCCATCTGAATAGAATAACCGGTGAATGATTAACAAGCTGAGGCCGTCATAAATTTGAAAAGTTTGAGAGAGCCAAAAAAAAGAGCCAAATGGAGCCATCATAAAAGGACAGGAGAGAAACAAAAAAGTACACAATAGAAACAACACAAAAATAAAACCAAATAAATATATAATTTCGATCGTTATTTTGTACCAACGCGTTTTGTATTTGCAATTTGATGGAGTGAGTCAGTGTCTATGTTTGTGAGTCTGAATACGACTGAAGTTCAGATTGAGATGGCGAATATGTTTATATGTGTGCTGTTAGTATCGGTTTTCGGGAGATTTTTTCTATCGTTTTTTTCTACTTCGTCAACCGAATTCCGGTTTGCATTTGAGATATATGCGCGTCATTTCAGCCACCATTTTTTCCTTTATTTTGTATAGTTTCTTTTTTGGTTTTCTCTTTCTCTCGTTCTCATCCACCTGAGCCATCCCTTTTGTTGGTTGCTGTACGTGAAAAAATCAAAGACATCGAGAAATATTTCATCTCTGTCAATCGACTGTGTCGATTTCATTTCCAGCCCTTTAACTCACAAATGGCGATGTTATTTGCCAATGGTTTTTCCGGTGGTTGGCTTATTCTCTCCCTCACTCTCTTTCTCATTTTTCTCGCCTCTTATAAATATTCTTTTGATGCGATGCGATGCGATGCAATACGTATCTGCTGCGGCGAAAATGCTAATTGAGCGTGAAAAGGCAGAGAAAAAAAACGAAAAAAAGTGTCTGTGTGTAAATTGAAAAAATGCTGCTGGCATTTTGCTCTGTAAAATTTGCAATTGTTCCGAAAGAGACAGAACCAGATAGAGTGAAATGGATAATAAAGAATACTACAGTCTTGATATTTTTCACTTGTTCAATCACTATAATTTGCATTCGCATTCACATTCGCATTCAATACATTTCAATTTGCATCGATTGCCACCCTTTTGTGGATTGATTTCCGTTTGCGAGGTGATGAAATCGAGAGCTGGTGCAGCTGCAATGTGAGTGCATAACACTCTAGATCGCACCCAAACTTACCTTCAACTTGTGAACCTTTTCATGCGCCAACCGCCCGAATTTCCACAAGTCTCGCCGAATAAATAAAATAAAAAGAAATAATGGAAAATAATAAAAACCGACAGCAGCTCGACAAAAGTCGACAGAAGACATTCCATCAAACGATATCACCAAGTTTTTGCAAATAATTGGGATTTGTTGAAAATTGATGAATGAAAAAAAAGCGGGCAGCAACAACCACAGCAGCGTGGCAAAAACCAGGCGAACGCATAGAGAGCGACAGAAAGATATTTAAAAGTTAAATTATGTGTGTAAACGTTCGCTTCGGATTACATATGATGCCGCGGCAGAGAGAGAGAGAGAGATCGAGCGCTCGTTGCAGTACACATCTGCACATGGCTATCAAACAGCTCGAGAGCACATCAAAATTGGGAGGGTGAAAGACACGAATGAAAAAAATGTATACGAAAAAAAATTACAACAACAACAAATTATGCAAAGAATAAATTTAATATGAAAATAGCGGCTTTGATACTCTGGAACAACGAGCACCACATCCATCCATCCATTTACATTATTTTTCAGCTAGATAAAAAAAAATAATCGGAATGAAAGGAGCCGAGAAAAAAAAGTGAAAAAAGCACCAACGGAACAATCTAATTAAACAAAATAATAAATGTGCATTAAACATATTTTTCACCAGCTTTTTTTCTCTCTTTTGCTAGCTCGCATTTCATTAATTTTTTGTTTGTGCTGCCTGCTGCCACGAACAAGTGTGTGTGTGAGTGTGTGATAGAACCAACAGTTTTTGCACACAATTTTCTCTATGCATAGCTCCTGAAATAATGGAAAAATGAAAGGCCATGGAGGAGTATGGCAAAGGCACAAACACACAAACACACAAACGTAACTAGAGGGAAAAAAGCAAATACAAAATGTACCAGCGAACAAGACGCATAACGTGGATGCCATTCAACAAAACTTATTATGAAAATGTTTGCTTGTTTTGCGTGATACAAGATGGATTTATATATGCAAAAAGCTTTAATGCGTAATGTAAAACGGTTGCTACTATTTCAATGTGTGATGCAATCAAAGCAATGTGAATTTGAGCGAAGGAATAACAGTTGATACTATAGACATAGACGAGGATGATGAAGACAGAGAGAGGTCGAGAGAGAGAGAGTGAGAGACAGCAAAATATGGTATTTTGTAACAATGTATTCATTCGTTCTTTGTACTGACAGGTTACGCAAACGAATTGCAAATACACACACATACCAAACAGCGCCATTATTTCGAGAACTCACGCGGATAAAACGGGCAACCCTTTGCCAATTCAGATAAATTGTTGGTGTAAACCCAGGCCCATATTCACACCAGCTGCAAAACAACAACAAAATATACACACATCACCACCATAAATACCAAGTGCAACACGCATGAAATGAGCATAAAACTGACAGGAAAATAAAAATGAAAATAAAACAATCTGGAATAAGATTGATCGGCAAATAAAACGATTTAAATGGGAAAATGTGTAATCAAACGAATTTTTAGCAACGACCTCAACGAGCTACGAGCAATGGACAAACAAATGGATCCCTTTCAAGTTGCTGCGAGTGAATGGAAATGGTTGTACCGCAACTCTCCACTCTAAAGACATTCCATAAAGGAAAAGAAAAAAAAAACAGAAATGAAAAATAGTATAGAAGCTAACAAAAAATGCGCACATACACGAGTATTACAATACACTTTGTGTACACAAATGATGAGTGAGATCCCATCGCAATAAAAGGTGAAATCGCATATCGCACCAGTCACACATTCACTGCCATGCACTCAATGCGTATATACAAATACGGACGTCACTACCAATTGATTAATGATGATAAAGACAGCGAATTAAAATAGAATTTTGTTTATCATTTTAACTGTTGTACATTACAACGAACGGTATGGGTTCGGGTTCGGGTTCGGGTTCGGGTACGGGTACTGAACGATGATCTGAATGTCCACAATGCATTTACATGCATAGAATCGAACCATTCTACGAAGGCACATTTCAAGCAGATACAATAATATTAAAAGTAATTAAAGTTATGGCCTACAAAAACCAAAACCCAATACCGACCAACATAGCTGAAATGAGCTCCTTCTGGTGGTGAGGTCTATTTGGTTGCAGCTCCGACCTAACCGGAGCTAGCAACCAGATACATGAAAAGTAAAAGAGCGGCTCTTCGTGATGTTTCCCCTTAAATTTTTGTTTTACAAAAATGTCAAAATTCAAATTTTTGAAAAAAAAAATCATGGTAATTTTTGGTAAAATTCAGGAAGAGCCGCTCTTTTACTTTTCATGTATCTGGTTGCTAGCTCCGGTTAGGTCGGAGCTGCAACCAAAAAGATCTCGCCACCAGAAAGAGCTCATTTCAGCTATGCCGACCAATCGAAACTCTCTTTCTATCTCTAACTCGAACACACTCTTGTTCATTTTTGCATTTAATTTTTTTAATGGACGTACCTCCAATGCGATACAATGTTATTAGTCCGTAAATGTGATTGTCTGTTTGGCAAATTTTACTCAAAATTAGATTCATGAAAGTAAAATCGAACAAAATACTAAAATACACTAGACCAATAAAGGATATCAAACGGAATTATTTCGAACGGATATATTAATGAAATGGAATCGCATTTATGATACAGCAGTTTCACTGGAAATGATTTAATAAAAGGAAATTGAACGATGGTACGACGGTAGAATACAATTGATAGCCAACAAATAAGGCCATAGGTAGCAGCAGAACGTATATATTGAATTGATTATTGGCAATAGTTTGAGTGTATCGTTTGGAAAAATAACTCATGCCAACTCATTATTAATGCTAATAAGTCGTTAATGTAGCATTACATTTAGAAGAATATGTCAAGTTTTTTTCATTTCAAGCCATCACCAGAAATCGATTTCATTGCGTAGCGCTCGTGTCGCTTACGTTATTTGATCTTTTCTGATATTGAATATCATTTGATGTACTTTGTGTTTACTGTCCCATATTTTATTTACGCAATTTTCAACATATCGAAAATTATTTCAATCGAAAATTTCTTTAAAATGATAATAATAATGGTTTCTTTTCTATTTTTGTAGGTAAGCGAGAAGAAAGAATATGCCATCATTGATATTGAAACGGTTTGTAATAAGAGTGAGTAGTGAGAATAGAAATAGAATTAGAAATAGATAAAATTGAAACAAGAAAATGGCATTAAATGCAATCGTCACAGTAAATTAAACGTCACATTGTGAACCAAGGAAGTAAAACACGTATTTTCGCATCAGCGGTGATACACCTTGTTCTGAATGTTCACAACCATAAATTTGTGCTTTGGTTGAAGTTAAAGTTAAAGTCGAAGCTTATGTTTTAAGCTTTGAATTTAGAATTTAGTCAGTGACTATATTATTTGAAGGAGAAATTTAAATCGATTGTCGAGTTTCATTTCAGAATGCAAATGGTGAAAGCGATTCGTATTCTGTTGTAATGAATTGGGAACTCATTCAGAAATTGAATTACATAAAAGCACGAAATCTTAAACCTTCTATCTATTCTTTGCTGCTTTTGTAATCTCTTTAAAATCGTGAACTTTTCGATGGTCTCAAAAGTGTAGAAATTATTTCTGACACACCGAAAGTTTGGTAAATAATAAAGATATGTTATAATTTTGGTAATGAAATGATGGAAGTATATGTTAGATTGGCCTAGACCATGCTCAATATACAGTATTATAGCGCTAACCACTTCCAGTGCTAACTTGAATAAATATTTGTGCATGATTTGCAATGAGAAAACCAGCAATTTGGTATCCGACAAAACTAGATAAAACGTATCAGGCTATGCAGATGGAACGCTCGTACCAGCGGTTAAATGATATAACATTAATAATTTGAAATAATGCCGTTGTGCGTGTAAAAAAGAGCGTTTATAATCTCGGTCGCCTAAATTTCGATGGACTATTTTTGCATGCAAACTATTTTGGAATAGAAGAAAACACAGTGAACATACCACCGTATCATCAGCGGACGCTGCATGCGAACAACTGAGTGAGTGAAATGTCAATGTTAGATATTGAAAGTTCCATTCATTTTCATTCATTCTGGCTCATTTCACTGGTGACACTATGAACATTTTGCGTTTTGGCGAAAATGAACACGATTTAATGCGCATATAAAAGAGAGAAAGAGATAAAGAGTCCAGGGGTTTGTAATTCGCATGCCACAACAGTGCAGTCGACAATGCCAGTCCACATATGTATGGTGGGTAGTTTGGTTTGCTTTGCTTCGATTCGGTTCGGCTCGGTTCAACTTGAGTTCACTTCGATGTATAATGCGACTAAATGTTCACTGTGTTTAGCATTTGAAATGGTTATGTTATTTTTTTTTTTCGTTATTTGGCTGGTTCGCTCAATGGACGGTTAACGATGACAGCAATGTTTATGGCAAATGGCTAAGTGATACACGCTACATAAAAGGCTAAAATGAGTCTGGCAGATATCCACTGGGTTTTTGGTGTGAAATTCATGACGATTAACCTTTTTCTCTGGCCACATTCCATTGCATGTGCGATATTCAAAATATGAGAGTCAGAAAGAGAAACTGAGCAAAGTAAAGCATTGAATTAAACTGAATACCATACACAAGTTGGCGAATTAAATAGCAACAAATATCAAAACCAAAACAACGAAAATTAGAGTTATAGCAACCATATCCAGTTCCAGTTCCAGTTCCAGAGAGAGAGAGAGAGAGAGCACCGCGTACTCAACCGGTCTTCTACGCCGTTGAGCATTTCACATTATTATTTCAGAAATAATGTAGAACAATCGACGCAGATGAGCACATTGTTTATTACCTGCGGCTGAATTTATGATATTAGAATGAACCCAGTTTTAGGTTCTCGTGTAGTTGGTCTTCGGGAGGGGTTATAGACGGAACACATTCTTGGAGTTTAAAAAAAAAAGTCATTCATAGGTTTTTAAAGTGATAAAATACTACGTTCTTAGAAACCATATCGATTTTGGCAAACATTGCCAAAACGATAGCTGAATATCGTTTGCTAGCTGAGCTAGGTGATGAGTATGCGACACGCCTTCAAAAGAACTCTGTGTATGCGGCGCGCGCACCCAAACGAAGTGTGTGGACGCGTCACATTCTCGAACGAAGTGTATGAAGTGCCGGATGACGCAGGCGCCGCAAGCTAGCGCATGCGTCACGTTCACACACACTTCGTTCGTGCATGTGACGCGTCCACACACTTCGTTTGGGTGCGCGCGCCGCATACACAGAGTTCGTTTGAACGCGTGTCGCATGCTCAGTAGATAGATGATTCAGCGAAAACTGACCAGCTATCATTTTGGCAATGTTTGGATTTTGGCTGCTTTCCTGATGAAACTCACATTTTTCTTATCTGCATTTTGGTTTTCTTTCCTGAAATTATTTGATTTGCTATCCGTTTTGGTCAACAGTATTTTTAACTATCAGCATTTTAAAACTAACTTCGTTCAAAATCGATTCGTTGGCAATCATCAATGTTGATCATCAATCCAGAGTGTCTGACAAATTTTGTCATTTGCGAAATGCCAGTGATGGCAGATATACAGAACATTATACCGACTCTGCACATACTGTATATAAAAAGTTTGATGTGCAAAGACGTTTTCATATGCACACAAAGAAGAAATGAAACGACTTTACACAATCTAGAGCCTACACAGATCTAAAATGCGCGCTCAGTGAACGTTGTAGTGTGTTAAGAACAAAAGGAGAAGCCGAGAACGAAAAAGGAGAAATGTGCACCGATACGCTGACGTCGGAATAAACGGAATAGAAGACAGACGAAACGTGCTCTTCACTCTGACACTATGAATACCGTCAGTATATCTATTCTTTGTGTACACGCATACGAGCGCACGTTATTCAACGGCACATGGTTTGCACATGCAGATATTTGGTATATACCACTGCATTGCATACGTTTGCACACAGTTTGCCATCACTGCGAAATGCTAAGCAATGTTTTTCAGGTAGTTTCTCATTTCAGATCTGTTCACAATGATAATGCACTAAGTTATTCCACGTTAAAACAACGTACCAGTTCATTTCAGCGCTAGATGAAACCAAATCAAACTCCAACCAGGAAAATTTTCCAATTCTCGACCTTTTCCCCTCATTTAACAAATGCAATACCCGTAATCCTTATCGAGCATCAATTAAAAAGTAATTTGTGAAAGAAAAATAAGAAGCGTTTGAGTGAATGAGAGTTAACGCATTCTCGTATCCAATTTGTTTTTTTTTTTTTAAACGACTAGTCTTTTACTCATTTTCAACATTTAAATCGACCATTTTCTTTAAATTTATAATTATCGAAAAATTCGTTGGAGTTAAAACGTTAAGTGGAGTCGGAAGCGACGCTGAAACCCATAAATATATCACATTTTGACATTTCAAATGGATCAAAGTGCGAGTATTAAATAATCATTTGCATCCGCACTCTTGAGCTGTTATCGATTTTCTTCGTTTTTGTGAAAGATTCTCGTTTGAATTTTCATCGGCCTGAGCAGTCAACAGCATAACCAATTTCATTTGAGTTGCAATAATTTATGCGATGATAATATTAAACTAGGGATGGGAACGCTATATGTATACTATAGCTATACTATTTCGCATTTTGTTTCAGAATTTTTTTCACTATTTTTTCAGAAAACAGCTATTTAAAATAGCAAAATGTTTTGTTGATGTTTTTTTTTGCGAGAAAATAGCAATTTTTCGTGAATAAATAGCTATTTTTTTGGTTCATCTTCAATAAAGCATGCACACTGTGTATTTTCACGAAAAATAGCTATTTTTTAACAGCGCTATTTTTGAAAATCGGAAAAATAGTATAGCGAGATAGCTATCTCACAAATGCCCATCCCTATGTTTAACATTAAATCTGCGTTAGTGTGGTCGTAGATTTTCGGAAAAAGTTTCCACTCATTCTATTCAATTCGATTCGATTTGATTCCAATTGTTTATTATGTCAGCTTTTTTGGTCGTGCATATCGAATAAATGAATGGTTTGCTTGTGAAAGATCTATTTGAATGAATATTTTATGATCCATAATAAAATGTGAAATAGAGTGAGTTTTTCTTTATTTCTCCCTCTCTATGGCGTACTTGTGAAGGGCATCTTTTGAAAAGCATCTCTCTGTCGTTTTTTAGTGACGCAAAAGCATTACGACAGAACCCATCAAAATCATTTCCAAATATGATTAAATCAAACCGATGTCAAAATTGGTCGGTTTTTGCCATTATCCACCATCCACCCTCTCGGAACCAAAAAAAAAAAAAAAAATGCTCCACTTCCACATTGGCCGAGAGATGCAACGAAATGGAATGAAATATTGTTATCAGAGTGAGCGTAATAGCACATGACGACGATATGTACTAGGATATGTATATGCTTTGGCTTTGGCTTTGGCTTTGGCTTTGACTTTGGCTTTGGCTTTGGCTTTGGCTTTGGTTATGGCTAAAGACTGACAGTCAACCCCTTTTTTGTGACTTGCTGCTTATTAGCCGATTAATTTGGTGTTGGTGGAACTTTGTCTTTAGCTTCAGGTGAATTGGCTCGGATGTGCTCGAATTCAAATAGAATATAGGATTCGGGTGAAATGCGATGGCTCACTGTAGAGTCTGGTTGACACTGCTAGCAAGACATAGGACCGAATGAACGCAACGAGACCTGGATAATGGCTTGACATTATCCTGTATTTTCATTTGTTTCTGTGTCTGCCTCTTCCTTTCCTCTCTCTCTCTCTCTCTCTCTCTCTCTCTCTCTCTTTCTCCAGCTTTCCCTCTCACTCGAGATGTGAATGTTTTTTCAGTACCCAAGTTTGTTTGTCAATGCCTTTACATGTGATTATGCATTGCGTTGTTTGGAGTGGCGATGTGTTTGTTTTTGCGTATACATATTTGCGTTGAATAATTGCTTTTACGAGATTCCAGCCTATATTTATCTTTGGATTATAAATACATGGACAAACACACGCGCACACACACAAACGTAACACTATTTTCAACTTTTATCGGCATAGCTGAAAATAAACCTGCTTGCATTTTTCATCTACAATTTTCAACTAGGTGACAAAATAATTATTTTGCTGCGCATACTTTTCAGGTGAACGAATGAAATAGAACGGTCACGACTAATGTTTTGAATTGTATGCGGGTTGTTAGACCGTTTAAAACTAATTTTGACAGGTGTTTTTCTATTTTCGAGACATTTTGCGGACATTTTTTTTATGTGAATTTAAAATGGAGCACCATTTGTTGGCGTTGAAAATGCCGTTGAACTCGAATCAAATCACTTCAAACAAATTATTGGACGCGACACGAAGCGATTATTCATTTGGGATAATTCGCATTGGTGCAGCGTCAATCCACTTTTGCCCAAAATCCCAGCACAAATATTTGCCAGCAACTGGATTGAAAAAAAAGTCCAGATTGCATAAAGTGCAATGAACATTGAACATATGGTTTTTTTTCCCAATGTTTTGCTATTGAAAACCATGACAATTTCATTGTATTTGCTATGGCATGTTATGTTCGAATGGAATGATGATCTGGCTACTGTTTTCGTCTGACTCGTCTGGTTTTGTTTGCCCATACAATGAGCGCTCTCGCTTGAAATTTTACTGGAGCTGTAGAATATATGTTTACTTGTATTTGCTGTTCAGCTGGCGGCGCGAATAAGGTTAATGATAGAAAATCGGTTACAGACATCGAAAATGCGGTTGAGTATGACTTTGAATCCACCAATTTTATTATGTGTTTGTACGAGTTTTCAGCCGCATAATCTGTAGATTAAAAGTCATGCCACGGTGAGGCTGGATCGCGTTTGGCGCTACACAAACACCGATGAATGAGTAAATGGTGAATGAAGTGAACAAGTCAGCTGTGTCAGCTGTATCAGCATTAAATATCCATTCGAAATGATATGACGAACGATGTTGATGATGGTATTTGGCTGCTGCCATCGACTCTGACTCATTCTGACTTCCCGAAAATGTTCATAGTAAACACCGGCAAATGGCTGGGGTGCCTATAACCATACACCCGTTGTACATCCGTGTTCACTAGGCAATGCCGTGCTGCCATTCATTTTCACTGGCATTTCTGTTTGTATTGGTTTCTGCATGTGTATTTGAACGTGTAAATAGCCGCCGGTCATATTACACAAATATTTTGTTTCTCATTCTCATTTGACTGCATTTCGAATGTTTTTCGAAATGTGTCTTGGTGATCAGCATAAATATCCATTTCGTGGAGCTGAACTTGACTGTTACGTGGGGGCACGCTTTGTGCTTGTTTTCATTTTTATATTTCATCTTTTTTTTGTCGTCATTTATTTATTTAACGAATAAACTTATGCAATGATGGTAGCAGTGACACTGGCATCATCAGCACTAACGATAACAACCGTGCATCCTCTCGCACACAGAACGTACTCGTAACAATTCAGCTTTTATGCAAATGCTTTTGGGGTCGAATGAATTTCAAAAAGTGTCATTTATTGCATTTGATTGTGCTGTATTAGATATACGCATTGCGAAGAGAAGAGAGCCAAACCAACCAACCAAAATAAATAAATACGAAAAAAAAAAAAAAAATTTAAAGATAAACATTCAACGCGAACAATATTGTGGGCACGCTGTTTTCGTAAATGTTTTCATGATGAGTACATTCCAAAGTTTGAAAAAAAGTGCAAATATTATGTTTGGAATGAGATGGCGCCTTCAATAGAAAATAGACTTGAATATGGTCGGCTCGAATTTAGTATAGCATTTTGGATTAAGCAACTTGATTTATATATATTAATTATTATTAATCTTTTTGTGAAGTATTTGTAGCGCACCGTGGTCGCCATGTACAAACATACGCCGCTTGTTGGTATTTTTTTCGTGTTTTTTATTTCAATGCTAACAAATTGACACCAAAATATCAGGCCGTAATATGTTTGCACATATTTTTATGATTCTAATAAGAATTTCGAGAGCAAAATTTTTGGCGAATAATATATGAGTGCTATTGGTGCTATTGTCGCCGCTTCTGTTGCTACCTCAATGAGCTCAGAAAAGCAGGGACCGTTCGCCGGTGCTGCAACACACGCTTCATTTCTTCATTTGATAAATTTAACAAACAATTTCTTTCTAATTTATGATGTTCATAATATTTTTTCATTTACACGAATGACGTATGTCTGTCGAAATATGGGTCCTCATATACAAGGCAACGTGCAATAGGCTGTATTATGTGCTAGACTTAAAATGTGCTGTATGCTGAATATTTTTATTTGTGATGCCAATGCGAGCGAAAGAGAGGAAATAAGGTGTTATGAAAAGCTACCACTAAAAAAACGACCATAAAAACGAGTGAATAAGCGTTTATTCGCGAGAGCAGCGAAAAAATAAAATAAAAAGTAAAAAAAATAATACACAGCAAAACGCATATTCGGTTATAACAAGGTGGCAAAGAGAAACAGAGAACAGAGACCATACGAATAGCTATTTGTTACGTCATTTTACATCGAAAAGAAAATAGCATCCAAGAGATGAGCAAAGTAAAAAAAAAGGAACTACAACAATGCTGAAATGTGCACGATGTTCAACCATATCACATTGAAAAGTAAAAACGATTTTGGCATTTCAGCGAAACACCAAAGCACAAGTACCATCACCAAACGCAACCAACGGAAACAACAATAAAGAAAAAAAACAACACCAGCTAGCACATCTAAGAAAATTAAAGGAATTTTGTTTTGTTAAAAAAAATTTTTATAGAGGATTGTTTGTGTGAGCGAGCGAACGAATGAGTGTTTTGTGTATATTGCCCGTGCATGTTTGCCGCGCTTTCGTAAGCCGTTTTCTTGTCTCCTTTTCGCTCCATAAATTCTGTTTTCATCAGACAGGTTTTTCGCGTTGACTTTTCGCGTTAGAAACAGAGCATTATTGCTGTTTCTGACTGTTTTTTGCACTCTCTTTTGCCCATTGCACGAAGCCTGGCCTTCATTTTGCAAAAAAGAGACTCCATTTCGTACACCAAATTCGCTCGCACACAAAACAGTACACCAATAAAAATGAGTGGAAAGAAATGTTTTTCTCACCAAAATCGAAAATGCACATGCACGCACGTTTCCACACAAACAGGCGCGTATTTAGATGAAAGTTTGTGGGTGGTTTGGGGGAGTTGCCTTGAAAAATTGTGTATTGTAAGTGAAGCGATTAAACTTCGACGGAGAATGTAAAAAAGAGCACATTGACGGTATAACAATAATAAGATTAAATTTTTGTTCAAAAAATACAGTTGATTGTCAAACCCCAATTGAATAGATCAGAAATTACTTGAGAAACAAGATGTGAGTTGAAAATTGCTTTTGACAATCACTAAATGTGAATTATTTGTCTTTTAGAGGATTTTTGAATATTTTGAACTCCATTTCATAGAATGTTCTCCATTTTCTTAGTACAAAATGTTCAAATAGCATTAAAGTTACCAGAAAATTCATTGAAAGTGAAGTAAATATTTAATTTTTGAAAAAATTACATCAAACGCTTGCTGAAACTGACTTCATATAAATTCGGGGGCTTTATCCTCCAAATTCCGCATCCACCCGAGATACGCGCCTGCACAAACAATGCGTGTACATTTCACAAAAGCCAACACAAACCCCAGCAAACAGTCGAACTCAATTCGTGTGTCTTGCTGCTTGACTCTTTTTTAAGTTTTAATTTTATTTTGCATGTTCCTTCATTCTCTGCTGGCTCCGTCATGCGGCTGCCATGTGTGTATATGGAATTCTTTGGTTGTTTTTCCACGACTCTGCCACTTTTATTCATATAGTATGCATTGCAGAAACCCAAGTAAAAATGAAATGCGTGCATGAACAAGTGAAATAATATACGAAACTTGAACGTTTCACCTCTCTTTCCCCAAATATTTCTTTGTTTAAACCGGAATGAGTTTGAGAGCATCGCGATGAAAAAAGTGAAGCGAAAACCGTCGAAAACAACAATTGAACTGCAATTCATGGACTGTTTTTCATCGTGGAAATTTGAAATCGTTTCGAACGAATTGAACAAAAGGCAAACTGAACATAGAGAAATACACACACAAAAGTTTACCGGCGACCTGCAATATGGTGTATTCAAAACGCACAAGACATTTAAACCAAAATAGAAATTGAATAAAAATGGTTGAAATGCATTTGAGCGACAGAATTGAATGCAAAGAAGCTTATGGCGAACTAAACAATTGCATGAGGAGTTTTGCTTCAGTTTTGTGCCTGCAACGTTTTTGTGTGATGTATGATATTGAATGCAATGTTTTCTATCAACGATTAACGATCTAATGATGCAGTTTTTTTTCACAAAATGCCAAAAATTCTTGAACAAATTTTCTATAATGGGCATTCTTAATCATGATATTTCTGCCTTCTTTTTTTCGCTCTGTCTGTTCTTTTTTTCTTTAAAGTTATGTTCTTTCAAGAAAAACTGTGATTTCTTGTTCCGATTATCGGGGTAAAAAAAAACTCCCAGAAATGCAATGTCAAGATTAAATCACTCTTTAGCAATGGTAGCAAACAAACAAACAAACAAACAAAACTGTTTATCAATCGTTGTTTGCGTCAACCTCGGAATGGCAACAAAGTGATTAACACACTGTGTGCAAATAACAGAAACCTTTTTTGCTTTTTACTTTATGTTCCAAATCCATTTGCAACTCCCATGCTATTTCAATCGATGTGTCGTTTAAGCTTACACTTTTACGACAATCCATTTTCTACATTGAAATGAGAATTGTAAACAAAACGGTCCAAAAATAACACACGCTCTACTAATGTACACCAGATTCATTTCAATCGTTACACTATCGCTTCGATCTTGATCCTAAACTAGTTGAGTATGTCATTCGCAGCACACATTAACATTACCTAGGAAATAGAAAATGGCACGGAGATCAGATTTGATGATATGGCACAGGGGGTGAATGAGCCGATTTTGGCAGTTAAAAAGAATGCTGCCGTTTGTTAGTTTCATTTGAAATATAGGATGCTGGGCACAGTGCAATTGCTGTGCGTTGCATTGAAACTACTTCAAACACAATATTATCTAATTCCGATAATGTCAAACGCAACACGAATGTAAATCGAAAAACGAGAATAAAAAAAGGACGAGAATGAGAAGTGAAATCCAATCCAAAGATTGACTTGAGTGTATATTGGGTTTGAGTGCTACACTTCAATTCCTTTTTGTTTATCTTATGGTAATCAGATTGAGTGAGCAGAGAGCAGTGAGCACTGAGCACTGAGCACTGCACTTATACTTTAAATCCCATTTCAACTGCATACACAGCGATAACAATTACACGCTCAGTCTGTCGTCCTTTCTCTTTTTCGCTATTATATTTTGCCACATATAAAAACATTTCCATTACGATTGCATATTGTCCTCGTTGTTATATGTCATTTTACTGAAATTTGCGTGCGAGCAAATGAGAATAATAGAGGGAAATAGGGCAAATGAGAAAGTTTGTTCTCAATTTGCAATGCAGAAAGATCGAACGCCTATGAAACAAAATCCAAGGTAGGCAAAGATTCTTGCTTCTCTCCCATTTTGAATTCTTTATTGCACTGAATCTGAGCGCTTGTTTTGGATGTTGTTGAGCCGAGATTCCAGTAGCGCTAGTTCAATTTATGGGCGCAGATAAAATGAAATATTGCACTCGACAAATGTTGTTTTTCGATTTTGCTACGTTTCGGTGTTTTCTGCGTTTCACCGTGTGTGTTGCTCATTTGCAATGCTCTATGGAGCTCTAATCCGGCCGACAAACATACATTGGGCTGTTCCTCGCCAAATGTGACGCGTTTTTGAGCACTTTAGCTACACATGCTATTGTGAAGGCGTTGTTTTTTTGCTGTTTTTTTTTTGCTGTTTTTTGCTGCTGTTGTTCTCCTTCACCCCAAACCGATCGACCCATTGCTGCTGAAACAGTTCCACTAGCAGCATTGCGATGCGTTAATTTTTGCCATTTTGCCAGGTTTCATTGTGCATTTATTGCAATCGCAATGAGACTAACACCGACATCTCATTGCTTCGCCAATTTCTATTGTTCTAACGCATATCGCCTTTTTGTTTTTGTTCTGGTGCTGGTTTGGATTTTCATTTTTCTGTTCGATGTCTTTCGCCGGAGAAATTACGACATTCAATTTCAACTCTCGTATGTATGTATTACACACTTTGGGTACATTAATGCACAAGGCACAAGGCACAAACGTTCAACACATCGCAATTGCTCGGCAAAACAATGCAACAACAGCAGTAATGCTGTCGACTCCCTTACGCTTTCTGCCCTTCGCAAATGTTTGTCAATTGTATGCATTTAGGCATTAAAATCCATGCCCGTCTTTGTATTATGCAGCGTTCTTGCGCACTATTTCTCTCTCCCTTTCGGTCTCTTTGGTTCGTTCGCTACCGATTTACCCTGATAACATTGCCCGTAATGAGTTGTTTGTATTTTGTATCGCCTCTGCCTGGCGTTCTTTTGTGCGCTGCAATGTAAGTACACGTGTTGTGTCATCGCGATTATGTTCTGAATGTGTGTATTATGTGTTTTTAGTTTGTTGGATCACAGCAGTAAAAACTAGTCGTTCAAGAAGTTATCCGTTGTTTCACAATGGCGTTACTCTGAATGGGATCAGACCAGAAGAAAACGAAGAAACATGACAAAATTCAGACGAAAAAATAGGGAAGAAAAGAGAAGCGATACAAAAAAGGACTACACCAAAGCAGATAAAATGAATAAGCATAAAATTCATAATACGCAATAAGAAATTCATTCATATCATTGTCGCAATCAATGGACTTTCTCTCATTCTCATTCTCATTCGTTCATCTCGTCGCTACGCGCATCGAGTTTTTAGACGATTTTTTTCGGCAATGGCCTGTCATAACAATGCTGTCGTCGAGATACAAATCGGTTTCATAATTGTTGTTCGTCCGGCTCTTTCGGCAAGCCAACATTAAGTCGGGATAAGACGTTTATGATATTTGGGAACTTAGTGCTGTTTCGCATAATGTAAATGGCATTCGATGTGCAGTTGTCCAATGTTTATTCAAATGATTTAGATAAAAAGCGGCAGCACTAAACACACACAATCTCATTGAAAGCGGCGCACAACTGTTTGTATATGGGCTATAATCAGTAACAGAGCTAGAGAGCTGAAACTGGAGCTGAACGAATGGTGACTTGAGCTCGAGCTACCGCATATCAAAATCATATTCATTGTTTTTCAGTCCAAAGACCAAAACCTGTATTTTTTTGGCTACGATAGAGCATAAATTTCCGGAAATATATCAACTATATTTGGACACCCAATTTCATACCAATCGCTTTTATACAGTTGCTCAATATGAAGTTTACCTCAGTCTGGGTTTTTTTTTGTAGTAAAAGAGTTTTTTTCGGATTTGGGTTGGTCATGTTGTTTTCAAATTGAATCACTAACGCACTAGATTTTAAACAGCATAAAACTATTGATTTAATAATTGGGTGAATTTATTTGGTTTCTGTGGTCGTAAGACCCACTCAAACGATTACACGAGGGAAAATAAATAGCCGATTTTCTATTTTTGGGCCAACACCAATTTCAGAATTGGCCAAATGCATGAAATACCAAACACGCATCTGTTTTCTATGGCTGCTATTAAAGTTCAACTTTAAATATCAATGGTTAAGAGGTGAGTGTGTGTGTGTGTGTGTGTGTGTGTGTGTGCGAAGGCGGACACATGAATAATATTCTATGCATTCTATATAATTATATCCAATATCCCCAGTAATATCCTATATTTGGTAGTTTTGTGTATTTAAGTGAAGGATTCGAACACAATTCAAGTGAATCGGATGTGCAGTACAAGCAGCGCAACACAAGAGACAATGAACAAAAAACTGTCAGCATCAAATATGAGTAAAATTCAGTGAAATGGCCACCATTCCGTGTTGCATGTCCGTGAAATTTTTATTGTCAATGCAAAATGGAAAGCAGTGGTCTCAAGTATCGACACCCGAACCCCTTTCTCTCGTTCGCTTTCTATCTCTTTTTCACCAGTTATACTTTTATTTGGTTTGGTTTGGTTTGGTTTGGTTTCGTTTCGATTTAGTTACTTTCACAGCTCAAGTTGTCGGGTTCCCGCTAGCCCGGTGTACGGAATTGGTTGCAGTGGTAACAGCAGTGAGAATATGTGCATCTGCTTGACGCTTCGTTGACGTCTTTAACTGGTCATTGTGAAGGGTATAAAAACCAATTTTATGAGTCGATTTAATGCAGCAATGGTCTCTGCAATTGCCATATTCTGATAAGCGGAAAGCATTTTCGCTTGACAATCGCATCATCAACTAAATAACGTACAAATCTAAACCAGATGCTATTTCAATCGACTTATTGTATTAGTATTGGTGCTGATGCGTTGCGATTACCCGTATACACTGTTCTATTGTTGTTTCATTTGCCAATGTTTGTTGAGTTTTGTTTGGTCGAATATTTGTAAATGGACGCTGATTCTGCAGTGATCGGGTTATCATCGATTTTCTGTTCATTCTTTTTTTAT
Source organism: Aphidoletes aphidimyza (assembly GCA_030463065.1). Lineage (NCBI taxonomy): Eukaryota > Metazoa > Arthropoda > Insecta > Diptera > Cecidomyiidae > Aphidoletes > Aphidoletes aphidimyza. The sequence continues at coordinate 942,628 of CM059997.1, forward strand.
GGTTTATATTCCATCTTAAGCAATTCGAAGTGCATTTGCTTAGTTTAATTTTATCTACATAACTATATGTGTGCCCTATGCATACGATATGATACAATTCGCTGTTGTATTGAGCAGAATGTATTGAGCTTCATTATTGACGCATTCGCCTCAATTAATCTCAGTAGTCATTCAATGACACTTTGCAACCGCATCACAAAATATATACCACACACCACCTCAAATTCAGAAGTGACAACTGTTCCCTATCACACCAACTACATCTGCTATGGCTGGGGATTCCATCGAGTACCATATTATTGACATGAATGTTTTACTTGGTTTATGAATAGTTTATTTGAATGGCACTCTAAAAGTGTGGAAATGGCAACAAACCATTTACTGGATTTCCGCTGCAATTTTATTCACTCTCACAAACACACTAAACAGAGAAAAAAAACATCTCTTCTTGCACGCGTATCTCTTTCGATTTACGTGGATGTTTCTCGATATTTTTTGCGCAAGAAAAATTCAATACTAAGTTCGACGCCAACTTGGCGCTGTTCACATAAGAGATACACATAACATCAACATAAATGCTAGTTTGTCATAAAGTATGTAAGTAAAGTGAATCGCATTTTCATACACTTGATTTGAAATTTCATTCACATCGACATAGAACATTTGACATTTCTTTTTTTTTCCTTTTTGGTCGAAATGCGAAGAACCAAAACAAAACATCTTCCAATTTTGATCAAAAAAAATGTATGTTCAAAAATGTTCGTGGTCATTTCTGTGTTAACCCTAGAACCACCCGTGTGCAACTCACCTTAATCCCGTCTTTTGGGACACTCCGTGTCTTCAGTACAATTTGTTTAAAAAAAATTGTAATTTTTTGAAAAAAATCGAATTTTTGCAATACTTCGAAAACGTCTTTAACGATTTTGAAAGCAATGATATGTATGTGTGCGTCAGATTCGCAGCTATACAAAAACTCGCCTTACATTCGCGAATGTTGGTGTTTGCGCTCAGTTAAAATGTCATAGTCAACTGCCACAGTAAACAAAAATTATACAAAAAAAAATTAAATATATATTTGATCGGAGAATCTCCGACGGAGATTAATACAAATTTTCACAAAATCTGGTTTTGTTGATCTGATAGTTCCATTTCATCAATTAATTCAAGAAATATATAGTGGAAATTTAATCAACGAAAATAACATTATTTTAGAAAATACATTATGCGCGATCATTCCCAAAAGACAAAGTGTTCAACTTGAAAACAAAAAAAATGAAAGCTTGAGAAAACTATCGGAAGATAACGAGCAAATATTAAAGGTGGCAATAATAAGCGAAATTTTGAAATTCGTTAAGAAGCATCAAAGTTTATTTGGCTAGGGGAATTTATCTACTCGTTCCAAATCGTAAGTCCACGAGTGCCTGTATCTACATACAAGAATGCGCGCTAAGGCGAAAGAAATATGAGTACCCGGTAGAATATATAGGACTCGATGGAACTCGCGAGTACACTCACATTTGCACTATATATTTCTACAGTAGTTGTACACTAGCCTTACCAAAAATAGAATAATATTCTTTTCATTTGGAATTATGTATATCAAGAACGATATACATTTTTCACTGAATGAACTTCAAATATTCACTTTGGGTGGTTTGAAATGTCATTTTTTTCTTAACCGTAATATACACAACAGCATGTGTACCGAGTCAGAACGTGCATTCACACGAATGCGTCCAACATTCGTGAGATAAATGCCCCTAACAGCTATTACTTCAAATACGTAAATTGCAATTTGCAAATTTCAAGCCTAATATTCCGGTGGATTTGATTTGTCTTGGTTCAATTTTCATATATGAGAACTCAGGGCCCTGAGTGTGCGATGTGCGTACCAAAGCGGTTAAGTCGAAGATAATAGTTGGCCATTTATTTGATTAACAACATAGCACATATATTAATATTGACATCTCGGCACATCCAACAAATCCTATTAGAAAAATGCTCTAGGGTTTCTCTTTTTTCTCTTTTTTCTCATTCTCTTCATTTTCACAGAGGTTCTCATTGCATATAAATCATTTTCTGTTGATCGATTTTTTACCCTTTTAGATACTAAGGTCTATAATCAAACTGGCCCTATTCTGATTTCTGTATCGTCAACAACAACAAATCGGAAGTGAAAAATTCAAACAATTTCAATGTTAATTTCATTTCATCGAGTGATGTTTCAACATTTCTGTCTGATTGTAACAAGAAACAATTTCTATGAAATACGATAATACGAAGGACTTTTCATAAGTTAATGATGAAATGTGACTTGAGCCAAACAGCTCATTAGTGGCATCAGGCGTCAGGTTGAGCCCAGTCCCCTTCTGTTTTCAAGCCACACATTGCCATTCACTTTGTGCCGAATAATAAATTCGAGTCTGATGCCAACAATAAAATCATTAGTAACATAAACCCATCTAGTGGCGATGTGTTTTTCGGTGTTCTGGATGTGTATCGATTATGCGAAATTTTACCGACTGTACGGCTGTTGTTGCATTTATGTTTGGGTTGGAAAGTATTGTGCCGAATCAATCGATTTGTAAGAAAAATATGCGTCTGCAAAAATCAAACAACAAACACCACGAAATCGTGAAGCCACACAGAAGTCAATTGCCGATTTTCAGAATTGCAATGAAACCAATGAAATAAATGCTCGATCGAATGAGAAATACTGGGTTCGAATAAAAAAAAACACACACACACATACATACATACAAAGTTAGTCGTCGACCGAACGGGAAGGTAAGGGAGACGTTGAAAATTATCGAATTCGACATGGTTTTCAATGATGCAGTGCGGATAATAATTTTTTTTTATTACACATTTTTTCGGGAGCAAACGTGAAACGGTCGCACACTAAAGCCACTGAGTGAGAGTGAGAGCGAAAACGAGAGATACGCTGAGAGAAGAAGGAATGAGCCCAGGGGATGGGAAAGAGAACGCTGCAGAACCGAAGGGAATCAACATCATACAAAAAATAAGAAAAACGCAAACGGACAAAAAAGAAAACAAGTCAAAATGAAAAACGGAAAAATACACAACGAAAATAATGTACAATATAATCCGCAAATGCTATGGAGAGAAGATTAAGCGATTGTTCTCAACACATACGATTGAAGCGGCATCGATTCACTTCAGTTTCCTGCACTTGGCCGTTTTCTTTTTTCTTTCTCTTTCACGCTGCAGTTTCTCGCTGGTGCTGTGGCTCTCAATTCAATGTCGGTTTAACTTTATTTGCTGTTGATTTTTCATAGTTTAACCACAGCATATTTCGTATTTTTCCACAGCTATTTTTTTTTCTTCAATTTCGTCGCTTTCGCTTCAGATCGGTTTGGGTGTGTGTGAGTGTGGTGGCAGTGCGCGTTTCTCGGCTTCTGGCTATTTTACGTTTCATAGCTCACCATAAAATGCTGAGCTCGCCCCGTAATTTGTTCAGTTTCTAACAATAGGAAAAATCATCAAGTCATTGCGAAATCCTTTTTCATATACTTTCTCTCTCTCTCTCTCTCTCTTGCTTCTCTTTTTCATATTTCAATCGCACTGCGAGCTACAACCCGAACTCGTTTTGATTCACTTGTTGGTTTTAAATTAATACTTTTAATGACTCTTTCACGTACAAGTTCAGCGGGGAAAATGCAACAACAGAATGCCAATCCACAAACAGTAACCCAAAAGTGCGGCGATCATTATTATTGCTTTAGAGAGAAAATGACATTATTTGTGTTATTGCAGTCAGCGTTTATATTTCTGCGGAGTGCTGGTGTGCGCCCGAAAGTAAAAAGTCATGAGTCATGCGGTGCAATAGAAGATGAAAATGGCTTAAATAATTTGCTTGTCCAATTCCAAGACTTGGTTTTCATCCAGTGGTTTATAATAATCAATATATTATTATCGAATTAAATGGCCAACTAACGTGGTGAGTTGGTGTGAAAGTCAATAACGAATCAGACATCTGCGCTTGCTTTGTGAATAACATTTGGGCGCTATTGCTCATAAAATTCACGATTGCAAACAATTTTTTTGTATTGGGATTACCATCTAATCTTATCTAAGATGTGACGGACCGAATTTTAATCTGATTTCAGCAAATACTTGCTAGAATACTTGGTTGCATCCTATTTTTGCCAATAATAATAGCCGATTAACGAGCGAACAAATTAAATGGGCGCACACCAAAAAGGGTGCAATGAAAAGAATCGTTTCCTATTTTGTGTGAACGCAACCGAAATATTAATCAGAAATCACATAAATTTCGTTTTGTAAATTTGCTACCGAGGATGAATTGATGATTGTTGATTGGTGAGTGGTGACTGAAGCAACGGATGATGCGTCAGTGAACCGCAAAAAGTCATCACACGACATATCAATTTCTAACCCTATCTTCCATCTTTCATTTATCTCTCATGTCATGGAATAGCTGCTAAATAGACGAGTTTCTTTGTCTAGTCCAATGAAAACTGGTTAATTTCAGCGCATGCATATGCACGAGGCAATGGCTAAACAAATCACACACGTACAAAATATGTCGCTATCAGTGCCTTTTCTCTCGCTCTCGCTCATTTTCGTTTCTACATTCATTTCGCAATTGTATTAGGATATTTCAAGAACGTGTGCAATATTTACTACGCGCTGCGTGAATGTGGCAAAACGATATGTACATGTGTACATGTGTACATGAGCAAGTCTAAACGTATCGAAGTAACATGTTGAACATGAAAAATACTCGCTACTAAATCGTCTGCCACATATGTGATTACACTTATTATTATCATTATCAATATTATTCCAGTCAATGAGTCAAATGGTGCTGTTTGTACAATCGCCGTATGGAATTGCATAAAATTCGTCTTCCATCGAAAGGTATGAGTGTGTGGTATTTCGGCAAAGCATCCGAGTCGAACACTTTTATTTGATTTTTCGTTGCTCTCTTACTCTCATCTTAATACCTCGACTCCATGTCATTACTTATCATTTGCGATTATCAACGTCAGCATGTGAGCGTGTGTCGGTCTCTATTCATGCGTCACAATGAGTACGGAGGCGACTGAAAGAGAAGCTTACAAACTAGGGGGATTTAATTTTTTCCAAATGCCAGGTTATTCGAAGGAAAGCCTGCATTCGCTAAAAACTACACAGCATTCGCCAATTCGCACAAAGCACTACAAATTCGCAAGTCCGTATATGCACGATCGTACAGAGCAATCGTGAACATTCGATAGGTGTTCATACACAATTCTTTGCTTAAGCAAACCAATTTGAATTTGTTGTGATTGACGACATTACTCAGATTCGCTAAAACATTGACATTCGCATAAAAAATGAAGAATTCACATGCATTCGCGACCATTATTGTCCATTCGCCTTAGCATCAGTAACTATTCGATTGAATTCGAAAGCCATTCACACAAGGATAATCCCCCTAGCTCACAAATAACAACCCGAACATAAACCTACGATCAAACAAGAGAAGAAAAGCGATATGAGCCATTCGACTTACCAAGTGACAACGGATAAAAACGACAAGTAAAAGAAGTTGAAAGACAAACGGAGGAGAAAGAAAAAAGATTACATTTGAACTTTATGAAATTAATTTACTCTTTAATTAAATGTGAATTATTTAAGAAAATCCAGACGGATTCGTGATGTCAATCAATTGAGCTGTTTCTATACATTTAATATTTATTCGATTCGACCCTCCATTTTTACTTGTACATTTCGTATTCACTTCACACTGAAATCATCAACATTGGATATTTATTTGTGTGGTCATGCTACTTTTATTTTGACAGCATATAAAAATAACCAAGCGAATAAAACGAGCGATCATATATGTTTTCGTGCTTCGTTTCAATTTTGTTATGAAATTGCTTATTTTCTAGAAAATATGTTTTTTTTTCATTTTCTTCTATTTCTTATTCAATGGTTCGAAATTACTTTTGTAGTTCACTTTAATCACAAATCCAGTCGAAAATTCTCATGCGCCTGAAATGTATAATAAATCAGTCTGAAAATATAGTTTAATTATTTAATTAAACATATCACTTACGACAATTAATTGACCACTTTTCTACCAAACGTATAAATGCTACTTTTGTAATTAAAAAATAGTTGATTTGAAATTTGTTGAAATTTGTTATCTGGAACGAATTTCTCGCATACGAAGGTTGGCGAGAGTCGTTAGACTTTAATTACAACTTCAAATCAAATTAATATTATTTTGTTCATTCGTTTGTTAAATTATGAGACAATCAACATTAATCATACCAAAAATAGCGTACGATTCGGCAATTTTGTCACTTGAACATTTCTAGTAGCTTTCTTGTTATTCGTGTTTTTTGAATTACTTTATAAGCTAAATTTTATTTGTTGATGTTAGGTTTTTTCTCTCTCATAATATTACCACCAGAATAAAAAATACAACTGAGAATTTGAACTAATAAATGAATGAAAGAACTACGATTCGTGAAAATATGGAAGAACTACTGAAACACAAAATATGGTGACATAAAAAGAATAAATAATTAGAAAACTTAGTGGACACAAATGTTCCTTTTAAATTCCACTATTCTAATAATTCACACGGTTTTCCATTTCTTTTCGTTCTTCTTGTGTCTTTCTTTTTTTTTATTGGTGACCGTTTTTAGGTAAGGGTTCACTTCATATGGCAAAAATAAGTTTCGCTAAGTGTTTGTCAAGTATGGATTTGCCGGCATCGCACTCTCAGCAACCGCATGAAGATTGGCAACAGCAGCAACACGCGCAACAAGAGCAACAATATCAACGGCAGCTGCAGCTTCAACAACAGAAACAACAGCAACAACATCGCCAGCAACCCACAGGTGAAAAATTAGTCGAGTTTTCGCACAACTTTATAAATCGGCATATGTTACAGCATCATAATTCAAATAATGTACTAACTGAAAATAATACGAAACTTTGAACGGACAAGTGGCACGAAGGCTAATGCACAGCCAGTGTCGGAAGCCGGTCGATGTTCGAAGAAAAAAAAATGAAATAAAATCGAATGTGAATAGTTGCCTCTTGGTCGATAACAAGAAAAAGCTAATAAAAAGAAACAAAAAACAGGAGAAAGAGTAAAATTTGTGTATCGAATTGACGTCATTGGCCAAGGCATTTATGATGTTCAACAAAAATATGAAAAATACAACGCAAATGACCAATTCTTATTCCATGGGATTTGCATTTGTTGAATGTTCAAATGGCTCAAAATGGTTCGAGCGGTTGTTGGTTCCTAAAACTCCGGCTCTGGGTGCAAAGAAACGAGCTTTATACTTGATGCTTGTTGTTTTCACCGAATCACCTGAGAAATACATGTAAAAATGTTCCAAGGCAAAAGAAAAATGTCAGAAGCAATGAGAGAGAGAGGAAAACAACTCACGCTCACACTCACACACATTGGTTCGTACATAATACACCAAAACAAAAACATAGAGACGAACAACTAAAAAGGAGCTAACAAAGAGTGAAGCATAACAGCTTCGAAATTCGAAAACTCAGCGGAAGCAGCAACAGTCTGGCTTTAATAGTTTTTTACAGTTTATGAATAAAGTATGCTTGTACCTAGCTGCTGTTATTTTTTTCAGCGTAGCTACTATCGATGGCAATGAGACATATAGAATATATATAGAGAAAGAGAGAAAGAAAGCGAAAAAAGAAGAGATGCTCTGGTGCAAAAACTTTTTATATGCACTGATGGTTCAGTTTCTCAATGCACATCCGTACCGAGAATTGTATGCTCATTACTTCATTTTTTTCTCCATCTTATGGTTGTTTTTGCATGAATCAACACCGATTCACATTTACCCAAAAAATAATCCCATAAAATCGAATTGATAGTGGATGCTTCGCACCATAAAATTACATGACAAATCATTAGCACGCTTCTGGGTTTGTTGCAGTGAACAAATCACGTTACACAGCATATTTGATCTGGTTCTCTCTAAAAAAAAAAGCACAAAGTCTCCACACTTTGATTTGTCACGCGGTATTTTGTGGCCGTATTCCATCGATAATTGTTTTCAATTTAAACGTAAACTGGTCTTTTTTTCAACTGCAGGTTACTAGCTAGTAAACGGAACGCATTCATTTGCTTGATAGAAAATCAATGGCCAATTATCATCCATTACATTTCCGCTTTCAGTTTCTATCTCTGGCATTCGAATTATGGACCGAATGCTTTAATTAAAAAGTGTAAGAGAAACAATTACATTCAAAAACAGTTAATTGAATTTATTTCTTTTTTTTCTCGATTCTCGTTCACTGACAACAATAAATGCGAGCACAATTTCAAGGTAACCTCATGCCATAAGCAGCGTTGGAGATTTTTTCTTCCCTCTTGCTATTTGAATTCTTTGTTGAAATGCCATTTGCCATACACGAAACTCTCATCAGTCGAGCGTTGGTTCCTATCGTTCAGATGGAAACAATATCTAGTTGTTCTTTACCTGACATTCCTTCGGCTACGACAACACGATACTCACAATGCGATTGTGTGAGCTCAACGTTTCAATTTCTACGTTACTTTTTTTTTCTCTCTTCTTTTTCGTTTATGGTCAATTGGATTTTTGTCATTTGTAGTTAAGTACGGCCAATGGCATTGCAAATAGTAAAGATTTCAGCAAATGCCCGAAATTTGCTTTCAATGAGCAAATAAATTTAATGAAAGACGACTACAGAGAACAAAAAAATGGGAAATTAAAACGTTCAAATCGATAAATGATTTTTATCGAGAGAATCGTCGTTTAAGTGGCAATGCTGAACAAATCCATATGAATTGGCCCAAGTGATTTTCCACTTTCTCTCTCTTTGCTTCTCTCTCTCTCTCTCTCTCTCTCTCTCTCTCAATCTCTTTCCCGCTCACTCGCTCGATCGCTTGTTTACTCGGTGAATAACTGGATAACCGGAGCGAAACAAAACGAGAAATCCACCTTTGATTGTAAACCGTTAATAAAATTTAATTTGATTTTATCTTTATTTCTTTCGTGCACATTTTTTTCTCTTTGCCTTATTCAGGCTCGCCTTTAAATATCTCATTTGATACGGCGTTGATTATGTTGGCCCTTTTATTTTTGCCATTTGTTGGTGGTTGATGTTCTTTTTGTCGGCCGTTTGTTGTTATTAACGTTCCCACCCTCACTTTATGCGTCTCTGTGATCGTGCGATATATATGACGGTTGCTCAATTTCTTATGTTGTCGTTGTTATCATAAATTGTAACAAAGGTCAATGGATTCTTGTTGGTCGTTCAACGAGAATACCTCGAAGGTATTTTACCTTTTTTGAGAAAAACATTTTTATTTTATTTTATTTTATTTTCTTTACTATAAAATCGCATAGGCATTTAATACTTTTGAGCCCTTACGGTGCACTCAACACCCTGAATCGGCTTACTATGAACTGGCAAACCATTCAAAAATAGAAGAAAATAAAAACAGAAAAAATAATGGAAAATAATTCGTGTAATTAAATTTCTACTTCACGTAAATACGTCTTAAGTCTTCGACAATCCGCAAAATTTTCATTAAATCCTTTGCCGATTTTCATCTTTATACCGTTTTTCAGACGTGCTTACGACCAAAATACGTATACATACACCATAAATACATTCATGGCTATTGCCGTTGAGCCAAACGAAAAACAAAATTCAACCAAAAAGGGAGAGTTTTCTCCCAATGAGAGATTTTGATTGTGCTTAATTTTAATGCCGAATATTTTGTTGGTCGTTTCTTTTTTTTTCTCTCGCACGTTGTTAGATTCAGTGATTTTAAGCTTTAAGCGAAATCGCAAAATTATTCGTTGAACAAAAAAAAAACATATAGCGCAGAATCTTTTAAAGTTGGGAAAATTAAAATATTTTCATTACATATAACATGGGTGGCGTGTGGATTTTGGCAATCGCATCGCGTTGACTGGATGAAATCTGGCTTCGGTGTCGGTGAAACAAAAATATATGCAAGTGAAATACTCTAATTTTAATTTGAATATTCCCACAATGAAAGTGGGATGTGATGAGAACGGAAAAACATTCAGCCAGAAACAGAGATGGAGAGCGTCCTAAGCTTTTCTAGGGTAGCCTGCTTAGCGAACGTTGCACATAGCCACCATTCGTTTTACTGCCATCAACAATGGCTGATATACATATTTATTCATCGGAATATAGAGTGCTGTGAAGAGATAACTCCAACCGACCATAAGTTTTAATTATGAAATGGATTCTCTCATTCATGCTTGTGCAACGAGGTGGGTCGCGTTTGCCACACTCTCCGCTCCTGTGGTTGCATAGAACGATGAGAGTGAGAGTGAGAGCGAGGTGCTTAAGCTAGCCTAATTGTCAAAAATGTTGGAATTTGAATTTTATTGTATATTTTAGAAAATAATCTTAACTCGAACGGAGAGCATAATTTCGGTTTCGAATTGATCCACATGCAAAATTATTATCAATGTATACGTGCACAACACCCCGCCTCAAACGGGTATTCAATGGTTTTAGCTCGATTAGAAGTATTTCAGAGCACATTCAACTATTTGTCGTTTAATTCCACAACTCTTCTGAAACTTTAACCAAGAATGTTTAGAATAAGTTTCATCTATACATCGTTTTGCAATTTGACATTTGGCGTACGTATGATATAAGAGATTTACGTGCAATGTTTTACAAAGAAATCGTCAGCTTTTATTTTGAAATCAGTTACTTAAGTGATTTTCATTCATTTATTTAAATGGTTAATTTAGAAACAATGAATTGCAAAGAGCTTTCAAAATCGAATCTCTTTTATACAAAAAAATGTTTTATTTTTCCAGAATAAGACGAAGAGTTTTTCAATTTGTAATTTTATAATTTTAATACTTGTGAAGTCGTTTCCATGTTGTATCTGTATTCAAATTCATTACAAAGCCAATTGTAGCAGGAAATGGAAATCAGGCGGTTTGTTTTCCTAACGAAAAAACGAAGTATTCAAATAATTGTAAAACGGTGATTGATGTGCGCGACTTAATTGAATAAACAAAAAAGCTTCAATTTTGTCGATCGCAATTTTCGGCTGGCTACTGCCTCTGTCCCTCTTCCGAAGTACAAAGCGAACAAAAAGCAAAAAAGTGGTCCGTTTTAATTTTAATACCACATAAATAACTTTTTAATTAGGAATTTTGTGCTACACAGACGTGTTAAGTTGGCGTTAAATTTGTGCGCTATGCAAAGAATTTCATATAAGTAACAACAAATTTGAACAAATAAATAACTGTCTAATTAAAAGCAGGGAAAAAAGGCGCTTTGATTAAAAACCAGCGATTTTCACAAAATGAAATAAAAATGCCAAGCGAGCGAGCGAGTGAAAATAATACACACAAAGAATATGTGGAAAGCTTAAAATCATTCACCATTCGAATGCTGTGGGAAAGAGAGCGCGAGATTTATACACAGTTGACGTGAATAAGAGTGAGCAATTGAAACGACGATTGACAGACCAGAATATAAAAGAGCTTTGCCACGTTTTTTCAGCACACACTAAAAATACACACTCATCTTAAATCTCGCAATTGAAAATGGTTTTGAATGGAAGCTGCTTGCTGCTGTTGAACTTCACGCAACTAGCTAGTCTCTCGACAAGCGAGAGAAAAAAGTCATCTTATGTGTTTGCCGCAGCATTGAAACAACCAAAGGCACACACTCACACACACAAACACATATGCACACCGTTGAAAACAAACAGAGGCAAAAAGGATAAGAAAAACGAAGCGGATTTGCGATTTCAAACAACACGAATTGAATAATAATGATATTCATAGAAACTTAACAAGTTTCGATATTCATTTTATTTTTTCTTTCGCCCATTTGTTCATGTATTGTTTGAAACAGGCGCGCGCTCACGCTCACTCACTCGTTCGTTCGTTGGTTCGTTTGTTCGTTTGTTCGTTTGTTCCCCAAAAGGGGAAGGGAAAGGGAAAGAAAAAGAAAGAGGGTGTGAGCAAAGGATGTGATCCATTTTCCTTTTGTTTGTTGAGTGTGCAGCTCAAAACGATATCCGAACAGACTCACCTCACTTGCAATCGCAATCAAGGCGGCAAAATACATCTCAGGAATAGTTCATCTGTATGTGTGCCAAAAAAAAGAACATCGCACAATTCGAATAAACAAAATAAAGAAGAGAAATCGAAAGAAGTTGAAGCGATCCGACACAAACAATGTTATCGCTGAGATCCCAACTCTCCTTCGATGCTGATACTATTACTACCTCCACGGTATTGTGTTGTTACTGCTGCTTTCTTGCACATCACACACTCACACTCACACACACACACACAAGCATCACGGCACTAAGAGTACATTTTTGCAATTTTCCCCCGAAACCAAATCTCCGAATCGAATCGCATCGAATTAATCTCATGCGACTTTCATGGCAGTTTGTGCTCCAAATATCTAATAACGTTCAATTTTTCTCTTTCAAATCGGCCACCGTTTTTCGGGCCGTTTTTATTTGGAATTCTGTTTGCCCTTTTATTTCGAATATAAACATAATCAGTTTTGGTTTTAGTGTTAGTTAATCGGTTAGACTCATTCATATCTTGTCAATTAAAACATTGAAATCGAACGACATTCATTTTCGGAAACAATTAGCCTGGATCAGATGAATCAAGCTAAGTTCAATCTATGGATGTTGTCAATGTTTGTACAGCGTTAGCATTTTCATTCAGTTGTCACAGTTCACTTTAACTCAAAACCATTTTGGATTCTCAGCAAAGTAAAATGACAGTGAGATTACTAATCTGGGTCAGCATACCCATGCAGTGCATCGTGCCGAAAATGTTGAAAAGAATGGATTTTCGAGGAGCACAAGTTAATCTCATGCCATTTCGGAATGGACAAACGACATTTTCAGGCCATGCCGTCATTTATGCTATGGGAATGATTTTAGTGTTTCTTTAGAAAAGTTTTTTTTTTCGTTTCATTTATTTAGTTTATCTTCGATTCAAACGAATCAAGACAGTGAAACTAGAGCGTGTTATATGTAATTTGTTTTATACCGAGGAGCTACCCCACCTCTGCTTTTTTATACGTGCTTTATATTGGCGTAAGTACGCACTTACGTTGATATTGTTTGCACTTAAGTATTTTTATTTGATTTCCATTGATTTATTGCGAAGCAATTTTTTACGCTCCCCCTCGTACTTCAGCGTCGCACTGTAACATCCAAATGTTCACACATTTCATTAAATCTTTCCGATCGCAGACCATACAAGGCGGCTGCACGAAGCAGTCATGTCTCATAGCCTTCCACATTCCATGTGTATTGAGTTTTGTGTATTTTTGCTCTTCTTCCACCTGTTTTTCCACCATTCTGCTCTTCGTTCGTTCTTTTTCAATTTTTTATTGGCGCATTTTTTTAAATCGCATGGTGCGCGTTCAACATTCTTCAAAAGCAATCAATAAAATCGATACAGCGAAATGCGGGCGCACGTGTTCTCAGACTTCAAACTTATACGCGATGTTTTGTGCATTTTTACATGAATTACAAACATATTTCATTATAATTCATCGACGTTCAATGAGAAATATCATTGAAATACTTTGACGAATGCATTTGATTTGTATCAAACAAATTAACGGCTTGGCGGAAATTATTTTTGAGGAAAAATTTGCACTAGATAGAATTGGTTTTTGAGCTGAGGTCTTCACATTTTTACCGAGAGTTTAATGCGATCAAATTGTCCAAATTAATTCTTAACTTAACAAAGCCCAACACATTTCATAGAGAATCTGGTAAAAAGCATATGATTGAGCTCAAGGGGGTTGAATTCGTTTTTCTGGATGGAATAACTGGTCATTATAATGCACAATAAATGTATGCGAAGACCAAATTCAGCTTACATTGGATTTTCACTCGCTAAAGATGCTTTCAAAAATGAGTGTTTTTTCAAACAAGTTTCCATGAAAAAAATATTTGATGCATTTATTCATGTCAGTTTTTCGCTTCGGGAGGTCTGAATACCAATCGGAACATTGTGTGAATACTTTCAATGGACATAAAATTGTCTGCGCCTCAAATTAATACTAGATCATTGATCACACAAATACACACGCACACAATATCCAAAATCCAAAATCAACAATCAAAACGATTATAAATGGAACGCGACTGGTAATCCCATGCCGAACACGTAGCAAACAAATAACGTTTTATTATTACGAAGCTTCCATTGTTTATGGTCGGTCTTTTGCTCATTCTCTCTTTGTTCCTGTTCATTTTTTCGAAATTGTTCATGGCGTCAGTCGAATTGACTCAAATTTCATTGAACGTGTATGGATTATTTTAATGAAAACGATGAGAGGAAAAAACCACTACAACTGTTGTTGTTACAACAACCAAATCAACAGGCGAATAAAACGTTTATGCAGCAACAACAAAACAAAGCAACACACGAAAAAAAAAACGCAACGAATTGAATTGTATTGTATTGTATTGTATTGTACTGGGTGCGTATATAATTGAATAATAGTCAAACCTTGATGGAATTTTATTAAAATGCATCAACGGATTCGACACATTAGGCGTTTATCTGAACATTTTTTATACATTTATGCATTTTTCGATATTTATTTTGGCCACGGTATTTTTATGCATCGCATAATTGTCTTGTGCATTCTAGCGATTCAATAAACTTGTGTGGCTTGTTTCTTTTAGCCGTTGGTAAAAGCCGAAGTGAACAACGCTATGGTTTGGCATTATGAATGCAAGGTACTACTGATAATCATGCATAGCATAAAACTTAAATTAGACGGCAATTTATGCAACGCAACACATTTTCGGCTCGATCTTATGAATGTGGGCAATATTTTTCCGACATCATCTTTGTTTTTAGCCGTTATTCGTTATTGCATGCTTCCTTGAGCCATTGTCTCCGCGAGCGAACTAGAGCTCGTGCGCCTGTTCGAATATTTATGGCTTATTGTTTTGGAAATCATATTTCTGTTTTCCGCTCATATTTTTTTTTACTTCTGTTTTTTTTTTCTTTTGTTAATGGCAATAGTTCATTTTTTAGTTAGTTCATTGGGCACTCACATAATTCGATTTTTTTTCGCTTTCTATCTATGCGCACGCGGTGTGTTTTCAATTGATTCAATTCCACACATCATGTGGGTAGCAGTGCAACGAGACAACAAAGCAACCATATGCAGCAGTCGAATATCATTTACCTGTGCACGCTGACAATTCGATGAATTGTTTTTCGTTTGAATATTATTTACGATTTATTTGGCCATTTCAAACGAACGAACAAAACACGAATCAATCGTTTAAAAAAAATGATGCACATGAAACGTATTCAAACGCCCATTGAATATTCATTCAAATACGGCGCTCATTCAATGAATTCACTTTTCAAAGCAAAATTAAATTGCTGCACTTTTTTTGGGGGTGAGACCTTTTGTTTTTACCTGCTATCTATTGTGTCTTTTGACATTGTTTTATGCCAAACACGCATTTTTTAGCCCTTTTCTAACATTTAATAAAATGCTGTTTGTGTGTGTGTGTGTCTCTGAAATGAAATCCAATAACATGTGAAAGACGCACAAATCTCCATAAATAAAATCATATTACACGTCGTTATAAATAATAAACAATCAGAAAGTTTCCTATTTTTATGAGTGAATTTTTGGTCCTTTCGTCAGGCAAACAAGACATGCCCGAGCCACCGTCGAGCACATTGATGTAAATAGGTTTAGATCAATTTAGTTGCAATTGAAATTGGCTGACAAGCAGCAAAATGTTGTGCTGTTCTTGCATTTTATTTCTGCCCATTCCCGGGCAGTTGGCAAAATGATTTTTGTTACTCTTTCTATTCAATTCACTCTTGGCTTACTTGTGCTTTCGTGCTCTCGCCGTCTTGCAGCGTTTGTAATTCCATTTGCTAGTTACCGGGGCTAATGTCATGGCGGCACATGCACGTATCAACGCCAATATAATCAGTAAAATGATAGCAGAAACCAATACAGAAAATTGTGGAAATCGAATCAAAGAAAATCATGCAATGCACTCAAAATGTTCAATAAATCCGAATGAATATGAGGAATTATCCATGTACCTGGCAGGAGAGACCGACTAAAAGCCCAAGTTGAAGGAGCAAGTGAACGAATAAGCGTTCGCATACTATGTAAATTTATATGTAAACTCAAATAGTTTTGTGATGTTTGGTTTTTCAATTTTCCTCCGTTGCCGTTTCTTTTGCCGTTTTCAATGTTTGGAGCTGCCGTTCAATTTCAACGTCCATGTCAACGGTGTGTCGTGTCGGTGCATTTGCTCACTCAAGCTCCACGTATTTTTCGTATTTTTCGTATTTGCGTCTCACAGCTCAAATGTTGAACATTTTAATGACGAATGTGATAACGAGTAAAACTATCGGATACTTAGCTCGTTCCCTCTCCTTCTCTGTATCACTATTTCTCTATCTACACCTCATTCGTTCAATCGAGCTGCTGCTTTATTTGATAAATTCAAGTGAAAATGTCATGAATGTATTTACATTTCGCCTGAATTAGAAATCAATAAAATCGAACGGAAGCGAAAGTCAAGCGCAGATCACATGCACACATACCACAGTCGAGCAATATCCTGTGAAAATGTCGACATTTCAACCGGTTGCGTTTTCCTATTGGTTATTTGTAACTGATAAACGGTGAGAGGAAAAGAGAGCCACAGACACCCAGTCGCTCGCTTGTTCGCTCCATTTCCATGCTATTTGATAGCTGATGTGCTTCTTCTTGTCGTTGATTTTCTTACTACTGTCACTGTACTGCACAGTGTACACTATACACCGTACACTGTACACGAGCGCACGTTGTGTACATAGAGCACTAGCAGCTCAATTGAAATGCGATTTCTGCGACATTACACAACCATTCAAGGCGATATCATCACCCGAACGACTTTTGCTGGTGTGAAAAATATTTAAACACAACGTTCACATTTACATTTACATTTCACGCTTTACGCTTCAGACATCATGCAGCCCAAACACGCCAACTGACTGATCAGGGGATGATATTCGATTGCAATACAATTTTGGATTTATGCAATGGAGTTGCATGCAGGGCGTTATTCGCGAATGTCTTAGAATGACATGCCGCTGATTCGTAAATAAATCAATTGCTTTCGGTTGCATCGATCCTTTTTTGGTTAATTAAAAGTTGATAAGCAAAGCGATTAACCGCTAAATTCAAACAACCTTTGACACCGAACACGAGTGTACAGAATTTTCGCAAGTGAAAAAAAACCACCGAGGTTTTTGCAGCTTAATTTCACCATCGCACAAAACGAATCGAATGGTGTGCAAACCAAATTCGAATCACCTTTTCACTTCCTGTTCACCGAATGGTTTCAATAACCATAAAACATTTCTTTGCATCATTTCACGTTGGCGTTCCCTTTTACTGGCATTGACGGCATCTCCGTTTGGCAAACAAAGTTTGTCTTTCATATTACACACTATCTCGCTCTCTCACTCACTCTGCTCGGGACTGTTGTGTTTTTGTGTCTTTTTCCTGTGCTAACATTTGTTGTTGTTGTTGTTGTTGTTGTTGTTTTTGCTTCTTACATTTTCGGTTAAACCATCAATAAGCCGAAATGATTCGTCTACGTAAAGTTTTCTTGATTCATGCCACTAACGCAGCCACAAGGTAGAAACCAGAAGCCAGACAGAAGCTTCCCGTGCTCACACAAAAAAATAAACGGGTTCACACAAAAAATGCTACAGTTTAATCGGTGAAAGAGCTCTACAAGGAGAACTGCAGTTTTTCACCTTTAAATACTTGCAGTTCGCTGCATATATGTGTACAACATTTGCTGCTTCATGATGAAAGTGGCAGTTGTGCCACGTCATGAAAATCACTGTCAAACAACACAAACATCGTATTTCTGTATATAAATATAATGTAATATAATCTATACACAGTACATGAACAACGAATTTACGTTTAACATTCGATTTCAAAAATTTCAGACAGAAATCAGAAATGCTACCATTAGCAATTGGATGTCTCCACGAGTTTTCTCTCACCATTTCAATTTTTTTTTATATATATTTGATATATTTATATTTCTACAAATGAATTGAATGCAATCGCGTTCACAGCATGATCGCCGCACGTGAATGCTTTCTGATAAAAAAATATATGGATTTGCCATTCACACAGCACACCAGTAGAGGCTGAATATGTCTTTGAATTTAGTATGAGTCAAATACAAGTTCGTACTATTTTAAGACTAGAACCTTTCTCTTGACACAATCCCTTCAACTTGTACCGATTTATGATTTTCTCAAGAAATTTGGTTCTAACTTGTCCAAACGTACATATGATATCGGTATTAGCACCAATATTGGTGCTAGATTTCTCTCTTTGCCACTTCCGAATAACCCTTAGAATTTGAAATAATTACAACTCAGAGTGAGTTATATCAAATGAAAAACCTCTGAACGAAGTAAAAATCGAGTGACAAAAGCAAAATGCAAAATACAAAATTCGTGATATGAAATTTGTGCCGAAAAAAAGTTATTTGAATTTTGTAAACAATTTTTCAGTGCGTTCGGTGCGTTGCTGAAATTGTGTTTTTTTTTGGCTATCGAAAACACATCGCAACGCACCGAACGCACTAATTAGCCGAAATTTGCCCAGCGCGATATCTCCACTTGTGGTTGGTAAAATTTCGAGTGTGTATACTTTTTTACGCTAATTTTGAAAACCTTTCAGATGGTATATGACACAAATCGTTCGGACTCATAGATACAAAGTTCGAAACTTGCTGTATATATACTGAGTAGACTTTTCGCACTGCCGTCCACTGTGATGGCTCTGTTATACGGAGCTACTGGCTCGGTATGAATCTATCACCGATTTTAGTGAGCGATAATTCGAAGTTTCTTCAAAAGTGAATGCTGAATGAATCGAATATATTTACCATATTTTCTGATATAAATATATAAAAAAAAAATTGAAAAATTGAAAACTTCACTCAGGCCTGAAGCCTGGAACAAGTTTTGAACAATTCAATGATAATTTTTAGTTCAAAAGTTTAGAAAACTTAATTCAATGTAACAAAATTGCGACTGTATGTATAATTGTGTAAGATTTGTGCAAAAAATAATTCGAGATCTGAAGTCTCAATCGAAAGAATTATTATTACCTTGATTCTATAAATGTAACCATAACAATACAATTATTAATTGAAAAAATAACATTGAAAACGTTCAGAAATTTCATCTGCATTCATTCATCAACCTTATAAAGTTTATCATTAGTCACAACAACAAATATATACATTTTTAATGGTTTGGCACTAAAAAATACCATTTAACACTAACATCTTGATTTGGTGCGAAGTTTTGAACAAGACATATTTACATTTTAGGGAACGAATAAGAACCAAATTTTGTCACTAACACCGATGTAAATAAAAGAGATATTTAGCCTATATAAATGCGAATACCAGAGTTGAGATGGCAAAAGACTCTCTGCTACTCTTGTGAACAAAAAAAAAACAGAGAATAAAATTACAGGCGGCAAGAGTGATAATGAAATTGGGGTACCTGGTGCACATAGCGACCGTGATGTGCCGAGACATTGGTAGCGTTGGAAATTTGGACTAGCAAATCCTTTCAAGTCGGTACCGCACGTATGCGAAATATTTGCAATTTTCACCTGTTCATAACAACACGTGTGATTGCCAGTTAATCGAGCCGAAATCCACATGCACATTGCCAATTGACCAAATGAAATGCTGTAAAAAGCTAACATTCACAACGCACGCGACCGAACATGCGATCTCTCGAGACAACGGTAACAGCAAGAGCATTAACAAAAATTCAGTGGCAGATCTCTTCCCGATAAAAATCAAAAGCGATAAATGAATGATAAAAGGAGTCTTGGTTGCGACATTCAACCGTAACGAATCAAACTTTTTGCTCATTAGCTTTTGCACACAGTGAAAGGGAAGAAAGCCGGTTTGTGAATTGGTTCGGAGAAAAATTGAGAAAAGCTGACAATTTGACATCTTGTTTGGTTTGAGCCTCATTTTGTGTGTGTTTCAGGTATTTCCATGGAATTAATAAGAGCCGGGAAAAAATGCAAAAAAAAAAAAATAATAATATTGTAGTATATAAGAAAAAAAAGGGAAGAAAAAGCAACACGTGCAGCAAACAAATTCCATCTTAGTGCTTGCAAATTATTATGTTTGACGGAAGCGAGAATTTTGTGCTGGAGTTTTATACGGTACGTACATTCGGTTCGTCAAATTTGCGAGCGGCCAGTTTGAGGGTAACAAAAGAGCATAAAGACCATACCGAATGCCGAAAGAACGAGAGAACAAGAGATATATGTCAATGTAAAAACCATGAGCCGTCTTAAGCTCCTTTTGATTTCAATTGCTACCTGCCTTGTGATCGTCAGCACATTTGTGTGTGAAAACATTTACGGCTTCAAATTGTAGCCCTGGTACAGCAGCAGCAGTAGCAGTAGCAGTAGCAACATCATTGATGAACCGGTCGTTGTCATCAGCGACAATAAACATAACAATCGCCAATTTTTCCATCAAGTTTTTTTCTCTTCTCTCGTAAACCCAAAGCAATGAACTATGAAAATAAAGGAAGGCCAGAGTCAGAACAGGATAGAGTCAGGAAATTCTAATGATATTATTAACGGTATAACATAGAAATGAAGAGCGAAGCCGGGGCCACTGCAATGTCCATAGCTCCGTAATGAAAACGAAAAACCATCATACAACAAAGAACACAAATGAATACGACATGCCATTATTTTTGCTACGGATGATTTTTTCCCGTTTTCTTTTTACATGCACAACACACACACACACACACACACACACAAAGAATTGTTCGGATGAACATATGAATGAAGAAAAAAAGAACTATGCTTGGATCGGTGAGTGTGTGTCACTGTGTGTGCACTGTGCAATGTGCACTGCATACGAGTTTGAGTCATGTGAATGCCATCGTTGTTTTGCCCAATTTTTTTCCACATATATTGTGCCTTTGTGAAAATTGTGTGCATGCAGCGAATAATGGCAATTGTATATGTGTGTTCCTATTAGTGTTAAAAGCATAAACGTCATCGTTCTGCAGATCTATAAAGCAATCTTCTACTCATTCAATATGAATATGTGTACACAGACTCGTGGAGAGTGAGCGAGTGAGCGAGATTGAGAGAGCACAGAGCATATATATCGCTCACTCTCTTTGTGTCTCTTTCTGTGGCAAAGGTGCTATGAATGCCCATCTCATTGGTTCTGTGGAACTATGAGCACGAGAAAAAGGCCCCGAGTGCGTTTGTGTGTCTTTTGTAAAAAGATGTTATATTATGAACATTCCAAATACCTATGTACATTGCCGTGATAATGTATTGTGGTAAAAACCATATTATAAAATGGATTTTTCTTTTCTCTATTCATTTTCGCTTTTTCTCATCAAAGACATATACATTCACAAATATATATATTGAGATCTATACATATATACAATTTATATGGAGAGAGACGGTGCAACAAATACGAGCACACTATGCGGGCCTTCTATTCAATCGTCAATTTTCTTTCTATAATGTGCGGCCTGGTGCGCTCTGTGCTGAACTATACTTGGTATGAGTATACGGTGCATCGGCAATGATGTGATGTGTGTTCCGTTCATAGTCCTTTTCATGTGATTTGATTTTGTCTGTCCCGGTATTCGTTCTCTATCGCTGTCTCTGTCTCTCGGACTCTCTGACTACACAATAGAGTATGAGAGTATGTTGAGACTATCATAATTTTTCTCTGCTCGTTTTGTTACTTTCGCTCTCTTCAATTTTCATTTTGCTTCGGAAAAATGATAGAATCGAGCAATCACAACTGAAATAAAGAGAGAAAGAGAGAGAGAGAGAGAGAGAGAGAGAGAGAGAGAACCCTTGACACCAGATCGTATTCGTACAGCAGGTATTTTATAATGATTGTGAGTCATTTTCATTTCTCTCTCGACCATTTGCCGGTATGGCTTGAAAAGTGTCTAGGCAATAGCTGGATCTCGAGTTTGGTTCGCTTTCACTGCTGTTGTTGTGAGTTTGTATTCATCGTGTCCTAAAGAATGCGTTGACCCGTATGTGATCGAGTTGTTGGCAAATGTCGGGTTGCTTTTTGGGTTGTTGCGTTCAATTACAAAACTCTATCGCATTATTTACCGTTTTACAAGAGCATGAATCGTTTCGTTCGTCAGCCAACATTATAAAAAGAAATAATCCATTTTTACCGTTGAATTTATCTCTCCTCTTACATCCAATTTCGTTCTTCATCTACTGCAGTCTCTCGGCAGTCTTTCTTGCGGTGATGGTGTGTTTGTGAGTGAGTTAGTGTATATGGAAACGAAATGCATTTACCGATATTTTCGTCCCGAAATTTCATTGATGCGATTTTCCTGCTACAACGATGAACGAGAAATTACTTTGTTTAAAAAAAAAGAGAAAAAGCATACAGAGATAATACTTTAGCAGCAACAGCAACAGCAGGCCTCTCCATGGAAATCGATTATGATATTATTAATTGCAGTGCAACTACTTATGCAGTTCAATGAAGATGACAACAGCAATGCTGATACCATCGTTCGAGAAATGATTAAGGCTCTCGAAATGCGAGAGCTTTGTTAACGATTCGCTTCACTCGTAGTATTACACTGAAGCATTTTTATCGCATTGTGTCTGTTTCTCTTGAAGAAAATTGCAAGACAGAAAAATTGGATCACAACATCGCTTTCATTGGGCGGGCGGGCGGTTGAGCGAATCGCTTCAACGCTTACACATTTCACCATCAACATTTACTATTTAATAAATATTTATTAAGTGCAAATAAGAAAATGTTCTCGTTCTCATTTCCATGCACCCAAACGACAAGCGATTGAGATACATCACAAAGATTTTTCAATAGCATCGTCGTTTCAATAACACAAAATACGCCCCAGCAAAATATCATATTTCGCCGGATATTATTGTTTCATTCGCATAAATTTCCCTATTCATCGCCGTTGCGTGTGTCTTTAGTATTTCATATTTGTCTTCGTTTAGTGTGCGGCATTTCATCGATTGTCTCCACTCTCTTGCTCTCCATCTCTGGTGCGCTCACTTACTCTCGCGATTGATTCTTTTTTTCTCTTGTGCATTCCAATTTCGCACCCATTGTACCACCAACATCGCTTTCATTGAATGAACGTGATAATCAGTTGTATATGTTTCTTGGTGCGTTTTTCAATTCTTTTTTACCATTGCTCTGCAGCTCGGTTGGTTGACGGTGTTTTTGTTGCAATTTTTCTTATATTTCCACCCCTATCTATCGCCGTGTATTCGTCAAAACTGCGTTTACCGGAAGAAAATAATTGTAAAAAATAAAATAAAATAGCGAAAGAGACAGAAAGAGAGAGAGAGAGAGAGAGAGAGAGAGAGAGAGAGAGAGAGAGAGAAAGAGGAAGAGAAGGAGAAATAAGAAATTGTATTCGCTTTATACACGTAATATGACTGCGCCTCGTTGAATTGTTGGAATCATAAAGACAGGAGCACGATGGAAATCGAGAAAGTGAACGAAGAAATACAGAAAAAAACAACGCTTTTCTCGTTTATATTTTTATGTTTCGTCATATTTGTCTCTCATATGGCGTCGCAGTGCAAAGTTGTTGCTAAAAATTGCGATCTCTTTTGGACGCATACAGGGAAGCAAGTGGAAAGAGAAAAAACAGCAGCTCATTCACACACAGAGAGACAAATATTACAAAAATGAGACACTAAAATTCTTGAATAGAAAATGAGACACTTTATTGTCTTATTTTTGAATTTTTCATATGTTTTCAATACATTTTGAATTGCAAATATTCAATATTTCACACAAAATACACCTAACCTCAATAGTTTTTTTTAATGGAAACTGTCGTCTATGTCATTTTTCGAAATATTGAGGTTAGGTGTATTTTGTGTGTTAGTGGTGAAACTAAACGGTCAATTTGTGTTTGATATCTATCAACACAGCTGAGAGTGCATGGGCATTGAACATGGTACTCTCTTTTTGTCGCATTCACCATCTTCGGGCTTGCATATTGTTTACATTTTTCTTCCTCGTTTTCTTCTATTAATTGAGTGCTGTGCGATTAACTTAATGCAAAACCGTACGCACATCACAAGAAAGCAAGATTCGTTGGAGCAGTGTGCGTACGAGTTACTAGATGACAATGTGAAGAGAGAGAGCAAAAAGTCGGTCGCACATCACACGGATGAAAAACGAAGAAAACAAATGCAAATAGTACGTCAAATCACGAGCTGAGAGTGCCACTGAACAATGAACTGTTGAAAATTAACAAATGTGTTGATGGATATTAAGAACGACGATTGAGCTTCACATTTTGATAGCAATACGACAGCGCCCTCATGGTACTGAAAAATAAGAAAGATTGAACATCAAATATTCACTTCTTCATTTCGCACGTTCACGTGTATAGAGTGCGTTTAATTCCCAAGGGTTCGCCAGACGTTGATAAACAAAAGGAAAGAACCTGTAAGATTTGAACACTGATGGTTCACTCTACTATACTTTTTAAAGCTATGACTTATGCCTCAGCTAAGAAAAATCATTGAAATCTTACAGGTTCTTTACGTGTTATTATTGTTGTAGCGAGCGACTGTCAATTAAGAACAAATCGAGTGTTTGGTATTGCTTTTATATATTGAAACATTTCAAGACAGAATTAATTGAGAATATATAAAAAATACAAAAACAAGACAATAATCTGTCTCATTCTCCATTTAAGAAATTTAGTGTCTCATTTTTGTAATATATTTCTTTGTGTGCACACTCAACCAAAAATGAAACGAAAGCGAATACAAGAGACGAAAGAACTGGATGAGCACACACAACGCAGCTCATCGCTTCACAAATGCACTTTAAATAAAAATTCAAATAATCGAATGTAATAAAAACCAGTTGGATAAATATAGATTCGAGATAAGGGCAAAATAACCCGGAAAACGAAAATACGTTACCCTGAGCAATGAGAAAAGCAGCAAAAAAATTGTAAAACGATGAATCTAGCCAAAAATGAGGAGTAAAAACGAAAAAATCGATACGATGAATGAATGAAAGGAACGTGAAGGAACATATATCACTGCGACATCTCTCAAAATGAGGAAGAGTGTGTGCGAATGAGTGTTCCATTTTTTCATCCAGATTTTGCTGTTGCCTCGATGTAATGAGCAAATTTTGCATTCCATTTTTTTTTTCTCTCGCTATCTAGTCGCTGTTTTATTTTATCCTCACACTCCATCACATTTCTTGTCATTTCGTTCGATTTGCCACCGTGTTTCTGTCTTCATGTCTCACTAGCTTTGTGTCACAACAGCATTGTGTGATGGCTGTCGCTGTTGCTACTCCACCATTCAACTTCCAAAATATTTATTTACTTTGTTCAATGAGATGGATCATTGCTCGTCATTCATTTCATTTCAGATCCCAGTTTTGCCAGCCTTTCGTTGAGTTTTCTTCTCTCCCTCCCTCTTTCTCACTCACTCGCTCTCTCCCTCTTTCTCCGTTCCTGTTTAACGTCTTATGGAAATATGAGCACGATATGATGTAAAAATTTAGAAGATGGGACATAGAGTGATGGTGTCACATACACACACAAAACCTTCTACAATGTAGCAATCGAATTTCTGCTCAAACACACATTCCAAACCCTGGATATGGAGATCTATACACACAATTGATACACCTCGAACCTGTATCGTGCATTGAATGTGTAATGTCGAACACCGATTACTAAAAGGTGGAAATTCGCAAAAAAAGGAAGCACGAACAAAATGTGTGCCCATGTTAAAAGAACACAAAAATGATAAATACAATGATTTTTTTGCCGTACGCTTTAGCCTTTATTCTCTTGAATTCGTCTGATTTTAAACGGAAATTGATAATGCAAAACCGAATGAGAGCTCGATTATGTTCGCTGTTGTGTATGTATTCAAATAAATGCTGCACCCGCATCACCTCCAATCTAGTACAACAACAAAAAAGTTCAATACACACAACACACATGCATTCTGAAAAGGAATGAGAGGATAAAAACTTTGTACGGAACAGCCTTCGAATTTCGAACTTTAAAACTGCACATACAAAAAAAAAAGAAATGATAAAATCGAAATAAAAAAAATGACGAAATAAATACAGAGTAAGTTGCAGTGACAATACACCAGCATCACTGATTCACGACCAAACAAACATGGGCGTAGCCAGGGGGGGGCAGGTAGCGGCGAATGCCGCTACCTAAATATATTGTCCTCGATTTTTGCCATATATTGTCCTCGATGTATTCAATCGGTTGGCAACACATAATCTGAAAATTCGCGTATTCCTAGTGTTGCATTCAAAAAGTGTATTAAAAAGAAGTGCAAAATTCAAGGACAATAAGAAATTAGAAGTTTCTAAAATCGAACATAAGGCCTTACTTGCTACTTCAGCGATTGGAATCGCTCGCGATCGCCCTATCAAAATTATATGGATAAGGAATCGCGATTGTATTTATATGTGAAATCGCAGCGCGATCGCAATTGCTGAAGTAGCAAGTAAGGCCTATAATTTTATATTACTCATTGTCCTCGATTTTGGATTAAAGATTTTTGAATCAAATCGAATAAAAATCGAGGACATCCAAGGATTACTATGGGCTCGGTTTTTGTGTAAAATGTAAATAGGAAACATCCGGTAATAATACTGCGCGAATTTGCTTTTGTCACTTTGGGATTTGAGGCTCCGTTCGAGAGTTATCATGCTAACGTACAGACTACGACGACGCCATTTTGCACCAGAGATACCAGAACCGAGCATCCAAATAAAAAAGCGCTAAGACAGATTTGTTCCCATGGTGAACTGAGATTCTGGTTAAAATTTGAGCCTGATCGGAGCTAACTTACTCAAGCGCGGTCGAGTTGAGTTTTCGAGGCAAAAACAATGATTTTCTTGAGCACATTCCATGTGCGGAAAAAAAATATAAAAATTTATGTCCTCGATTCATAACAGAAACGTCCTCGATTTTTGGCAGAAATGTCCTCGATTTTGAGCAAAAATTTGGTTTTGCCGCTACCTAAAAAAAGCTGGCTACGCCCATGCAAACAAATATTGCGAACGGGGATGAGAATGTGAGCCACACCGTTGATCCACTCGCATGTCGTTCGTCGTCTAAGGACACATTGACTAACATCGCAAGGAATTCGAATATTCATTATTCATCTACGTCAGTCGTCGGCCCGCATATCCGATATGCATTTCTCTCTCTGCCCATTTCTCTCTCTCTCTCTCTCTCTCTCTCTCTCTCTCTCTCTCTCTCTCTCTCTCTCTCTCTCTCTCTCTCTCTCTCTCTCTCTCTCTCTCTCTCTCTCTCTCTCTCTCTCTCTCTCTCTCTCTCTCTCTCTCTCTCTCTCTCTCTCTCTCTCTCTCTCTCTCTCTCTCTCTCTCTCTCTCGTCGAAATCGATTTCCTTCATTTTTTCCTCTAACGTCTCTTGTTTTAAAACAAAGACGAAAATAGAAAATGCTGTGTCATTGTGTATTGCCTACGGAGATTTTTACGTGTTTGCCTTGTGCCGAATATGAGATGATCGAATTATGTGGTCGTTTGTTATGTATCGATTGTCAAATTCATGTGATGAAATTCACACAGCAATTTATTTGCCTTGACACTGTATAATTTCAGTTGAGTGTGTGAATTATTTAAAATATGAATGTCACAAATATTGGGTCCTTGTCCATTTCGATTTTGTGCAAATAAAACATGTTTTGTTCGATTCAAAAGAATCGGACGATTTGTGCTACTGGTTCATTAAGTGGTTGAAGTGGATTGCCTAGGCACTGAGCTCACACTACTCGACGAAAAAAGAAAGGTTCGGAACGCAAAAGAAAATCGGCAAATGATGAATAGATCGACCGTACATGAAATACTTCAAAGCAGTATAAAAAGTAAACCGAAGCAAGAAAAACGAATAAAGAAAATTAAAGTAAAAAGAATGTTTTAGTCACCAATATTTCATCATGTCGTGGAATCGACTAAACACACGAAATTTATCGTCGCTCAGTTCACGAGTGAATTATTCAAGTGAAATCATAACTCAATCTATCCGTGCTCGGTTCGCGTCGTTGTATACGACGCTTTTTCTACGCTCAATCTATTTGGTTCTATGCAGAAAAAGGCAGTTTTCTGCAAGCTTCATTTTCGTTTCATTTTCTCGACTGTCAGAAAATGTGCCGCGTCGTGTCTTGTAGACGTTTTCTGGCCTGACATTGAATTTAAGTGTGGGTTTTGCACTGTAATATGGCCACAAATACCATCCGAAGCGGGAACATTGCACGAGCACAAGCACACGAACACACACACCAATCCAGGTTAGCGAAACATCAACTTGCATTTGCACCACCTGCATATAAATATGCTTAAAGAGGCAAGGAATGAGGGCTAAATTATGTATTTCCAGCAACTGCAGCGATATATCAAAAAATACAAAAGGCGCGCAGCAACAACAGTGCAACAACAAGTAAAAAGCCATTCAAGCAAAACTATGCGAAAAAGCCAAGAAAATACGAGCCATTCGCACGATCCACACCACACACTCATTCCATGTCCACTTCATTTCTACCAGTTGCAAGCTTCTTCTTGGGCTTCAGATTCTGCTCGCCTTCTATACGCGCGTCATTTATGTAATCACCATCGATTTCGAGCTCTGGTCGCTTTGCTTCGTTTCCACTCAGTCAGTGTGTTGATGCCTAGGGGAAAATAACTACCACAAATATTACACATTTGCAAGCGTTGCAAATGAAGCAAATGACAAAGTTTCTTTTTTTAAGCATTTGCATAGCGTCATTCGTAGCTGCGCGCGCACATTGAAAGCTTGTGTGAACTCTTTGTTAGTATGCGTGCACAGTTGCATGATATTATGTAAATACTTTTGCAAATTTGATGCAAATATTCACGATTGCGCCATATACAAATTGTAATTTCCCCCTAGGCTGATGCTGCTGCTGCTGAGAACTAAATGAAAATGGTGAAAACTTTTCTCCTTTCGCGCACTTCTTCATTTTGGCTTTTTTACACTCTTTCTTCAACACCCCCCCCCTCCCTCTCCCTCTCTCTCTCTCTCTCTCCCTCTCCATCTCTCTCTCTCTCTCTCTCTCTCTCTCTCTCTCTCTCTCTTCCCAACTTGTATTTTCAGCCTTATATTCAGCTAACTACGTTCATTTTCTAATACAGTGTGCGCGCTGTTCACCGGGCGCTCGCTCATTTAGTGCACACTCACATCATGAGCCATGCGTTTGCATTCAATGGCCAGGCTCATATACATTTTGCTAGACATTTTGTGTATGCATTTGCAAAACTTTCTATTCGAGCTGTGTGTTCGCTTCATTTTTTATTTTTTTTTGTTTTTTGTTTTTCTGGTCCTTCAATTCCTCCACACGCTTTTCTTCATTTGATATTGTTATTACTTTTATTTACTCATGCTTTTTCGAGTTACTTTGTATTTCCATGCTGTTTGTGTTTTACCAGCTTTTGGTCAATGTGATTTACAAGCGGCGAATAGCCACGTCCGAAATGGCTGTGCATTCCATATTTCAATGAATGGATAATATGGTTGAATGCGATGTGTTTTGTTGCTATTGCCGTAGCTGCTGCTTTTCATTTTCATTGGTTGCTCCATACTTTTTAACCCACAACCATCTCTTCCATCTAACTTGCACCACCACTTTGCCTGCTTTTTATTCAGCTTCTTTTTCGGTGAACATTTTGAATTTGCAAACGAAAAATGCACGAAATATAAATCTTGATTTTTTCTCTTTGCTCTGCACTTTTTGCACTCATTTTCTCATCGTGCATGTTATACGAGACTTCAAATTGGATCAACTTAGCGATCTAGTGGAACTTTGTGGGCCAATATATCAATGTATTTGCTAATTTCTCTCCATCTTTTTGCGCTCGTTATGGCAAAACTTCGTCATATTGCACAATTTTTTTTCTTCTGAAGAAAAAAAAGCTCATGGTTTTTCTGCTGCCAGTTGCTGTTGTCGTTGCTGCTGCTACTGCTGCTGCTTCTGTCATTTTTTGCTCCCGTTTCACTCACGAACTGCATTTCGTCATTCAAATGAAAGAGCAGCTGCGTTCATCACCCACAAACTTCGGCAAAAAAATTGTATGCAGATTTTCTTCCCGTTTCCGGGGCTTACTCAACGACATTTATTTTATGATTCAATAAGTGAAACTGAAAACGCAATGATTTACTAATGCCTATAATTGAGCGAATTCGCAACCAGATAGGCACCAAGTATGTGCGAAAGTGTTTGTGTGTGTGTGTGTGTGTGTGTGTGAGAGAGAGAGAGAGAGAACGAGTAAAAAAAGCAACTTTCCTGTTTTTACATCCGTTTCGGTTCCGTTGTTCAACCAACATAACAAATCATCTGTAAAATAGCAACGCAACAACACAAAACCAAAAAAACACAGGAAAAAGAAATGAAAATAAAGAGAAAAAAAACCACAACAACAAAACTCGAGAGAAACATTTTCCAATTTGAAATAAAACTTGCAAAAATACTCACTTATTTATAACTGGTCATCGAGCAGCGTTTCCGAGGGAAGCAGCTACAATTTTTCTGCACGATTTTTCATGGCTCGCAAACCACACAAACACACAATAGAAGAAAACGAAAAAATAATAAACAAACATTCTGATGAGTTGTTTCTTTATTTAACAGCTGCTTGCAGATGAAACGGTGCAAAACATTGCCACTTTATAGCTATCGTCATCTTTCATCCAGCAAATACATTTGATGCAGCATTTCAACAGTTTTCCATGTGTTCAAAAATCCCAGAAAAATCGATCGCTTAAATCAAATGGCTGTTGGTTTACTCAAGAATTTCGACAAGCCGAACATCAATCATATTTCCATTTATATTTTTTCTTTCGATGAATTTTTTCTCGATGCATCTTTTGAAGTGAATCTAAATGCAGCCCAATGCAGTGCCAAACCATAATGGTGAATGCAACCATTGCTATAATGCATGCGAATTACGTAATTGGCTGATGTGCAATCAAAATTCTCTCTCTCTCTCTCTCTCTCTCTCTCTCTCTCTCTCTCTCTCTCTCTCTCTCTCTCTCTCTCTCTCTCTCTCTCCCCGATCCAAGTCGTTTCACCATTCGCACGCATAATTTCATTTTAATTCCATTATTGTTAATTTATGACATTCCATTTTTTATCATTTGCTGTGCAGTAATGGCATCCAGTTCAACAATGTCGAAAATGTCGTCAGTACCAATCTTTGATGAATGAACGTTGACCATTTTTTTTCGGGTGATTTCTACATTTAAAAAAAAGGAGAAGAAAATGTACAGCTGCATGGGCAAAGTTCAACAATCATACGAAATCATCGACTTAATTCCCGTTAAATTTCCTAAGCACATTTTGATCAGGCTTTCAAACTTTCTGCAAGAGGTTTCATTATGAAACTTTCATATTGGTGGCCGACACGACCAGTGATATCACCTTAAATACATGGTCGAAACATGGTCAAAAAGTTCGTAAAAGTAGTGGTAATTGTGCTGATTGACAAAAAATGTCCATGGTTAACATCATAATTTTACGAAATTGAACTCCATAGACTCACTCATTTGATACAATTTTGTGCTTTTGATGATTATTTTGAATAAGTTTTAATGCACTTCTATTAATGTATGTTCAAAAAGCGTTGGTATACGTGCAGAACGCGTACAGAAATGAGAGAGAGAGAGAGAGAGAGTAGAAAAATTAGAATGACAAATAAAATGGAAGCAAAGAGAAGATACACAAATATCTTGATTTACACTCACACATCAAAGTGGAGATGGTAATGCAAAATATGTGAAACAACAAAAAAGCTAAACCTCAAACATCGCTTATCACGAAGCCACCCACCTCCTTGTGTGTTTGCGGCAAAACGAAACGAAATAAGAAAAAAAAAACACCAGCAAATTATGCACAAGACCATGGTGCGGTCAACGGAACGTATGCATAAAATGTATGTATATGAGAAAGGCGGCTGAAAGATGTCATTTGTATATTGGTCGGCTTGTGTGTGTGTGTGTGTGTGTGTGTGTGTGTGTGTGTGTGTATGCGAGTGTGTTTGCGTTTATGTTGTGTTGACACAGAACTATGTTCATGTTGTTACGGTCCAGCCATCAAAATATCGATGGAGGTAGAAAGGGTAGGAAAATATTGGTGACCGTGTACTAGCAACATTAGCAGTAGCAGCAGCAGAAATAGCTAGGGGAATTCAACTCGCGTATTTGATCAAAATAATTGCTAATATGAAACATTTTAAGCAATTTACGAGATATTTTAAAAATACTGAAATAACAAAAAATTCTTTAAAAAGTATTTTTCATAGTACAATATCGAATCATTTGTGTACAGGCAATAAGTGTGATGCACACTGAACGAAGTAAATGGAGTGCGGTGAAAATCCGGAAAAAAAATATTTGTATATAATTTTTGAATATTCGTGGAATATTGCTCTTATTTCATACAAAAATAGGGTAAAATCATCGAAAGATTTGAATATTTTCTGAATACATACAAATTTAAAAAAACAGTGAAAAAATAGTTGGATTCCCCTAGAGAAATAGCAACTCACAGCCCAATTGTAGTTGTATATGGCAATGCGTAGCTCGCAATTCATTTTTGTGTCGGTGAAAACAATAAATCAGAAGCTTGTATGAATTTACATATGACGCGCGACGGACGAAAGTGAACGACAATTCGCTGGCAGAATAACGGTGAGAGTCAAAGTGAAAAAGGACTCAAATGATACTAAAGTGAAATGTACAGCCCAGTTGGCCATTGATTGAGTAGCGGAATGCATTTACCATGTATTCCATACATCCAGCTTGTGTTTTTTGGGTCTGTTGCTACTACATCCGTTCGGTATGTGTGTGTGTTTTTTTTTTGGTTAATTTTTTTTTTCTGTTCGTCATTTGCTCTGCCATTGCAATCGTTCATCTATAATATATACAACACAGGCACACATGTTTGCTAGCATGTTTGTGTAGACAGAATGGCAATGTTGCCTGGCAGGCATACAAAATGCTTTTTAGTTCATATTAGAGAGACCGAAACATTTAGTGTTGCGACAGGCATACAACGATAGATCATTAACATAAAATGAAAGCACAAGAATTATGTAAATTAGAAATAAAGAACATGGGTTTTGAAATATCCACAACATTAATGTCTTTTAACACACAAACTCATGCATTTCACTTGTCGCTCTCACTATTTCACTCGCCTCATTCACACACAAAGTGACTCACACACCAACAAAACCTTAAAATCGTATATAAACGAATGCGATGGCTCGGTTCTTAATTCTTGGTACATATGGTTTTTTGGTTAGCTTCATTCCCTTTTCATTTGTCGTCGAAACCAATATTTTCCCCACTTTATTTTCAGAAGAGAGAGTGAGAGAGAAAGAGATAGCTTCATTGCTATTTGGCCCAAGCCCATGGAGCTAGCATCAATTCAAATGCCATCGGAGCTCTCCTGAATTTGAATGTTCATATTTTATTTATGCTTTGATTGCAATCCACTTGCATCGAGGTCCATTTGCAGTGAGTGAAATGAAAATAATGCATAAGTTCTCAAGTAGGTGATCCTCAGGGGGAGCTAAGCAAAAACATTTCTTGGGGGGTAATGAAAAAGGTTAATTCTATCTAGTGTAAATGTAAACCTAAATAGAAAAAAATATGTTGGTAAATACTATCTTAAAATCCTCAGACCCTTGGACAGAAGGGCCATTTTATAGCGGCGAATCAGTGGCAATGAGATGAAAAATGGAATGGTGAGTGACTATTGGTTGTGGGTGTCAGCCAAGCAATTCTCACGCATCATTTTCAAATGAGATTTTTTTCCCAGCGATAGATTGAAATTTCAAAGATGACCTTTTTCCATTGCCCTGTCTCCATTTTAAACCACGTAACACTCATAATGAACGATATGAAATGACCAAATCGCATCAAGTAACAACATTATCATTCTTTTCGTAAACATGAATGTTAACATTTGCTTAAAATGACGCATATCAAATGAAAATGATGCTAAAGTTTAGTCGATATTACGAAGACCGGAAAAAGGGATACCAAAAAAGCATAAGTAACTCTTTTCCATATTTATGAATGACTCGTATATGGAAGTCATTCATTTATTCACTCACTCACTCGTTCGACCACTCTTTCACCAATCCACCGACAAAAAGATCCGGCCAACTCATCGACAAATGTATATCAAATCAAGGGGTTGATTACCATTAAATTTCATTTTCAATTATTTTCAATAATTTTCAATAGTTTGCAATATTTTCAATTTTTTAAATAATTCAATGGTGATTCACTCCTTGGTACAAATTCGAAAAATTCATCCGAGAGGTTTTTGCGAGTGTACACAGAAAAAAATATTTTGGTAAATATATATGGTTCGGTGGTATTTCTATTGTCAAAATGATTTTAATACATTCAATTTACCACTTTAACACATAAACTTTACCAATAGCAATCATTTTCATAGCACCGCCATCTGTTTCTCAACCTATCATCATCGATTTGTCAAAATATATGCGAATTGATGATGCTTCGGTAAAATGTATGTACAAAAGTGGTAAATTTAATGCATTAAAATGATTTTGACGTTAGAAATACCACCAAACCATATATATTTACCAACATATTTTTCTCTGTGTATTTTTGACTGAATCAAGCGAAAGCTACGAAAAAAACAACAACAGCAGTAGTGAACGGCATCCCATTTGAATAAAACCCAGTACACTTCACTTAAACTCCATGATATGCACACGAAATAAAAGCAGCAGCAGCAGCATCAACAACATCGACACAATAATAATAAAGTAAAAAACATTCACACACCAGATTGACCAAAATAAAACCAGTTCTCATTAAATAGAACTAAAAGTCACATTACATTCGAAAGTTATTTGCATGTATTAAAAGAGTAAGCCCAAGTCCATTTCCAGCAGTCAGCCATTCAGCTGCTAGTTGATTTGGAATATGCTCAAAGTGAAAAGGGGACCGAGGGTGATTTCTCCAATTGCCGTGCACATTTCGAGCACACACACACACGAATGAACACATACGTACAAGAAAAAATTAACTCTATAAACAAAATAAAATGCGAAACGATAAGATTACAAACGAAATAGTTGGATTTTTCGACAGAAAAAAAGACGCCATGGGGAGAAAATCGATAATAAGTGTTTGGTAGTTTTTTTTGAGGAAATGGTCATCACGGGACAATTTTGATCCTCTTTTTTCGAGATTTAATTGACATTTTCCTTCAATCAATACGAATAATAGCATCTTGAAAATATGGTTTCATTATTAGTTGGATAGTTTCGTAGATATTTGATTTTTTCTGCGATTACCATTTCAGAATTTTGATGACCATTTGCTCAAATTAAAATACCAAAAACTGCGCATCCGGAGAAAATGTAACGAGTGGACATGCGACATATAACAAAAATCAACAGGGTTAAAGTGAAAGCGCATAGCGATAAAAAAAATAAACGTTCCAGTGAGTGTATCAAAATGCGGAAAAGAGCTGTGGTTTTCGCATCGTATTAATTCGGGTTCGTTTTCCCGTTAACATCTTCTCGCTTTCACTTTGGGCCGCCGTTGTATTCCTCTTGTGACAAAGTTTAGCTGTAACAGCAACAGCAACTGCAACAACAGCAGTAGTAACAATACCAACGGAGACAAGTGCATGCATTACATTAAATTACGGCAATTGCTTTGTGTTAAACATATATGAGCGCCTGCCATTGCTATTTGTTTTCCATTTTTCGGGGTGTACAAAGCTGTCACAAGCAACCAAACTAGAGTGTACCGTATTCTCTCTGTTGGTCAATCTAATGTGTTTTCAGAGTCGTTGCATGGAAATATAATGGCGTTGGAAGAGAGAAAGAGACAGACAGAGAAAGACCGAAAATGTTGATAACCAAAGCATCTGATTAACGTATTATTGTATGCTTTTTTAATATTTTATATGAGTGTGTGTGAGTGTGTGTGTGCACTGTGACTACATCTGTTCTTTATTGAAATGGATACTTGCATATGCCTCGTGTACACAGTAAAAATGAGACGGTTGGCATGGTGTCAACGCAATGCTTGGATTTCCCAAAATGGTTGGCACACGCACACCGCACACTCACATACACACACATCTCCACTCAACCGTTTTGTTAAGTGTATTCGAGCCAACTATTTATCGGCACACACAATGGCCGCTTTTATAGCAACTAATGCAAGTGAATTGTGAAGCGCATTTCTTCTTTCCTCCGTTTTTCATTATAAATATGCGTATTCGGTATAGTATTGAATTGTTGGTGGGTAAAAAGGACTAGTGAAATGAGAATAACAAGCAAGCACTTAACATAAAAGATCAACGCATACGTCCGGTCAAATGGATGCCATTTCAAGTGAAATAAAATGATATCAAAGCGCCAGTTCATTGAATAAACAGAATTAAAATGGTGGACAAAATGTGAAAATTTGGATTTTCGTTTCTAAAGCCCCGAATTTCCAGGGTGGGGAGAGGGTGGGCGACAATTTCGGGTGAAGCCATTACCGGCAACCACGGTGCCTGTGTGGAAATGCGCTTATTTGGCCTCAGTGAAAACGAATATCTACATAAAATAGAAGAAGAATCAATGTTCAGCTCTGCAATTGTGCACATTTATTTTTTGGGGACAATGAGAAAAGCAGAGCAAGTATAAAAGATATGCAATCAGCCAACAAAGAATATACACTTTCCGGGAGAACCGGGAGTGTAGAGAAGAAAATGCATGGCGACCACAAAAATTATACTACACAATACAAATTCCGAAAACATAAAAGAAACAGACTAGCACAATAACAGCACAAAACCACATTCACACTCATACACTGCGAGAGCGAACGGTACACCGACATCAAGGATATAAGTTGATTTTGCAGTGACTTTTGCTTGTTCTAAATATGTACTATTCAACAAAATGGCAAACAACTCAACTAAGCAGCCAAACCAACGAACCAACGTTCCAACCAACAACAGGCAACAAGATAAGCATTTGTGAAATTTCATTAAACGACGATAAATACAACATTGGCTTGAACTTTATTTAATGCACACACAGATACACACAAACACACATACTCAGATTTAGAAACATACGTGTTGCTCGTTGCAACCAATACCAACTTCATTTGTGTCGGGTTTTTCTGAATAACAAAGGGATGTTGCCATTCCTTTTTTTCCTGTTCAGGAGCTATAAATAGGTGAAATGGCTTTTAATTTTCGAGTAAGCAAGTGGCTATGACGCGAATCCAAAGAGTTCAACCATTTTAATTGAAATTGATTTATTTTATTGCAATTTTTCCGCTTTGGATTTAGTTTTGTGCCTTTAGTTTTCTGAGTGTCATGAAATTTTATGCAGATTACACCAATAAAATAAAAATAAATCTGCCCACGTTAAATTAATGTGACCAATAATCGTGTCTACTAGCGTATCGATACAAGTTGATTCTTTGAAGCTCTTGCGTACAAAAAATATAAAAAAGAACCCAATAAAATTTCAGATACTCAAAGATTTATCTTCCAATTCCACGAACATTTCCATGCAAAATTTGAAGCAACGTCGCAAACGAAACCATATTTATCAGCTCACAAAGCCAACAGCAAAAACACCCATAAAAAGCTTGTTTGACTCTACGAATTAAAAAGTCGAATGCCGATGTCAGGCAGTTGGCGACCAGCTTAGATATATTTTTGTGTGAAGCTAAAAATTATGTCAAGAATCGTGTTACAGTCAAAATGCATGCTTTTTTACCCTCGACATTTCAAACATTCTTCAGCGAATATTTTGAGTTTAATAAATGAAGCGAAAAAGTGACTAATATAAAGAGACATGTCTTTTTATGTTTTGAAACAGTGGAACAAAAGAATAAAAAATAGATAGAGAAAGCCAGAAAATGAAAGAGTTAAAGAGACTTTTGAGGATTAAATTATGGTTGCATGCATTCAATATTACCGATCATATATTTCATTCAAATCTGAGCTCTTCATTTTACAATTTAACATGGTGATATTTCACTAAATTGAAATACTTTTCTCGTGTGATAACAGTTGCAAAGCGAGAAAAAATATATGCCAACATCAAAGTGTCAAAAATACTTGATGAGCAAAGCTGGTGGCTGTTCGTCGAAATGGAATTTTGTAGCCACCGGATTTCATATAAAATGAAGTATTTTGCATTTTCCATTTCGTGCAAAAACCACAACAAAAAATGGAAGACAGACACACACACACACAGAGAGAGAGAGAGAAGCGGAGAAAAAACAACTAAAGCAAAAACAGATGAATCAGCAAAAGAAGAAGTATGTTCTGTTCAACTGTGTTGATTGTAGATAGTGGAATCTACACTGGCTTTGTTGCGGTTTTAATTTGCGCTGGACTATTCGCTGTGGTTCGGAGTATGTGTCTGTGTACGTCTTGTCGCGACATAGATTTAATGTTTGAAACTTAATTCATGAAATCATGATTTCGAACGTTTCTACATCGAGTGACGTAATTGAATTCCAACGTGCACATGTACATACACAAACACAAATAGGCTATCCGAGACCAAAATTGAACCGGGCCATTGTTGTATCGTGATGAAATGTAATAAAAGCAATAAAAGCAAAAATATGCGGAGTGATAAGACATACGCTCACACAAATACAAGCAAAAGATAGAAATGACCCTTTTCGGTTTTTATAATTGAAGAGATAGAAAACTAAACAACAACAAAAAAACGAACGAAAGAAAACAAATTCTGATGATTAATCACTAAATGGTTTAGCATACGGATGAATTTGAATATATCACACCGCAAATGATAGCTTAGTAATTTGATGGACGAAAAAAATAGTAAGCCGAAAGAAGTAAAGTGGTCGAAGGGACACGGTGAGGAGTGTTATAAATAGAATGATGGAAGGAAAGAACCGAACGAAAGAATGAACGAATGACCGGACGACCGGACGAACGAGCTAGAGAATGAAAGATGGCACATTTTGCTTGAATGGTGTTTATAAGTTTTGCATAATACGTAGCAAACAAGCAAGTATAGTTTGTGTCATGTGTCTATTGTGGTGCGCTGGTTATCAGTGTGAATTGCACAGTAGTTAGCGAACGGCTAGGGCTGGCGGGCTTGTAGGGTTGGCGGGCTTCAAGAGAATACGAATGGGAGTGGAAATGGAAATGGAAATGGAAATGGAAATGGAAATGGGGATATCATTGTGGGTGGTTTTCCCGAGGAATGGCATAGAACATAGAACAAAAACCAGAAATAGATTTATTATTCGGAAGTATAAAACTTGACCCGTGACAGTTTTGTTTTTGTAGTTTTCCATTCTTTCTACGTTCACTCATTCACTAGCTCGCTCGCTCACTCGCCATTCCATTCGTTTATTTCATTTGCCACCATCGCCGCTAACTTCTGTTCCTCACTGAATTTGGCTTAGTGCAACGATCGGGAGCGGCACTAAGTATCTTCGATATATGCAGCACAGTTTAATATTTATGTGTTTTTATGCCATTTACCAACTTAACTATAGCCGTATTTAGGCAAATAAAATTGTCTTACAAACGAGTTTCAAATTCGCAGCAAGTTTCATTTGCTAGCCATTTTGTCTTGACATTGTCTCTGTCTCTTTTACTCCTCTCTTATACATTCTATGAGTGTGCGGCGTTCTTTATGGCCGACTGTTATTTTGTATCCATTAGCTTCAATTCATGTGAGAATTTCGTTGAAAATGGAATGTTTTTGAATAGTTTTGAAAATAGAAAGCTTCAATTCATTTCGTAAATGGTATCGATTTGAAGTCGAATGAATTCCGAAAAATGCATATTCCTATTAATGTATATTATCACCTACGAGTAAGACATTACGACAAATAAGTCACTTGCTGTGCTTCATAAAACTCTGTTTTCATGCAAAAAAAAATCAATAAGTAAACTTGATGGAAACGGGGCTCAACATTGGTTTTTATGTGATCTATCTTTCTCTTGGGCACACTATGAGATTTTTAAATTCTCCATACAAACAAAAAAAAACACAACAACCGAACAAATCACAACAATCTTCATCAGCAACCAGTTGGAGACGAGCGTCCGAAATACCTCACCACTTTAAATACATTTCAAACGACCATGAATGCCATGAGGTGCGATAAAATTTGTATTTGTTGAAAATGTTGACGGGAAGCATATGGAGCTAAAAAGAAAATGCGAATAAGGATGGGAGGAGGGGACAGAAACAGAGAGATTTGTATGTGCAAAAATGAGGAGGGAGTTCAAAATCCCTTTAACCCGACGAATAGATTTGCTTTGTACTTTGGCTTACAAATTGCAATAAATTGCCGGTCTTACCCAGTTTAATTGATACAAATGGCCAAAATAAATAAAACGGAGTAATAATAAAATTGAGGCGAACAAACTGTACACACACTCACACACACACACACACACAAAAATGGAAAAATGGAAAAATGGAAAAAAGTAGAAAAAAACATACCCGCACACACACGACTTGCAGATGGAAATGTGCGAAAAATATATAAATTTGGATTTGTTGTGTGAATCATTTCGTCTGCGGAAAAAGTAAAAATATCATCGTTGTTGCAGATATGTACATAAAATACACACAGTCAAATGATAGCTTGACCCAAATGAGACCAGAAATCACACAAAGAAAATGTGAATTCTTTATCCAACGTGCCAAATGAAAGAATATTGCAAATAAAACGCCAGAATACACGACAAACGAAAATGAAAAAAGGATTTGTGACTGAATAGAAGAAAAAAAACTGGAACTTGTGAAACTTGAAACAAAAAACGCATTATGCGCTTGAGAATCCGAAGCGTTTGCAAATGTTGTTGATAAAATAGAGAGAGAGAGAGAGAGAAATAGTGTAGAAACAAGGTGCCTCATGTTTGAGAAGTAGAAGAGAATATAAAAACTTTATAAAAAGCCTGGTGAATAAAAGAAGTGCACATGAATTAGATAGAGCGTTTAAAACGCATCACACAAACAAACAAACAAACAAATGAATGAATGAATGAACCAAAACAGAACCAAGACATCAATTGAAAGTATTTTTCAAAGCGCCAACGCCATTTGCGTGATGGCTGAATACGGTTTTTTTGTTTCCCGTTTGTTCGTTCTTCATTTTGTGCGCTTTCATCGTGCGCTCTTTCACTTTGCTATTTTTATATTTATACACATACCGAAAGTCGTAAATTCACAGCTTAAATGACACACAATTTAATTATTTAAATCCAGACTAATGGCGTCTTTCGCGTTTACGCGCGCTCGCGCTCGCGCTCACGCTCACACTCGCACTCACACTCACTCTCATCGCATATCACGCATTCTTCTCTCGTCCTTTTTCCACCATGTTATATGCGTAAAAATAAACTAACAAGCAACCGACCGAACACGCAGAAAGTGGAGGTGAAAAACGTGCGATGCTTTTGTGATAATAATTTATATGCGATAATAAGCTCGCTAAATCGTCGTTATCGTTTTTATTGCTTTTCGTATGTATTTTTGCTACGGCGAATTCTCGCATACGGAAAATGATAGAAGAATAACGCCAGAGCTCACACGTATGTGTGTGCGCTCTTACACACTCACGCACCACTACGCACACACACACACACACAGAGAGAGAGAGAGAGAGAGAGAGACAACGAACGACGAAATCTATAAAGAATGAAGCGCGCTGCAGCTAGAATCGACCGGTGTAACACGTGAAATTATTGTGCGTATTGTTTTTCTCGATATCAAAATGAGCTAGCGCTTCTGCTTTGGAATTTACAATTTGGTCCATTTTTTCATGGTTTTTTCATTGGAAGGTGATCTGTATCCTAGTCTGTATCTGAAAACATGCGAAAAATATTTCTAAATTGCGTTGTTAATTTTCAACATAATAATTTATTTATCTTGACTCAGGCACACACACACACGCTTCAACGTAGTGTCTCTCCGTTGTTTGAACCACCACCTGATAAATCCTAGAGAGTTATGAATTGAAATGAAACAAACAAAAAAAAAACTCAAGGCATAGAATACGGTAAACGTCAAGGCAAAAAAGCCGTTCCCACACAATGAGCATAAACTTGTAATTTATGATTCGATAAAAACGTTTTTCTCCTCCCCCAACTCAATCTCTCGCTCAAACTCAATCTAAACACATTTGTACGTGTTTTGGAATTGGGGCGCTTTTTCCGCATAATGGGAATCGCAATTAACTCAAAACAGCGAAAAATGGTGTTGCCTTAATGAGGCCGTGCTACTTGTTTTCGGTAGATTTCATGGAACTTATTAAATGGTAACTGTGTTGAAAATGAAACCCCAATGCGACACCGACACCGTGTGTATTGAGGATGAAACGAGACCATCGTCATCAAAGGCTCAATAGCTTAAGAATAGCTTCATTTTATCGATGTGATGTTTGTATTTTGGTGAAGTGAAAGGCGTATTAGTGATGCCGAATTGAAATGAATTATTACTTTGCAAAATGCAATGTGATACATTCACATTTATTCAGAAGTCCATCAATCAATCGTGATATGTGCTGCTGTAGCTGTATACTAGACTGCACTAACTTGCACATCACGGCAGTCAACGGCATTTGCGAACGATCTGCAATAGCAATTACTTGAAACTTGACTCTTATGGGCAAGTTGAAATGCGTCAAAGGAACGATCTACCATGCACTTTGTGCCCAAGCGAACAACAACAAAAAAATCATCGATTTCAACATAATCTGAAACAACAACAAAAAAACGACCGACAACCAAAGATAACGATTCAAGCAAATTCCATCGGTTTGGAAAATGTACAAATTTTGCATAATTTATGCGATTGTGTTTGCGACT
The DNA here is from genome assembly GCA_030463065.1 of Aphidoletes aphidimyza. NCBI lineage: Eukaryota > Metazoa > Arthropoda > Insecta > Diptera > Cecidomyiidae > Aphidoletes > Aphidoletes aphidimyza. The sequence goes on from CM059997.1 coordinate 985,728, forward strand.
ATTCATCAGTATGCTTTGTTTTGATAGTTTGAGTCGCACGAGACTGTTGATGCTGATTTTGTGTGACATGTACTAGTCGCGCTCGAATCACATCGACAGAGCATTGATAGAAGAAAAGATGCCAAAAGATTGAACATGTTACGACGGGCTGCAGAATCCTCTTTTTTCTATTCTAAAATGGTTTTATGTTTGCATGCACTGAGCATACGAGCGAGCGAACGAACGAACGAACGAACGAACGAACGAGTGAGTGAGTGAGTGAGTGAGTGAGTGAGTGAGTGAGTGAGTGAGTGAGTGAGTGAGTGAGTGAGTGAGTGAGTGAGTGAGTGACAAACGTGCAAGTCGGCTGATTGATACTGCATTGGCATTGTTGCCATCGCAACCAAGTTACTTATTATCTAATATGAAGATATTGGAATGAATAAATACCCAACTATTTATGCTTGACTGTTGCTCTATACTGCTGCTGTGGTGACTGGTTGACACAGAGAGCAAAATGCCCGTGCTGCACAAACAAAGAAAAACAACAAATCAACGTACCTAATAAACTTGCCCGATTTCAATTATGCTTACAAATTTGCATATTTTATATGCAATGAAGACAATGAGATTACATCACATTTTACCCTTTTTGTGCTCGTTCATTCGTTATTCTGCTGTTATATTCGCTTACTGGCTCACGAGCTCACGGTCTTCCTGATATTCCTCTTAGCAGATCCATTTTGGTTTTGCGAAGATGTAAACTGAAAAGCAATAACTAAAATGTTTTCTGTTTGCTTCTCGTGTATCTATCTCATTTACTCTTTCCATCTCTGCTGCATTTGAGCGATGGATGACACACACACACACACACACACACACACACACACACACACACATAATGCCAATGCAACAACAAAATAAAATAAATTCTGTTCGATGTCATCATCGATTCATCGTCAATTGATGCATATGTATCGCATCGCATCGCATCGCATTTCATTTCGGTATCGAACCTCGGATAACGATATGCTATGAAGCTAATGATGAGAAATGAGGCAGCAAACAATGAATATCTTTTTCACATAAATGAAAATGTATAAATAGATAAGTGCAAATATCTCACAAGAGTAAGCGACTGATGTTGCCTGAGATCTGAGCTAAGCTGAGCAGAGCGAATGACAATACCAAATGGGTATTAAAGTTGTCGATGCAATTTATGACGTTGCAAGATCGATGACAATATTCGATTCGTCATTGTGAGCGCTCTCTTTCTTCGGGATCCGTTAAGCATCTAAGTCAATGATGCGTTACAGCCAAACAGTAACCAGTCAACAATATCGAATATCAATCGGTCGATTGTCGTCATAAAACATAAACATTTTCAAACCGGCAAAATGACAACAATATGTGGCCACATTGAAATGGATCATTTTTCAGATAAATGAAATGATTTTCTACGTATTCGTTCACAATTCACTTCAACGTTATTATATTTAAGGAGGGAATTGACGTGCGACGGTACGCAAACATTGTGATATCGAAATTTCCAAAAACGGATTTCAATTGACATCGATAATTAACTTGAATGAAAATAGAAACGAGCAAGAAGACAAAATTAGTGTCAACGTCGCTTTTTGGTTGGCAATTGTTGACTTCGAGATTGCTATTTTATTTCATTTAACTTTATAAATAAAAACATGCAATTATTTATCATTGCATATTGTGATGCAAATGAAATAAACAAACGACAGAATCAGAGGACGCAATCAACGACTCCGTTCGTTGTACAAACACACACACACGCACATACACTGCACTCTGTACAATGAACACTGAACAATAATATTTTCATTCGTTTCTATTCAATAATTTCGCCGTACCTTTTTTTATGCATAAAAATGATGGCGAACAGCAGCTAGGGAAACAAGAGAAGAATCATGTTTTTGTACCGTTTGCTCTAGTCTTAATTTCACCAATTCTATAGCCCATAGATGATCGTGTATATGTTCATTGCCGTACACATTATACAAGTGATTCCAATAAAGGTGCTTCATCCTGTTGAGTTGAAGTTTTATATTCAGTGCTTCATGACTATTTACATATTTGAGCATCTCTTGATCGCATATCGAGAGAGAGAGAGAGAGAGAGAGAGAGAGAGAGAGAGAGAGAGAAATATAAAAAACGTAGAAAATGTTTGCGCTCGCGCTCATTCGTTTGCTCAGTCGCGATGAGCATTTCCACTAATATGCACAACGTTTCGCTGCTTTTCATTTTTAATGCATTCCTTTTTGAGTAAACACTTGAAATGTTTGTGTATGCGTTCACGTTCAGCATTCATATCCCATCGCAGTGAATTGCAACCGTTCACTAATAGCAATTTCACCGCTGAACGATGAATTTAAAACCATTATTGCGTCTTTACACAGAGACGTCACTACTTTTTCTTCTCTCAATAATTGATTTATTTGATGTGTTTTTTCCCTTTGTATTTGTGTGTGAATATGCTCTTAAGAACGCTATAAAAAAGTTGCTTGTCGAACCTCTATTATGGTAACTACTGAATGGTAATATTGCCACCGTTTTGCTGCTGCAGCGAAAAAACAACAACAACAACAACAACAACAACATCAACATTGAAGTGGAGACTTCTTCATCATTTTAAAACCCTTCATGATCCTCTTTTGATTGCCCTGAGAATGTGTTTAAACAAACATCATACACCGTTGGCAACAAAAATCGATTTGGCAAATAACAAAATGAACGTCGATCCGAGCTGTTGCCGGTAGCTGTGGAACAGATAAAGACACTGAAAATATGAGCTCACAAATTTTTCCAACAATCAAGTTGAAAAGAGTAAATAACGTCTAAGCGATGCAATACTCACCCATTCACTAAATGAAGTAGAAACCGTTATAGTCTCTTCAATGCTACGCTGATGCATGTAGTATGAAACTTTGCAAAAAACATTGTTAATTGTTATGATTTTTTTTGCATGTAACAGTAGAAATTGCTATTGTAAAACAAGCGCTAAAACAACGATAATTCAAGACCGAAAACATGCAAGAGCGGAAGAGAGAGAGAGAGAGAGAGTGTGTGTGTGTGTGTGTGTGTGTGTGTGTGTGTTGGTGTAAAGAGGTAAAAAGGGTTAAGAAAGTGATTAAACATGGCCATTGGGAATTGCGGCACTGAATGGGAATACAAAAACATCAAATAAAAAACACAACCAAAACAGCGGCAACAGCAACTGAATTTTTGGGAAAAACGACAACATAAAGTAGCAAGAGGCTATTGGCAAAGGCGATAGGATACGCATCCAAATGACATACAACGAGAAAAGGCAAACGAAAAGACTCGTGTAGAATTGTGAATTGTGTATGTATGTAATGTGGATTCATTTTGCGAACAACAATGGTTTGTGTGTGCTGTGATTTTTAGATACACAAATTTATTTTCGGTATGAATAAAGTCATTTGGTGTGCGCAACCAAGCGAAACACTGAAAACAATCCCTCGAACACGACCAACAAGCACCATCGATGGTGCTTTTGCAATGAATACCGTGCATATTTAAAATGACTATCAACCGATTATACACACAAGCACACAAATTTTCATTTCATATAAACGCAATTGTATTCGTTTGCAATTATTCGCCAACAGAACATTCATTGTTGGTATGTGTTATATTGTACTCTCAGCCACGCTCAACTGAAACGCTCTACCGAATGCGAATGCGAATGCGAATCCAAATTCGAATGCCTGCGCTGTCAGACTTTCAAATGGTCATTGTTTTGTACGGTATTTTGTACTAGAATCACTGAAAAATATTCCAATGTAATCATTTCCCAAAATTTACAGCTCGGAATATTTCGATCTTTTAAGGAAGACAAACCGCACACTAAACTAAAACACGAGACGCATAAACAATGGCTGGGGCTCCGTATGTATTAACATTTGCATAGTGAATGTGTTTGTGTGTACAGAGAAGCCGTTGGTAAACAGACCTTTTCCCAAATTTCAATACCCGTTAAGAGCTGAAAAAAGGAAACAAACAGAGCTAGCAAGAGATTGAAAGAGAGTAAGTAAGAGGCTCATAAAGCACAACCGATCAATGCAATGTTTACATAATGGTTCGCGAGTTCACCACTCATCTTTGCTGTGAGAAAGCAGCTGATGAATGTTATTAAATTGTAACATATCAAAAATTGGACACAAATTCAAAAGTGGTGCCAAAACAAAAACAAAAAAAACCTGACATAAACAAAAATATGGAATAATACGACCATCGATAATAATGGCAATCGGTAGTTCGTGTCCCTGCAGCTTAAGTAGATGATTGAGCTCAAGTGTAATACGAAAGACGAAACAGCAGCAGCAGCATATAAAATCAAATGGGTCGCTTGATGTCTGACTGTCATCAGCCGAACTGGTTGGCATTTTTACCCTACTGACTTACATATCCTGTCGCATCCTTTGTTTCGCATCTTAATAGGTACTTGATAATGAGGGAGCATATTTTATTACTACCGCGACAATAAGTAAAAAATGGAAAATAAGGATTGAGCAAATAAATTGCACATACACACGAAACGAGTGGAAGAGGCAAGTCGATGAATTGAAACGGTAAACAACAACACCAGGGGGATAGAAAGGATATTAAAATTTATTCAAGTAAACACACGCAAAATTTGAATTGCTTTGTCGATGATGAAGTTTACATTGCGTCATAGAATGAGCGACCGAGAGCGTATAAGTTCAATGTGTATAAACACATTAACGGCAGCAGTGGGATCGAATCAACAACAATAACAACCTACTGCTGTTGTTAAGAGCAAAAAATGAAGGCAACAAACAATGGTTAACAAGAAAAACACTTACACTCATAAACAGCAATGCCGTTACCTCTTTTTAGTGAATGCGCTGCTCCTATCTCAGTGCTTTCACAGCGCACAATTAACGTTAACATTGTGTGCATTATTGGGTGAGAATTTCTTTGACTGGCTCAATGTAATCAAAGTGTATAACAATCTCTTCGATGGATAGAGAAATGAAAGAGAAGAAAAAAAAACAGTTACTATAGTTGAATTAAGCTAAAGCTTAGACTGAACCTTATCTATATTACTGACGCTATGCATGCATTCGTTCAATCCGTTTGTACGCAACATACCAACTAAAAGCGTTCTCCTCCACTCTTCCATATCGATGGAACTTGGGTATTTTGAAATGGCAAAAATATAAAATTGTATTAAAGTCGAAGAAAGCCGTATACTCACGGGGCATTTCACCGATGTGTAGCTGGGCTCATTCATCCAATACAAAAACATTTACAAAGTGCACTAACTGCTTGCCGCTTTGGTTCGCGTAACTATTACGTTTGATATCGAATGGTAAAATGCGCATTAATGCTTTAACACTTGGCATACCCTTGCTGACTCGTACGCAGACTACGTACGATGTGCCATAGATTTTTATGAATGTTTCCACAACGAAGGTTCAACCCCAGAGAATAAGCCTCTTCGCTAATTATGATAAACGGAAAATCTTTTGGAGTACGATCTCTTTTTCTGTGTCTGTTTCTGTTTTTGTCTCTGTCTCTGTCTTTGGCACTGATGTTTTCTGCACACGAGCCCGTATTCACTTCAATTTGATTCTCTATCCCACTTCATTATTGTAGCCATTCAACCAGATTCAGCCAACCTTTATGGTCTCTTTGCAGCAGCGCGACAACAATCTGTTATCTTCGAACTCAGTGTGCTGAAAGTATATTTTTGCTATTTTTATTGACTGGAGCAATGGATAGCACAAGAGAGTGAGAAAAACTGATGGAGAGGCGGTATTTTTGCATTGAATTTTCGTTGTAAATAACATTTGTGCCAATTTATTGCGATTCCAAGTAATCTCGAACTAGTGGAAATTTGATTTATGTACACGCGCTTCCATTTCCGAGAAAATCTCAAATGCAATTGAAATCAATTGTGAGCTCCAGTGTTGGATCTTTGCACGGGGAAACAATTTCTGGTTTACGCCGGTTATGTTAGTGCTGTTGGCTGCTGTCGATCGACAATAAACATGTATACATAAAAATTGAAACGCCAACAAAATTTTAATATTATGGTGCAAAGTTCATAGGATAAAAAAAAATGAAGCGATGCAACAGCAAAAAAAAAAGAAACCAAACTAAGATCTAACGCTCTTAGCCCAGCTCATTTGCCTTTTCCATTCGCCCGAAACCATTCATTTTACGAGTCTATACGCCTCACCACCACTCGTACCTTATTCCTCAACCCCGGTTCGCCGGTATGTTTGTTTTCGCTCGTTGTTCTTGAATTTTTTTTCCTCGCGCGTTCCGATGCACGATGCATAATTTTTGCTACAACTTTAATCTAAATTTTAACAGAAAATAAAATGTAAACAATCTAATTTGCATTTCGTAACTTGCTCTCACTTGTTCATTTTATCGTTCTCGCGTGGATACTAAATCCATGTTTCGTACACTAACCACTCTCTCTCTCTCTCTCTCTCCCTCTTTGCATCACTTTCTGATCCTTCTTTTTTTGCTGTTCTGTTCTCTCTTTCTCTTCGCTTGTTCATCGACTTGTTCTATAATGTAATTTTTTGTGTGTGTGCGTTGTGTTGTGTTGTCGCATCGCTCTTCATTCATTCATTTACTGATTCAGTTAGCTACCTTTAAAATTTTCATCAGCACGTTTTACGCGCAAAATTGAACGAGTTAAGAACTTCGTTTGAGACGATAACAATAATAAAGTGCAATGCAACGTACCATCGCAACATGATGGAAAGCGGATAGTTAAAGGTAGCAGTTATAAGCGTGAGCGGACGAGATCACGACGACGACGACAATAACAGAACATCAGGGAGAGAAAAAAAATCGTACGTTCAACCGAAAAACAATCAGCGACAGTGTAATAATGTGGACTTGGCCCGTGCGAACAGCGATGAGAGAGAAAGAGAAAAACACGATGCCAAACAGCAAATAAAGCGCGAGTTGAATGTTGAACAGCAACAATGATGCTTGGAACGAAATAAAAAAAAATAAAACATTGAATGAATTGAACCTGTAGTTGACAGGCAGGGTCGTTTCGAGATTGCACATACTCATACTGACACTCACACTCACGCTCGCACACCCACGTTCATTTATGAAACATGATTTCCTTTTAAGTTTTTGAGTTTGGTGCTTCAATCTAATATCATGCCAATTTTTAGCCTGGCACTTCTTATGCGATTGTGATTTTCACGTAGCGAACCAACTAGAGGCAGTGATGCCTGTTTTTCTTCCTGCGATGCGTTACATTGGCGCGGCTGTTTGAAAGCAGTCAGTGTAAATAAAACATTGTGTGTGATCCGCATCATGTATTCTCAATGTGTTGATTTTTTTTTCTCATTCGTTCTCTGTTCAAATGTTTAGCTGAAGCGGCTGAAATGATACTATTCGGTCACAATTCACATCAACAGCTGGAAGTTGTACCACAATGGAGTTGCATACTGAGATGCGAGCGAGAAACAAAACATGACGAACGAAAAAAAAATGGTGAAAAAAAATATGAGAGATGCATTTTCTGTGTTGAACACGCAGTACAGCAGCATGTGCTTCATTTGTGTATCTCTAACTATCGGTGTAAAAAAAACGAGAAGTAGCTATGCGATGATCGGAAGAGATGAGATGGAAAGCGAAAGAGAGAGAATTTACAACAGAGAAAATGGTTTGTGCACGCTCTCACATGAATCGTTTCGAATGAAAATGTAAATTTAGTTCGTTAGAAAATTGAAGAAGATGTGCGAAATGAAAATGGGAACGGAGATTTCCAGCCGGAAAGAAGTGCCACCAACAAATGTTGACAAATACAACTGTTGGAGTGTAAACAAATGCCCCATCCATATCCCATGCAACTATTGCCAACTCGTGGCAACAACGCCGCTCAGATCCACTTGGATTCTCTCTCGGTGCTTTGCAAATGCTGTGCCGAGCATCCGTGAAGAAGAAATCATCATGTAATTTCACATGAATGGAATGGCGCAAGCGATGAACTAAATGCAAGAGACAGTGAAAAACCCAGCAGTTAGCATGGGATAAAAAAGAATGGCAACAAAACCAATTTCAACCATTTTGCAGCGAATTTTTTATCGGTCACACAATATAGCGCGTTGCTGGGTCATATGCCACGCACTGATAACAATAATCAACGACAAACATTCTCTCGCCTGTGCAGTATGGGTCTGTTTTCCATGCGCTTTTCATTTGATTTTTCATATTTTCATATTTGTGTACACAATGCAATGAGCAATGAGCAAAGGTGAACTCACTAGGCACTTGTAGATGTGTGTGTGTGTGTGCTCACTTGTTCGTTTTAGTCGTTTGCTTCGGTGATCGCGATACAATGCAATGCAATGTGCTGGATAAATCCAATGCACAGACACACACGAAGATCTGAAACAAGTGCAACGAATGTATTGCATGTAATTATTCTATTTAAGAAGCTTCTATCTGCGAAACTTTTATTCATTATTCGAAATTTAAGTGGCAAAAGTGTCTAGTGCCCGGGCTATTCAATGTATTGTTTACATCGTTGCTCGCCAACAAAACTTTGCCATTGCAACGACAAGTACCAGCTTCCGAATCGAATAGATCGGCAACACCGAAAGAACTAAAAGTCAGAGCCAAAAGTGCGAGAAATGCTGAGAACGAACACATTGAAAATTTAAAAAAACGACAGAGAATGAGCATTGAGCACCGTTAGAGCACTTTCTCTGCGTGTTCATTGCACATTGGCATTGTTGATTCTATTCAATTTTGTCTTTAATGAATTGAATCCGGTGTTATGTACATATTTTTCGAATATGCACACTTGCACACTGCACAGTGCACATGAGCATTTTGTACATTGTATTCCGCTTGGCTCCATCCAATTCAAATTCATTTCTCTGCGTCGAACATTTGCATTTTTCTATCTCTAATTGTTGGTAAATTGGTTTTCTTTCTACTCATGTCATTTCAAGAGTGAGAGCGATTTGTGCAGGACACGATTCTTCGAGAATCATTTGCATTAAGGCAATCGTCCGATGTCACTTCATTTGTGTGTTCATTTTTCATTATGCGTAAATGTTGGTGTATCGACGACGACGACGACAACGACAACGACGACACACACACATACCAGAATAATGCATTTGACGTTCTTTAGGTGCACCAATTCTCTCTATCGAGTGAGGTAGACTGCTATTCACTATCTGCTTTTCCACCATTTCAGCACTATAAATTGCCACCGAATGAACTTCGGTGCTTCGGCATGTTGTCTCAACAGCACAGTAGTTTTTTTTTCTCAACATTTTGTTCGTTGTTGTTTTTTTACTTTTCTTTTTTATTTGGTTATTTTCAATTAAGTTTGCAAACAATACAGAGTTTGTTGTCGTTTTACTTTGTCTTTTTGGCCGAAAGTTGAAAATCATGCGAACGTTGGGCAAATGTGTGCATTTGCCATTGCTGCTACCGTCACAGCCACTGGCCCCGTTGCTCTCGTTCTCTTCACCTCTCTTTTCCTCTCACAAACTTTCGCCCAAGATGAATTAATTCAGTTGATTATTTATTTGTCGGTGTTATTGGCCTTTAAACAGGATGCCATTAAAGCACAAATACCAAAATGGCAATTGGTTTTACCGAACAAGATTCGGATAATTTATTCGGCAAAACGGCTACTAAACAGCTAGATAGATCCCACATAACGCCATGAAAATCGATTTTAAATAATTGAGTCACCGGATTTTCGTGCTAAGTCATCGACACACTGATGACACAAAGGCATATCAGCCATCTGGCCTTCTGTACCTTTGACGCTGCATTTGCACATTATTCACATTCCAGAATAATTCGACCAAGTTTTATTTTTCTTCGCTTGCAATGGTTCCAACTTTCAACGGCAATTTCATTTCAAATATTGTGAAACATTCTATTTAAATGATGATATTTTGTTGTTCGGCGATGCTGGAAGTGCAACCAATCAAAGTTTTCGACCGCCATAGCCGTTGCCGTTGCCGTTGCCGTTGCCGCATTCGTGTGCTCTTGCACAAAACTAATGATTCATAATTGAATTAATTTCCATCAATTGATTAATGTGAATTCCGAGAATGAAAGCCACAAAAGGGAAAATTGTTATAAGTATAAGCATACGCAATTGATCAATTAAAATTTTATCATTATCATTATTGTATTCGACTAAGAAGAATAATAATAAAATCGTTTAAATAAATGACAGTGCATACAAATTGTTATGCACGTCGAAATAATGTTATTGTGGGGCATGAAATCAGCGATATTTGACGGACCAAAACTACCAGAAATAATATTTAATTTATGCATATTTTCAATGTAATATTCATGTTCAGAGGTTTCCCTGGAAAACAACCGCCAAAAAAATGCCGTTTGAATGGATTTTTCACACTGACACTTTTATTGTTACAATTATCATATTTCATTGTTTTTATTTTCCAGCAAATAAAATGCGCGTATTTCTGTTCATTTTTTTCATGATTTTTTTTTTTTTAATTTCATTGGAATTGTTGCATTCTTTAATAACGACCTCGGATCGAATATCGGGTGAAAGTATTCCAAAGTATTTGACGAATAAAAGTTTATTCGAGCTCATTATGTAAACCAATTTTCGGGCAAAAAAAAATGACGATTTTGGTTTTCGCTGGCATTGCAAAAGGACTAAAAAGCCGTGTATATGTCGATTGCTGATCCAATAGAATGTCCTAATTACGTTTTTGTATCTCATACAGGAAACTACATTATTTGTAATTACGAATATGCCGAATTGGATCGAAAACCGTTTTGCATTGTTGTAGGCGAATGTGTGTGTGTCTCTTTCTCTTTTTATCTTTTTCGCTCTGTGTGCTATGGCGCACTTGTTGTTGTCGATCATTGAAGCGGTTTTAATTTCACAATTTACTTCAAAAGCTGTTGAATTATTGATGGAATTCGCTTAATAGTCCGAGCCAATTGAACAATGGAACAACGAAGAAAAAATGCGCCAATGCATTGTTGTTGACCCAATGCAGCCGATTGGAGGGTTTATTTTTTTATTGCTGTTGTTGCAGTTGTTGTTATCAGTTTGTGCGAGAGCCAACGAAACTTAATAAATTGCGTATTATAACCCACTTTACATAGTACATATGTGTCTGTGTCTGTGTCTGTGCATTGCAACGACAGGCCGATGCAGGTAGTGAAATCGGAGAGAATAAGCGAGCGCATTTATGCTATTTACCAATCGAATACGAATCAACCATTTTCCATACATTCGAGAGCATAAAAAATTGAATAATTCGATGAAATTGGGGAGAGAATTTTGCTGGCTAAAAGAAAGAGAGAGACAGAGAGAGAGAGAGAGAAAGCCAGAAACTAGAGGCAGAAATGCGTTTAAACAGCCACTTTCAATGGCATGATACCTTTGGTGCGCTTAATAATCATAATTTTCATTGTTTGCGTTTCGTAATGTAAAGAAGTGGCTTTCATACAATTCCCAATGAATCAGACATTAAAATTGGCCGAGCACATAAAATTCAATAAAATCAATTTCATGCGGGGCATTTTCAGCGTTTTTTCCTCTTTGCTCTACTTTTTTGTTGTTGTTGTAGTGAATTGGATTTGAAAAAAATAGAAGCAAATCGTGCACTGAAATAGAATGGTTTTAGCATGTGAATGGCGTGCAAATGTAGTCAGAGTGCATTTTCAGAAATTAAATCAACATCGACAACATACGTAAAGTGCAGGCCAATAATCGATTTTCGCGCTCTCTCACCCTATCTCTGAAAATGTTATTTGATTGAAAAGATTTATAAATGCGGTACACGACTGATTACCAACGAGACACACACATACACACACAAGTCGCAGCAACACACCAAAATCGCTGTACATCGTGATCAATATTTCATTTGGTGTGTTATTGATATCGGTAACCGCCGGTAACCGGTAGAGAACGGTAGACTAAAACATCTGCTGGATCGACAAAACGTATGCCTCATCAACATCCTTGCTCTGGTTCTGGCTCTCGCTACGCAGCTCATACACAGATATAGAGTGAAGCAATGATGCTATGCTCAGTTTTATGCTCTTCCACAATTTGCGCGCATAAAACGTATAAATATGGAATTTACGGCGGTGCAAAATGCGAAATTATTATTTAAAATGCGTCTCTTGATCATACTTATCATGAGCGAATCATTATTACTTTTCTACAGCTATTAGTTTGAACAGCTCTATCGAGTGAGAGTGCGGAAGAATGGATAAAGTGAACGAAGAGAAAGAGTGCGCCGAGAATGCAATTTGGCGAATGGAAGCCGAGAGTTTGCTGACAGCGGATAAAATGCAGCGAAATTGAAAATTGAAAACTCTACAAAATTTGTTTTGTGATTATTACTGTTTGGTCAGCAAAAAAGTATGCTCTGCTGTTTGTGTGTGTGTGTGAATGTGAGTTTTTGTGTGACTGGCTGGTGTGCGGTGTTCTTTCGGCGCTCTCTCTCTTTCTCTCCCTCTCTCTCTCTCCCCGCGATTGCAATGAAAGCTTAAGCTCACTCACTCGCTCGTTCGCGCACATACACCACTCAATGGCTCAATTCGGTTATTTTCCTTCTTCAAATAAAATGGGAGTTTCTGTTAATCCATTTGATGACTCAAAATGCCGAACCATGGTAAACCTCGGCAATGGCATAACCATGGATAGTTGATACAAGGCTTTTCAGTTTGTTTACTTGTGTCATTGAAATTGATATTAAAACCTGCACTTGATTTGGTCGAACACACATATACACACACCGGATTGATCACGATATGGATGCACATTTTTGCTAGCTAAAATTTCCAATCGCAAAAATATCAAAAGACAACCCAATCCATATTCACGGTATATCTTCGGTTTTCCAGTTATTTTTCATTATTGTTGTTGCTGTTGAAATATTTACCAAAATGGGATTTTCTGCTGCATTTGCAGTAATTTAACGAACTATTTATGATGAATACAATCACTAGCAATGGGAATGATAAAATTCGTATGCATTTGTTCAAAAAATGTTGTCCAATTCAATTTGCAAAAGTAGAGAAAGAGATTCGTTGCTGATTTTAGCTTCGAAACGAATTCAATTCGATTTGTGGACAGAAGCTTCATTCATTCGCCATTCGCCATTCGTATTCGTTAGTTGTAATAACGGAATAAAAAGAGCATCGAGAAAAAATGTTAGCCTCGTCGAACGATGAACAACGATTTATTTGCTTTTTTTGTGAAATTGATTTCAATCCAGTTGCTTTGACCGGTGATATGACCCCCATTAGGGTTTTTATCGATGACTATTTTTGTCATAACGCTTTTTTATTTATATGCTCATTTCTCAATCACTGCTTGATGACTCTCAAATCAAATCTGTTTATGCGGGTTTTAGCTGTTGACGTTTTTTTTTTTTAAATACAAAAAGCAACAGAAAATAAAAGCACACAATAACAGTTCAGTTGAAATGGCTAGCTGCTGGGCCATAAACTCGAGAATTTGTGTGTGTGTTTTCCCTTTTTGCCAATTGATTTGTGTCCTACGAGAATGCCGTTCATTTTATTGCATATTAGTTATTATGACATTTTAAGCACATCATATGCTATTCGTTCTCAACACTCAGCTCTCAGCTCATTGCTCGTTTTGTTTGTTTGTTTGTTGTTTCGAGCCGACTGACGACGCAGAGAAAAAAAAACACACACACACACACACACACACACACACACACAACAGCATTAAGTGTTTATACTGAATGCATATTCAAGCCAAGCGCACATTCACACAGATCGTAAGTGCAACGTGCGTCGGTAAAAATTGGTTTCCATTTGGAAGGTTGTTAACTGATTTTATGTATCAATTTAATCTGTTGGCAGTATTGTTGTTGCTGCTGCTAGTGCTGCCGTTTGCTGCTGTTTCCGAACTCTCGACAATGCGATTTTGTCATTTTTGCATGTGTTCACATTTACCGAGTTGATCTTATGATTTCTTTTTGATTAAACGGCACTCACGTAGTAAATTACCCTGTAATCGGGGACAATTCGACGGGTTTGTTGTTGCGTTTTGCATTCGCGTAAATTTATTTATTCATAAACTTGGGACAATTCGTATTTATAATAGAAATTTTATTACCCAAGTGTCTTTATAATGAATGTTTTGCAGGAGTGCATGAAGACACACGATACAAAAATGTGAAAACGCTTTTCCATGGATAGAAGATGTACGATGTGCATCGACAATAGAGCAAAATGAATGACGACGACAACAGCAACAAACACAGGCAAATCGGTGATTGCATTAAACGCCCACAATTTAACTGATCCGAATGCCAATTTTATTTACCGTGTTACTTTCGTAGAATGAATTGCGCAGCCCAACGCAGAACACACAGGCTATGGCTGCATATGAGTGGATAAATTATTTGCACAATAAAATACATAGAAAATAGCTGCGGCAGCTGGAGCAGCAGCGAGAGAGAGAAAGAAAGAAATGAAACATTAAAACACTCAAATTAAACGATGCAAAAGATGACAGAATTCATTCTCTCTTTCTCGGCGATGGAACGAATGTTAATGTAACTGGCAATGGATTTTCGTTCTTGTCGTCATTGCTGTCTTGAATAGCAACACCAGCAACAGCAAAGAAAAAACACGATCAGACAGAAAATAAATTCAAAGCAAGCTGTATGCCTATTTGTGTACATGTTCTTCTCCTTATTTTGGGCACTCGCGAAACACGTTATTATTATTCTTGCTTGATCGAAATCGGTTTATTTCCATTGCACAACGTCCAATGTCTTTTCTCGGTTCGCTCGTCTCTCTTACTCTCTGAGTTTTTTGTATATATATATACATATAAATATATATGTGGTGTTTGCAAGCGCATCCATTATATGATTATTTTCATTTTGGTGCATTAAGTGTACGCTCCCTAAACTCTTTTGCTTGCGCACAGCCAGTCAAATAGTCAGTAGAATTGGTTTTGTGAGCCGGCAACCGAATTCGATGCACCAGAGCATGTTCGCATGTTTCGCATGTTCGGTCATGGAAAACCCAATTCTGTAAAACTAAACGTGCATTTGGAAACAGATAGCTAACGACTTTGTTATTTACATTCAAGTACATTTCATTTGAAAGGCAGCCTCAGCCTTTGAATGGAAATGTTGCACGAAATGCGTGAGCGTTATGCGGTGTTTTTTACATCTGCTTGAAATTGTGTGCTGTTGAATTCGAGTGAATTCATTCGGTGTGCAATTTGTGTGTGTTTTTTTTTCTATTTTAATTTTCATTCGTTGTGTGTGCTCCGACACGATCGGCATTGTATCTCTTCATTTTTGTTTCGCCAAGTGTCGGATTCTCTTTCGATCTTTTTCTCTCTCTTTCTTTCTCTCTCTCTCTCTCTCTCTGGATGCGTGTGGCTGCATGGTTTTAGTTTTGAATTGTACACAATAGTATACTTATACGTATGTCAACTTCATGCAAATATTATTGTGTAGAAAGAGCCACCAAACTTGGAAGGTATTCAAGAGATGGATGTAGAGAAGAGAGCGAATGCAATGAGTGAGCTCAAAACGGTGCCTGTTTGTGCTAAGGCGGTAAATACCCAGTGCACACCATTTTTCCACCGTGGTTATGATTATGTACGGAAATTATCAAACATTTGTTGTTATATTCTATCTTATTGCGGCGGCACAGCCACACACACACACACACACACACACACACACTCACACTCACACGCATATATATTTGAGGATGGCTGGCAGGCTGTGAAACAGTGAAGTACGTACGCTCTTAAGATGGTAGTCGCATTGCTCTTTAGCCAAATAAGTACATCACATATTCATGCTTCTTTACATCATTTGCGCGAAACAATATTCATGACCATTTACAATTCCAATTCTCCGGCAAAGTAGTTGCGATGGCTTAAAGAATAAAAAAAAACACACACATTTTACTGTGCACCGAATGCTTTTTGAGTGTTTTTTTTTTGTTGTAGTTGCTTTTTTCATGCGGAAGGTCATCATTGCTATCTTTTCTTGACTGTTTAGTGTGGTTTGTTCTAGCTGTACTAGCCACCAACACATCCATGAAGAAATGAATAAAAGAAATATGGTCGAAGCAGAAAAATGCGAACAAATAACAACTAAAATTAATTAATAGCCAAATTTGGATATTCAACACACTGTCAAAGGCACAGCGAAACCAGACGAAATCCAAACGAATCGAGCAAATAAATACGAAGAGTGAGCGGTCACAATGGGCGGCTCTCTTGCACACGCACACACTTACATGCAACAAACCCGTAGATAAAAATAAGCAGTAGTCGTTTGCGTATCACTTCATGTAAACATAAAAAAATACACATTAATAAGCTCCATGTATGGCCAGTTCGCGATCATTTTTATTTTATTTTATTGAAATGAACACCAGTTCAATAGTAGCAACAGAAACGAACATTTCGTGCGTATGGCGGCCAAAAACAAGAAACAAAAACCAAAACGACAACAGCCAAAAGTAAAATAAAAAAAAACTTCGCGCACATTGAAATCGTAAATCGACAACCACGATTGCATAGAACGCGCACGCAATTATAAATAATTTAAAATGAAGCAAGCTTGATTTATGTGGAAGCAGAATCGGTTTAACTGAAATGGCAACAGCGCCCATTTATTCTGATACCAATTGCAGTTTCATCGTTAAACGAACAAAAGAGGAAAAAAAAAGAAAACGCACACAATCAGCCAACAGAAACGACAAAAATCACTTTTGGCCAGAAGTTAACAAAGAGCAAACTATAAAAATGCCTAGCATATTGATGAAGGCGCTTTACAAATTCATCGAAAACCAAAATTCATCAAATCTATTTAAATTGACGACCGCGTTTTTTGTCTCCATTTTTGCTTCTTGATGGTTTTCTTTCGGTGTTCGTATTTATTTCTTTTCTACCGTTTCAACAGTTATTTTGTCAATTTATTTATGTTTCTGTTTTAGGTGGAATTCTAGACTAGATTTTTCTTGGTTTGTGTGGAGCAGATAATTTATCGTGTGCACATCATTCGCATACATAAGTGGCTATTGACAAACATAGTCAATATTTTCAATTGCCTCTGTTTTCAACTGTGTCTCTCATGCTGATAGAGTTTTGCAATTAAAACTGCGTTCCATTTCGGCCAATCGGTACGCGTATTTTGCCAAACCGAAAATGGTATTTTAGGTTGGCGGTTGCATTCATTCTTCTTTCAATCGCCAAAATCAATGCATAGCACACTCAATCGATTGGACTTGATAATAAACAAGGTAAATTAAACACAAGGAATTTTTGGTAAACTTCATTATTCGAGATTTGAATTCGTTTTGCCAAATTCAACGAATACGTTTTGGTCGCGAAATTCGATCGGAAAACGATGAGTTAATTGCCTGACTACCTGGAAATTTTAAGTTGGCACTAATGCACTTCCGTTGCGTTAATTCAAAAATGAATGAAAACTCGATGCGCTCGTATTCGATGAGTGAAAATTAAATACGCGTGGTTTCGACTGCAATACATGGCCAACCAATATAATGTTATAGTCCCTATAGATACGACGGCTACTAGCCCCCGTTCAATCGATGCATGTTCCACACAAAAGCATAACGGAAATGCAAACAATTAAAATTGGAAAAACATTGATGTGGTCTTCGGTGCTTACGATTATCACATGTGAATATGTTTATCGTGTGCAATTGCAAATCGTGTCGGTGTTTCGGTGTGTATGTGTGTGTGTGTGTATTGTCCGGCGTCTGTTGTCCGATTGTCGTTTGATCAACCCGAACTCGGGTCGAACACAATTCATCTGGCTCTTTGGCTCTTTGAATCATCTTTTTGCCGCTTTTGCGACACATTCGCCAATATTTGATGTGATCACTGTTTGTGTATTATCTGAAGTTGATAGTGTGGATGAACGTTATGGAGAAATCGCCATGATTGCAAGAGTTATTTGAGCTGGAATCGGGTCGTTGGTGGTGTGTTGTGGCATTTGCTGGAAAGCATTTTCGCACAACACAATTGAAATGCACAAACAACACGCCGCAGATAAATTATAGTTGTTAGAGTTTGTTATTTGAAACTTTCTCCTGCGAATTTGTTGTATCATCTAGGCTGGTGAGCGACCGGTTGGTCGGTCCATTTTTGGCATTTTCCTTGGTGACATTGTTACTTTGCTATAGTTTCAAATTGTGAATGC
Source organism: Aphidoletes aphidimyza (assembly GCA_030463065.1). Taxonomy (NCBI): domain Eukaryota; kingdom Metazoa; phylum Arthropoda; class Insecta; order Diptera; family Cecidomyiidae; genus Aphidoletes; species Aphidoletes aphidimyza. Next base: position 1,003,988 of record CM059997.1, read on the forward strand.
AAAATGCATGTTCGATGCTTTTGTCACTTTGCACGCTTTCGTTTCAGCTTTCAACTGCAAATTAAATCATCGAATTCATGATAATACAACATTCCCGGCCATACGCATCTAGTATCGTCTGTTCCTTGCGAGCGAGCGCGTCACCAACACCAGTCATGAAATATTAATTTGCCACATTATGTAGTTTGGAACAGATGCCAGCTCAGCAAGCAAGCAAGCGAGAGGATGAGCTCATCGACATCAAGAGTGCTTGCTCTACTCGGTTTTATGCGTGCTCCACATTTCAAACACACAAAATACTCTAATAACACGTAAATCGAATCAAAAACCCTCTCATATTTTGGCATTTCAACATTTTTTGACATATAAATCTATGGCATTGCAATCGTAATCAGACCATATGTTTCCATATTCGCTCAGACACTCACATTCGTGCACTCGCGCACATCTCGCCATCCAACGGGATTCCATCCTTTGAATGGCATCGTCGTCACAAGCCAAAAACCTTTCACACACACACACACACAAACACACATACAAACATATATAAATATAAAAAATTTAGAATTCAAGTCAAGTGAACCTTTTATATGTATATAACAATTCGCAACCAGCGGGAACATTGAATTTTATAGTGGTGTATCCTCATTTTCAACATTTGTAATTGACATTGATGTGGATGTAGATAACAAATTTAGCCTAATTGAGTAATTTAATAATAAACGCTGTCAGACAGGTACATATCTATGGCACTCACACACTTACACACTAACGCATACACACAGTAAGTGGCCGAGCGATACTCCTGCTGCTGTGATGTTGATGATGATGATGATGATGTTCCGAAAAATGACCCATACCAATGCAGCTGAAACCAAAAATTGCCGATAAAATCAATTGAAGAAGTTGCGCATGAAATCGATTAAAGCCATAAAGTTCATGTCCATGCCATCCAAAATGAGAAAATTTCGACATATGAACCGATATAATGTGAACCACACCGGCATTTGTTTAGATATTCTCAGTATTTGGGTCTGAATGTGATGGAAATCAATATCTTGATGCGCCACAATATCCACATCGCACATTCTCATCATCCAACGAATTGAATGTCGAAAAACGGAAAATTAACGAGCCCAGTCATTTCAATTAGTCGAAGATTTACTAGTGAAAAAAGAATTAGCTCACTCGCTCATACACTGTCACACAATCACAATAATACACCAACATTTAATCGTAACTGGCCTTTCTATCATTTCTTCCGAACAATCATTTCCGAGCAAATTCACATTCTCATTCGCATCGTTCGTTGTTGACTGAATCTGGATATTCGTTCAAATGTAACATATTTGGCAATAAAATCATGACTAAAATAACTAATAGCATTTATATACTCTCCGTTCTTTCAATCTTACCGCTGCACAGTGCTTTGGTGCTCGGAACCAAATTTCTCATGTATATTTTGTTTGAAAAGGCCAAGGAGAAAAAGAGTTTTACCCCAAAATTTCCAACAAAAAAAAAGTCAATAGCAAATTAAATGAAACATCACATTGAAACAGTTGAAGCGAATCGAAACAGCAAAAATAACAATCACATAGCAGAAATTAAACGATTGGTATTCGAAACTTCAGCTCATATTCTCATATTCTCTCCCTCTCTCACTCACTCGTTGCTTGTTGTATTGGTCCCTGATCTTTATTATTCGGCACAATAAAATCAAGCACGCACACACAAAGTTGCACACACGCAATATAGAAAAAAAAAGAGCGAATGAGACGGAAAACGAGACACATACATTGGCCCGGGATATATGCGGTGGCACCAAGAGCTAACTATGGCAGCGGTGATAACGGTAGCGGCAATATAGCATCAGCATCAGCAACATATACACAACCGACCGAATGTGTGTCTGTCTGTCGATCGAAGCTATCGGAATCGACATTTATGGGTTTTTCGTTCTTCCCTTGATATGGACGTATCCCCCAAACATTTTTCGTTTATGTATAAAACGAAACGCTAATGGGTTTATGTGCGCCATTTCGCCATCCAACACACTGGCTACATAATCAACGATCGAAACTCGAAAATAGACAATAGCTATTAGCTCCAAAGCTTAGTAGCGTACACATTGTGGTCTAATGTGTGTGCGCTTTCGAGTTGGAATGATTGTATGCTGTTCTTATTTACTGGGCTCGGCTCGGTTCGGCTCGGTTCGGCTTGGCTCGGCGTGACTTGGCTCGACTTGGCTCGACTTGGCTCGACTTGGCTTGGCTCGCTATGCCATACCATTACTTTTTCCTTTCCCTTTTCCTGCCTGGAAACCGTATTGCTGAATTGCCAAACTGCCGAACTGCCTGAACTCAAGCCACGCCAATTGGAACGAGTGTTTCGAGAGAGAGACAGAGAGAGAGAGAGAGAGAGAGAAAGGGGGGGGGGGGGAGCGAGAGAGATAAAGATGAAGAACAAAAAAATTGTTGGCGGATACATCGAAGACTATGCCAAAAACAGCGGCCCACATGCAACGAAAACACACATATCAACAATGTTAACTAATCTAAACATATCGAATATCGAGAATCTATCGAAAATAGCGAAAATATAGACGCAACTGATGATAATATATTTCTGCCATTGCCCTGAATTGACTCCAGATAGGTATTACTCTGACTTGGCTTGGCTCACATTCTCACTCCCTGCCTCCCTGACTCTCTCTCTCTCTCTCTCTCTCTCTCTCTCTTTTCACTCGTTGACTCTCACTCATTTCTTCGGTCTCATTGTCGGCATAAATGCGAAAAATGTTGTTATTTTCGTTTGTGTACAGCTTCAGCTATGTTCGTGTGCTTCGAGTGTAAGTGTGTGTTGTGTGTTTTGAGCTGCAGCATGCCACAAAATTTCGCATGTATCTCAATCGATTTTGGCGGAATATAATATGCTTTGGAGCAGATAGGAGACAAACAACCAGATAATTGCATATTTCACGAAATTCGTTTCATTAAGCCCATTACTTTCGGTTATCGCAAATTTCTGTCCCGGTTGTATGCTGTCTCGTCTCAAAGAACCCATTCCACTTTCTGAATCTCATTCTAATTCAAATTCTCATAGTCGGAATTCATTTCACTGACAAAATATGTTGTTTCGACCTCGGAGCAGTTCAAAGTGGTAACGCCACTACACCAACCCAATTTCTCAAATTCGACTCATTTTATTTCAATCCAATACACGTTCGACGAGATTTTGCACCTGCTCACTCTTTACTGAAAACAAGACGTTCTCTCTTTCTCTCTCTCTCTCTCTTCCATTCGAATTCTGTTCATCATGAATTTTTGATAAGGATCCGCTTTATAGTGCGGATAAAAAGTTTTTATTTATCCAAAAAGGGTATCGCAACATCATATCAAATATGATCGTGGTTGGCATTAAATTAAAGCGAGTTGTTTCTAATTAATTCAATGTTTAAGTTGGAAATTCAATTGAATGGATTTCCAACTGAACTTTGATCGCGCGAGCGCGCACGCTTGCCAAAAGTTCAATGAAAACTGTACGTTTCAGTAAAAGGCAAAAGGCAAAAGTAAAAGGCAACGTTAGAGCAAAGCCAAGAGCAAATTTAACATCATCGTTTCCATGAGACGATGATTTAAGCAACATTTTCATTAGCAAAATAACAGTTTTTGGCCAGAGATGAGAAAATAAAATCATCAACTCAATACAAAAAAAGAGAAAGGGATAGTGATATTGACACCTGGAAAACACCCCCTTCGGCTAATTCCATAAAAGCCTAACAAATTAAATTGTTTAATTGAATCATTTTGATGGGTTTCCTTGCCAAAATAAAAAAAAAAATAAGTTAGAAATACAGCGATAAATATACAGCGAGCCACCAACTTCAGTACAACTTTATGCGCAAAAAAGCAACAACAACCAAATAGACGAAAATGAAGAAAAAAACTGGTCGAATTCCATAGCATGAGCTAACATCGCTTTAATCTTCACATCGATTTGATTGAATCTGAAAACTTTTGTAAGCCGAATGAAGACAAAGTTCAAAAAGAAGTTGAGAACACATCACAAATGGATTAATCGCACTTACCAAATGAAATTATGAATTGAAAATCGAAGGCGGCAACCGGCTGAAAGCGTCTGAAAGCAATTTTGGATTGATGAATTAGATATTATCTAATTTGGTCTATTTCTATTTCGAATGATGTTCAAAATGTTCATACGTGACCGCTGAATAGACTGTAATCGAAGATTTACAAAACAACGAATTATCATCATTGTTCAACGAAAATCAAGCTCACAACTAAGCTGCTGGATAAACGGTTCAATAAATAATCGAAATTCGGCGAATATATTACGCAATTAACAAGTTTTCGGCGAACTTGCCGGTTCAATTCGTCAATTGATATATTTATTTTTATTCACATATTCGGAATATGACGATATATTACGACGTATGTTAACAATTCGATCGATTTTGGCACATACAGACAAAGAGAAAATAGCAGCAACAAACTCAAGATGGTTTGAATCTTGATTTTGGTTGGGTTTGGTTTTCATTATTTTTCGTTTGATATGTGCCATTGTTAATGTTGTTCTATTGAATTCACTTTTCTCGATTGTTGTAAGGGTGAAGACAGTTTAAGAATTAAACAAAAAGAAACACACACCGAACGAAACAGAAACAAAGAGAAAATGATCTGTGCCGAAGTTTCCCGGTTTAAATCGGCAAAATGAATTATGCACACAATTTGAATATTTTGTGCGTCCGTTGATTTCGAAATGGAAAAACGAGAACAAGAGCCAAATTGGACCTGCTGTGAGAAATAATTCTGTTTCTTCTCTCAATGGAGTGTGAGCGCGAGCGCTCGAAATGAGCGCCCGCTCTCGTATTCATGCACCGTTTCGACTGGCAGCTCCCGCATTTTTGTTGTTGTTATACTTAGGTTTATATGGTCAAATAAAACGGATGAGTGACAGCATGTGGCCAAATAGTTTTAATGCTTTGTTTGTTATTGTTGTTGCTAGTTGTCTTGGTCTTTGTTTTCTTTTTTTTCTCGTTTTTTTTTGGCATGCTCGATTCTCATTTATTCACTCAACTTTTCGGGATGAATCATTTGTTGTGTCAATTTGAGGTCTTCTCCTTTATTGCTTTATGAAGCGCAAAATACTCCAGCTATCATGCTGTTGCTGAACAAGAATGAGAAGATTATCTGTTGGGTTTTAATTTTGTTGCATCGATCATAATCATAATATGAAATGAAAATTCAATCGAAATAGAAATACACTAGAGGAATATGTCAGAACACATGTTAATGAAGAGCGAACGAGATAAATAGAGCGGGGGGAGGGGAAGGGAAAGGAATGCGAAGACAAATCGCTCAATTAGACTGAATGGGCCAAAGATATGAACGAGCTGCAACTGATACAATTTTCGTTTCTGTGATGCATATTAGATTAATGGTGATCAAGTGATAAATTGGCTTCTCTTCAGCTTCGATTCCCACCAATCGGTACATGTTCGCCTCTGTGTATAAATGCAATTGCAATCGTTACAAATTCATTACGAGAGCTCAAAATACACGCAAATTACATAATTGAACATGCAATCATGGCACTGCAACCGAACTGTATCAGCGGCTTAATCAGCAACCGTAGATCGTACTTCTTTCTCAATATCGATAAATCAGTTTGACCAAAACGAGACGACTACTCTTACCCTGTTATTCTCTCATTCATTTTACATTTCAAAATGGGCGCCTAATTGTTCACGATAGCGCTTCGAGCGAATGAATTTTTGCTATTTGTCCAACACTTAAAATGCAATCCTGCCTGTTTCGAAATTCTTTCGTTTTCATTATTTGGCTGAGGCAATATTTTCGTATCAATTTATCGTTTGTGGTTTTAGTTAATTTTCAACTTTTACTGGTTTGGTTTGGTTTGTTTTATTTTTATTTGATTGTTTTTTGTGGAAATTACACACACATTCACGCATACGGTATGCATATCAAAACGGTCAGTGGAAAAAAAAACGTAATATCCGTAAATAAACTGAATGCCAGAGTCAATTTTGTGGCATTCGATTTTGGTTGTTTTTTCCTTCTTCAACTCACCAAAGCAGACAATAAACAAAGAGTGTTTTTTGTGTTCTCATTTGATCGGGCGTATGGGAAATAAAGGTTGCCAAAAGATGAACAACAATTGGATGGCATGGTCCTGTTAGTTTGAGTCATTTGCTGGAGTTATTTTGTTTAATTTTTTATTCATACTCCACTCTATCTCTTGCCTGGCAGCATTCAAATCGAAACTGAGGGAGAGAGTTCTATCAGACACCGATTTATCACTAAATGACAGTTTTATATTTTAATGCGTTGCTGTGTCCATTCGTTTGGTTATCGATTGATTCTCTGGTTCATTCGTTTGGTTATGCATTTTCAGTTCTCTCTTTCTCTCTTCCAAATTTTATTTGCTGTTGATGTAGTTGTTGTTATTTGGCTGTTTGTTGAATTGCTTTTTTCCTATTCCATCATTTTCAGTTTGAAATCAATTCTTGGAAATATAAATTAGTCGAATATTTGCCATTTTAAGTGGCCAGTGTCGAGAATATGTCGACGTGTGGAGTGCGGTGCACGATGTAAAAGTGTGTGACTTGTTGTTTTATCAATTCATTTGAAATTCGGGCACATTTGGTTGTTGTTTTCTTCAATTCGTGGCTACGAAAAATTCAGGCTTTCGATTGATTTATTTTATTGCTTGACTCACTCACACAACAATTTATAGCTATTGATTTCGGATTTCTTTCTCTCGACGAATTTGTTTTCGATCTCATCTCTCGCACACATTTTGTGTGGATTGTCACAAATCCTGGCCTATACATTTTGATGGTGTCGAATTGGTTTTTGTAGACCATTTGGTTTCAAATATCTTCGGATTCGAACCATGGAGAATATAAGAATAAAGCATTAAAAATAAACGAAACAAAATGCACAATATTCTTGAATGTTTAATTCCGATAATAAAACAAAAAACCAAAACCAATCGAAGCCAATCAGTTTCAGCGTGTATTTGAGCCTCACTCCGTTCTACAACATTAAAATGCCCCAAAATCAAAAATAAATCAACAAAATTTGTGTGTTGTAACACAATTCAGCCACAACGTTTTTATTGTTATTTTGGAATGGGTGCCGATCCTTTGTCGTCATCGAGATGGTTTGTGTGTGTGTGTGTATGCGGTCGTGTGCGTGAGCGCCCTAAAGAGAATGCGTTTGGGCGCGATTGCACAACGCACATACATCACATCATGAACGATGATAAACTTTACTTTACGGAGCATCGAGACGGAACTGCTCCAAAATATTCTGCATTTATTTATTTAAAGTTAATCAAGAGAGGCGCTCGCACAACGCACACGAATAACACACATATTTAACTGTTCATAAATGTGCGCACAGATCAAAACGGGTGTGCGCACTTAAAGATTCTATAAGATTGTCCACAATACGACAACAACAGCACGAGTGAGGAGAGAAACATGAAAAAAGAACGAGCGTATCATTATATATGCGGTTTCGAAGCAATCGCATTGTTTTATATGCGTTGGCGTTTAAACATCGAGTCTCAAACGCGTTGTAAATATGCTATGTATACAGAGTACATAACCGTAAAATGTCGACGATTCAAACGTAGATCGAACACGGTATTGAGGCAATGATAAAATAACAACATCACCAATGAATACGGATGAATAAAAAATACTAAACAAAATACAATAAGACGAGAACAACACCAAAAATGTGCAGGCAACGACACATTGAAAACAAGACAACAACACAAAATTAATGCGTTGGTCTGAGTGCGATTTTTCTGGGTCTCACATCGTGTTCGTCGTCGTTCATTTTTATTTGTGCATTTCAATTCCATGCTCAAGCCATTCGTATCCCGTTCTATCTCTATCCGGTTAAATTTATGGATTAAAAATATAAATGTTTCGCAAAACAATTTAAATGCATTCAAACCGATTACAATATTTTGCGTTAGTATAGTTTACGATTTAAAGTGTGTCGCACAGAGAGATTGGCTATGGGATCGGGACGGTGTGTGAGTGTGTGTTGGCGTGAGGCCATGGGAAGAGGTAATCAGTCACCGTTTCAATCAGCCATTTCATATGACGGCAACAGTGTCGATGACGATGTTTATGATGTTTATGATGACGATGAAGAGAAAATCCAAAAATGAAAATCCGTTGGCTGAGCTGAACTACGTTTTTGCAATCGACATTCAAATCGAATCGGTCAAGCAATTGGCATTAAAACGTAAAACTAGTCCATTCCGATTTGATTTTAATTCGATTGGAATTGATTCCGGTTTTTGGATGTGCGTCGAGCCAACATGTCAGTCGACTGAAGCGTTTTGAAAGCGAACCGTATCAAAAAGTAAAGCGAAACGATTTTAATATATAAGCAGAGCCTAGATAAAACAGTGTTTTGGTGAGAGCGGCGCGGCGTGGCAGTGAGGACAGAGCGTGATTGTGCCTATACCAATTTCACCCGATTCTCAATACATATCACATTGCTTCATCCAGATTACGCTTACACACGTCCAATAATATTTAATAAAATTATTGTTATTACGAATCGGTTGACTGGCAAAAGTGGAACATGTTCCACTGTATTGCAATAATTTCCATCATTTTATATGGCGCGTAATCGATTGAAATCGGAGTATCTATAATATTCTCTCATCTCATTCTACCGTTGTTCCGATATTCTGGTGTTCTGTATGTTTCACAATATCTAGACTCCGTACGTTAGTTGGTGTGAATGAGCAATTGAAATCATTTTTCCATTTGGATTGTTATGTGAACGGGCAAAATGAAATTGACTACCATGAACTAGATTCTCTCTCTCTCTCTCTGCCACTTTTTTTTCATATCCAAAAGCCAATCGGATTGCATCAGATTAACAAAGCCAAATAACGATAGCGACAACATAAAATATCCAATTTTGCTAAATGGAACTGATGGTGCGAATTCCACACTTTTCTCACTCAGTTTTCTCAAATACTTGTCAAATGGCAGAGTCGCGCATTTCGAGGCCACTGTCGGTAAACATATTCCCAATAACAATGAAATACTCGGAAGTGAGAGAGAGATACAGCCCGACAACAAATCAAAAAAAAATAAACATTTGTTGGTACAGTACACACAGCACAAGCACTCAGTCACTTTGTTTATTACAATTGGTCGCTAGTATCTTTGGGTGTCGATGAGATTCTGATGCGATGTCATGCTGATTCATTTCGTTACTTTGAATAGAACATGTAATTTATTTTTAAAAATACGTCAAAACTTTCAATGTACCGCGAAATATTCTTGAATCCAATGGTTTAGTTCACTGGGGCCTACTTCACAATCATACAAAAATACATTCAAATGAATCATATTATGCGTACATCGCAACAACATTTTGATCGAAGCGTCTTTTCTTTCAGTGCGAGAATTTTTGTGCAACAAAAATGAAATATTCAAATATAAATTAAACGTGCCGAAAACTTTTAATAGACAACGGTTTTAACTTAAGTTCAACTAAGTCACATGGTTCATCGTCATCTATCTAGGTGAAAAGTGTGATTCATACTCTCACAAATCGTGTGGGTAAATATAAAATGTAATATAATTGCCATTGCTCATAAATTGACCTGTAAAAAATCAAATCGATCTTGCATGGTGTGTGTGTGTGTGTGTTTGTTTGTGTCAATTGAATGCATCAAACTCCAAAGTTTCAACTCCCAAACGCAAATAATTCTCATTTAAGTAACATAAATAACAGCCCAACCGAGTCCATAGTGTTCTTGTCGAAATCAATGCAACGGTTGAATGTTTTAAAAGATGGAATAAACATGAATTGCTTCAAGAGAACAAAATTAATAAGCAATTCGACTTGTATTCTCGCTTTCAGGTTGTAAGCTAACACTCAAAATTATGTTTTGCATTCTTTTTTGTTCTCTTCATCTTTATCGGTGTGTATTTTGTGTGTTGTTGTTTTTTTTTTGCTCTCTCATAATGTGCAGTTTTTTTATGTTCCGCTTTAGGTTCGCCTTGCACGGGCGTGAATGTTAGCTAGTGAATCTTTATGAAAGCAAATATCAAATTGTTTGGTTCGTTTGTTTTTTCTTTCGTTTATTGTTGTTGTTCTTCATTTGGTGTGGTGGTTGGGAAGTATAATCAAGCATCATGTGAGTTTGTATGTTGTAGTGTTGGAGTTTGCATTTTTCAAACTGTGAGATTGAATGAGAGAATGAAAAGAGATAGGAGTGAACCATAGCTAAACAAATCGATGTGTGTGCGTTCTCAAGAGAGCTCGCGCGCGCGTCATGTAAAGAATGGCTCTTTAATGCATATAAAATGAAAATAAACGCTGTAACACTTCAAAAATAGAGGAGTTTTAAGCGATAGAAATGATGTCGAAATGAATGGAAAAAAATTGGCAAAAACACACATATAGAAAACAGTAAAGCGAGACGAACAAAAAAACACAGATAAAATAAAATAATAAAACCAAAGGATGTATGTAGGATTGTTACTGGGCCCACCTATGGTTCTCTTCAATTCATCGCTCAAAAGATGATCAATGTTTAATACATTCACGATGAACGGAGTACAATATTGTAGCCAGGCGATTATTCGCATTGTGTACTTGTTGCGTCGTCGTCGATTCTTTTTTTTCACATTTTTTCCCGTGAGTGTTGTTTTGTCTTCGTTTTCTCTCTCTCTCTCTCTCAGATGTATCGACAATCTTCTCTGATTCCGGTTTGTTTCGCAATTGATGTGTGTGTATATACCTCCTCCGCTTCTTTGGATTGCGTTTAATTTATTTGCACTGTGCGAAATTTACCGTTCGACTACAAAACTGAATAGACAGATAACACAAGAGTAAACATATACCAGCCAACAGCAATCCGACCAACTTCAACCAAAACTTCATATCAGCTCGGGCATATTGGCAAAAAAAAAAAACAAGAGAAAAGAGACAGCAAAAAGCCAACAATAAAGTGCAGAAATGGAATATGAAGACGAGAAGACAGCTTCAAAATGAATTGCGAATTGTGCTGTATGCTACGCGATTCTTTATTTTCATTGCTTTTTTTTTAAGTCGAGTTGTATTGACTTTTCTGTTAATTTATTTCCCACTAAGAATCCCCAGAATACCAGCACAATATTGTTCGTTGTGTAACGTTTTGCCCATACTTCAGTACGGATTGCACGCGCTATTGCACTGCACACTGCAAGAGAATTGCTCAAATCCATAAGACACCACACATCACATTTGTACGCTCTCTAGTTCTCTTGCTCTCACTTCGCATCACATCGGATTTTGGTGAAAAAAAAAATATTTGTTTGCAATGGTTCTCGACTTTGGAATTCTCGAGTGTGCCGTGTACCCTTTCACTTGAGTGATGATGATCACATATAAGCTAGGGGGAAATCGCTAAACAAATAATGCAAAAATTTTGCAAATATTGCGAATAGAACAAATGTTGGAGGTATATTTGCAAGCATTTACATAGCACCATTCGCATCATTCGCACTATTCGCTGCGCACACACACACTGACAACTTGTTTGAATTGTTTGTTAGTATGCGCGCAGAACTACGAATGATACCGTGTAAATACGCTTGCGAATACGATTCAAATATTCGCAAATGCGTCGTCTAAATGCGAATGGCGAATAGCGATTTCCCCCTAGCATATAAGCCTGTTTCGGAGCCTTTCGAAGCATCATGATTTGGTTGTGCATACACGGTTCGATCTCCCTCTCACTTGCAAACTCCTCTTGAGTTTGTGTCTTTTTTTTTCTCTCGGTTTTCAAACCGTTTTTTTCCTGTTTCATTCGCAAAACCTGACCGAGTTGGTCTTATCGCCACATCGTCTTTTTTTTTACTCGTCCCATTCTTCATTTCTTCATTCAATTGGTTGCGCACTTCTCCACATGTTCCAAATCAGCAATTTTCTACCTGCATGTTTCTTCCTCAGTATCTACTTTATTTTAATACGCACATAAAACCATCGAATATGCATTGTTTTGACCTGCACAAATACGCCCAAAACCATGATAAAGTGAATATACGGTCGTTTTTGGGTGTGGGCAATCACTGAGGCAAGTGAATTGAAATGAACCTCACAGTATTATTTTGGGGATAAAGCGTTTCGATCCACACACACATAAACTGTATAATCGTTGAACTCGCGTTTACTAGATTAATTGATGCAAATCAATCGATTTAGAAATATGATATAGATATTGTGAAGGTCACATAGAGTTCAAATTCATATGGTGCGCACATATGGCATGTGTTTGGTTTCAGCAGAGAATGAACTCACCAGTAAGACGACCGAATTTCGATTGTTTTCGAAAACCATTTGTTGCTTGTGCATATCCAAAACAGTTTATGATTCGTAGAAATCTATTGTTTATGGTCGTCTACGTCGTCGTCGTCCTCATCATTCTCGATGTTGATTATTTTTTTCCTTTCGTTTATTTTACTAAAACATTAGATCCACATGAGAATTAATCGCTCGTTAAAATGCGAATACCTTTCAAGAAATCCAGAAAACCATTTTATCAACGGTGTTATTTAAGATGCGGCGAATTTTATATCGTTCCACTACATTAACTAAAAGACCTCTTCGTTTCGTAGTCGGGGTGAGTTCCTGCAAGCAAGAGCAAAAGAGAGAGAAAGAGAGAGAGAGAGAGAGAGAGAGAGAGAGAGAGAAAAGTAATTAAAATCTGCAATGGAGATACTTTTATCTGTATGGTAAGCGGTTGTGGTTTAGCTTTGAAAACTGCATATGAGCAACTCGTTGTCTTAGCACACGATGTTCGCCCATTTTTATGGAAATTATAGTGCCGAAAAATTAAAATATACATCAAAATGATGCAGTCGAACAAGAAAATCCATTTTCGTTGTATTTGGAAAATTTCATCACTTTCATTTTTATGGCACCTTTTTAAAAGCGCTTGAAATTGCATTTTATGTACATCTCAGTTATTTGTTTTTTTTTTTTGCTTTTCTTGAACACGAGGCCAATTCAGCAACTGAATCACAATATAAAATGCAACCACAAAAAGCGGCTGGTGATTTTTGCTGTCTGCCCAAATGTAAGCAAAAAAAAACGATTCCTGCGGTCATGATCTGTTCGCTTGTCAAAAGATAATGTCGTTTTGAAATTTTATTATCTTCAATTTTATTATCTTTTTGGGTACATTGCGGTTTTGGTGTGTTCGTTGTTGTTTATCTCGTGCTCATCAAAAAGCGCGCTTCGGTTAAAAGAAGCGTAAGAGGAAACAATGGAAGTTGAATATATCGATTCATCTTTTAGCTCATAAATACGATTAATCAACCAATTTCCAAGACTTGAATATCTGGTATTCGTTCGGTATTCACAGCAAGTGTTCACCATTTGACAATAAAATTAGCTAGAAATTGAATGAATTGGTTGTCATTTGACTCGTTCAAAGTGACAAGTCGTCACTGACAACTAAAATCGCCAAATACTTAATTTAAGTTCAATCAAACGGCAAACTATGCGCCGAAACGCGTACGAATGACTTCACATTTATTTAACGGTCGACTCATTTCGAATGCTTTATACTATGAGTCATTGTCATTTGCACTACAACCATTTATTCTGGGCCAAGTAATAATTTTGTTAAATCTAACCCAAAATAAAAACTCGTTTTCTTACGCGATATTTATTATTCGAATGTCGTTTCGTTCATTTGGTTTATTTTTAACACAACAACTGTTGTTGTTGTTATTGTTTCTACTCTGGTTCGCCACAATTTAGAGGCGGCCAAGAACTAGCCGCCAACGAGCTGCTTGTTCGCTTGTTTTCAATGTATTTTTGTGTTGTTTGGTTGTTGCTGTTGTTGTTGTTGTTGTTGCTGTATGCTATTTTTTGGTTACACAGCACACTTTCAAAAGATCAAATTCATGGTTTTGAACAATCCGACAACGAAACGAATATGTTATGAAGTGATTCATAAATAATTATTTTGAATCGCGCTGTTAAAATGCGTTTGAATAATAAACAGGCAATCGATAGATGCAAGACAACCGTCATGATTTGTTACGATCGGAAATCAATGGATAATGACGTATGGCTTTTGTGATTAATGTTTAAGACTATTTGAAAGGTTCTTTTTGTGTACGTCTTCTTCTTCTTTTTCTTCTTCTTCTTCTTCTTCGTTTCAAACGTGTTCTTTTCTGTTTTATTTGAATGCAAAATGGAGAGAAACATGGATGGAGAATTGCCTCCATCAACATCGAAATTCAATGAACTCTGTGAGCCAAAATGGTAATGCGAGAGACTTCATTTTAATGCAAATAACACAATCATTGAACAGCTAATGTTGCGCTTCAAAAATGAATTAGTTCGGGCTGTCGAATGTGCTATTCGTTTATTTGGCTGTCGCATTTGCAATCAGTTCGTACATAAACAACAAAAAAAGCACAAAAATAAAGTGGCAATGCATTTATCGCTAAACATTCCATTGGATGAGTAAGTGAACTGGCAGGCGGACGTGTGTGCGTGCGCGCGCGCACGCTCATTTTTCATTTGCAATGCAGTGATTTATGACCCATTTAAAACAGACGACATTGACAAAGAAATTGCCAAGGGATCTCTGTGCTAGTGATAACAAAAAAAAAATCAATATCCTAGAGATATGGCACAGACTATTTTGTGACAGGTTTCGAACTGCACTTAGGAACTAATTCAAACCAGAGACACAGTTTTATTCGTTTGTTGTTTCGACATAATTCACCATCTCCCCACTTTTAAATATATATTTCATAAGACTTGGTGTGTTGTTTTTATCCCTGCAACAAGAATGTGTTTTTTATCTAGCTACTTCCTCTCACATTCGGAATGTCGTTATTCCTCGAATTATTTTGAGTATTTCAATGCTTTGTTTTTGTGATCTTACTGCTGTTACTAAGACATAAAACAGATATGATGAATCGTCAACCGTAATTTTAAAAAAAAGGTCGTTCAGTCATTCTGATCCCCGCTAACTCAGTTCCATGCTTTAAAATTTCAATGATAAAACAACAAAAACCACAAAAAATGCAAAAAATGTCCATTATCCACTTAAAAAAATCAGCACTTTCATTGGACCGTAAATGAAGTAATCCGATTTCATTTTTGTACCGGGCAACATGTTATTCATTAGTGTTGTAATTGCTTTTGGCTGATCTTTCTCTCTCCCTTTCTCTTTTCCCCGTGTCCTCTCTGCCTTTAGTCGGTGAAAAACATTGCATTCTGTCTTTATCGGGTGTGTGTACGCCTGGTTGATGTTTCATTATCGCATCTTACACGCTGAGTTTTATATTGCCCACGCTACTGGGCATAAGCAAATGTATGAATGTACGTGCCATGAAGTACGTTATTCAACTACATTTGCCTATTTGTAAACAATTTTTTTTGAAACGGATATGCCAATTCTGAACGATGAACACAGCAAGAAAAAAAAACAAACCAACAAAATAAAACTATCAAACCATCAAGTTACACAGTGCAACGGTCAGCACACAATCATTTCTCGATTGTGATTATGTTTCGTTCGTGTGTTGACTTGATATTCTGCTTGTTTTTTTTTATATGCTTTGGTCGATTTTGTTCAACATCCAATATTCTTCGCTTATCACATTCGTATTCGGTTTGCGATAGTTTTCATTCGAAATTGATGTAATATTTAAAATAATGTGGCTCTTAAACGAGCCGAGAGAGAAAAAAAAATGTCAATGCCTTTGCCATGTGATTCAGGGCACTAAGCCCATCTCATCTCGGAATTTTTGGAATGGAAACATTTGGCTTAAAAGCAGTATTTCGCACGCTGGAAACGCATCAAATCAAACATATGTTTTCCATTGCTCGAAAATAATGTTTTCTCTTCGTTTCCTATAATCGCTTCAACATTTGTTTGTTATTCTTCTGGAAACCCTCAACAATGAAAATATGTTCATTTTAATTCTGACAAATAAAGCTGCATGTTTTAAAATCAGACCAAAACTGTGCAACCGCAATTTTTCACTTTCAGCCGATTAAAGTGTTTGGTGCGTGTATGGGATTTATACACTTTTGGTTAAAGGTTGCTTCATTTGGTCGCATTTCTTCTTCGGTTGCTCATTTTTTTTGTTGGCAGTTATTATTGTTGTCTCTCTACTTGGTTAAAAAGAAAAATGGCTTGGTTTCCATTGTGTGTGTGTGTTTTTTATATCAACCGATCAATTTAAATAGACCTCAAATGAACTTAACACCAGTTTTTTTTGTCTATATTTAAAATCAATTTTGTGGTTGTAATTTTCCGGTGATTTTCGGTCCCAAACAGAAGGCTAGTGCTCTGTATCTCTCATTCAATGTTACAGGGCTCTCAAAAAAAAACACACAAAACAAATGAACGAAAATGAGTTATTTCGTATTTGCCTACCTCCCGTTGTGTTTCAGTTCAAATAATAATCTATAACTGTCGAATTAAATATCAGACAGCGAGAGAGAATGAAAAGGCTTCGTCGTAATCAGAGCAACGGATAAGCTTGTGATATTTTCACTTTATCTTTGTTTTGTTGATTCAAATAGTGACTTACGGAAAACAAATGAGCAAACGTCACACTAATTTCAAAACGCACTGTTTCATGTATGAGAAGAAATGAGCGTGAGTCGTTTTTCTCTCTGGTCTTTTCTTCGTTCAATTTCATCGTGCGATTGTTTGAGTTTGGTTGGCAGCATGGACTATTTCAGAGACAATGTACTCGCGACATGGTTGCTTGTGGTGCTGTTGGAGCCGTCGCTGCCACCGCAATCGAAATATCCAGCCGAGTATCGAATAAGAGGCCAACTCAAGGCGTTTGATCTCCGTATCAACAAAATTCGATTTTCATATTACTCCGCAATAAAACAATTTTCTAAATACTATTTATACGGCTAAACACAGCAGTTCATACATATATAATTTTATAGCCGATTTGAAGCTAATCCGCGACAATAATAAACAATAACAACTATTGTTCAAGTAAACGCGTAAATAAATGCAATAAAATCAATAGAGAGCTGTTTTATGGGATACGCGCATAGTGAGTGGTGCGAAGAGAGAAAGATGTAACAATAAGATGATGACGACCGGCAATGATGATGTTGGAACAGCAACAGAAAACGGCATCGGCATCGGCAACGACCAGTAATCTTTGCTAATATTATGTCCAGAAAGTAAGAGAGGGATTTAAATAAATGTTGCGTAGCCGTCGCCATCAGAGCCTGATTCATTCCGGCTATCTCTGTCTCGATGCTTGACTGCTTGGCTGTCTGACTGCCTGACTGCCTGACTAAGCTGGCCAAAATATATATTGTGCGAAGTCTTTCTCTCATTTCGGTAACATTCGATCGATTCACCGAAAGCACGAAATCCACATTTGCCGTATCGCATGTATTGTTTTCCGCATCAGTGGAAGCAAAGGACCATCAAAAACAAAATCCAAAGCCAAAAAAAGCAATGCGAACAACAACAACAGCTAGAACAGTTCAGAGAGAACAACAGCACAAAACACAGAACACTAAACGATAAACACCGAACAAAATAAAATACACATAAATGTATCGAATGTGACAAATTAAAGCGAACGAAATAATGTAATGTCTATGTCAGTGTATAAAACGGCATAAATATAAAACCATAAGACATAAGACATATTTTATTCATTGGATTACGACATTTTCGATCGGAATACATTCATTTCGAACTGAAAATGCAATAAAAACAGAACACACAACAAAAAACAAAACAACAACAGCTCAAATGATGCACAGAGATACCGAAAATAATATAGTTCCACACAAACGAAAAGTGAGACAGAAGACAGAGCGCACGAATTCTGATCGTTCCGAATTTTGGCTCTTTTACTTCATCATTCCTTCGTTCATTTGTGATCTCGTTCTCTCACCGATTCGATATATAGGGGAGAGTGGCTAGGTACGAGACGGGTTTTGTTTTTGAATCATCAATTTTCACTGGTTATCAATTTTTATTCAATTTGAAAGCTCTCAGTGCGATTTTTCACTGCATTTCATCTTCATCTTTTTTTGGGTTAACATGGAATTCATCCGTGTGGGGTTGAAATGGCTAAAAATACACAAAGAAATGCATCAAAACACCAGTAAGTGATATATAAACGCTTTATGCTCACATAAATGACAATATATGACAGTTATATGCGACTGATGTGTTTGAAAAACCCGAAAATGGCGCCATTTTTGAAGTGACAATAAACAAAAATTCGTCCACATATTGAATCATTACGCAGAACATACTTCAAACACATATGCATTCAACTCGATGTCTGGAGCTAACACAACTCATCAAGAAATCTACACCACTTTTTATGCCGTACTACACCACGTCCATGCTCTATTCATGCCGAACCCACACCAAACGTACACCAAAGTGTGTATAAAAACATAGGGCTCAATTTGGCATAATTTCAGCGTAGATTTGGTGTGAAATCATGAGTACCTATTTAAAAAAAAATCTAAATGAATTCACGCCACACCAAATCTATGCTGAATTTATGCCAAATTGAGCCCTATGTTTTTATACACATTTTGGTGTACGAGAAGCAGTGCGACTATTCACTTCGGTGTTTTACCAAAAACTAGCTTGGGTCATTATAGGATTTTGACACATGAGTTGCGACATTGAACAAATCGACTGTCTCATGGGTATGAGACGTGTCTCACACCTAGCCATCTTACCCTATGTTTCGATATATTTCATAATAACCCGCTCGCACACAGTGAATGAGTTTTGCTAGTGCTTAGCATCTGAATTCATTCACAGCTCACACGGAGATTGAAAAGGATATTCTCATAAAATGCACATTTGCAACAAATCTCTGGTTCTTAATCAAATAAAAGACGATGATGACGACTAGGAAGAAAGAAGAGTGAAAACTGAAAACTGAAACCAAAAGACAGAGAGAAAATGGAAAAGAAAATAAAATAAAACAAAAGAATGAGACGAAAACAAGTGCGAGCGATATGTGTGTTCAAATGTGTTCAAGAGCGCATAAGCTTTATATGATGAAGAGTCAAACTCGAGCTCGACCAGCGCTTCTCTTTTGAAGAAATGTTTATGATTGTTTTGTGTGTGTATTTTATGGATACAAGCGAAACGATTGTCTTTATTTTAGTTTTAGTTTCATTTGTTATCACTTGAATGAAACGTCCGTTTTTAAGTATCACTTAACCGAATGGTGATAATCTTAAGTGATTTTCCTATTTTTGATATTTGTGTTTCTGTAAAATGTCATTACGATGCGATGCGATGCTATGCTATGCTATTCGATCATATAGTGTGTGTGAGATGGTCTGGGTATTGTCCGAGAAAAAGCCAACGTTACAAAAAAAAAGAAAAAAACTAAAACAATGGCATTTGGGTGCTGTTGTTGCTGATACTGCTGGTTATTTGGTGTTTTTATTGTTCTGTATGTGCTTGCCCATGATAATCGGTGATGTGTGCCATTGTGAAACGTTTCATTCATGATGACACCAGAAACAAGCTCGGCGCGACTTGGCTCGAGTTTTAGTTTGGTTTACAATGGCATATGCCTACTCAATAGAGAAAATGTGACAACCAAAAATAGACGTTTTGTTTTAAGAGTCCGAATGTGATTCAAGTGAAAGATGTATCGTTGTTTATGCATTTCGGATTTAAAACAAAATTCCCCAATGAGCAAAGCACAGCCGTGCCACATTTCAATGTACTTGCACATCAAAGTGCATGAATGCATATCATTATCATGGGCGACGAGCAACGAATTGAACGTTGAACATTTTCTTTTCTGTTACTTTGCTCGCTGTTCGAATGAAACAAATATTCTATCAGATGAGTCACGCACACAGGCATTCAAAACTGCATTTTCCAGACGACCGACCGACCGACCGACCAACCGACGAACGATAGTGGCTCGCTCAGTTTGGCCACCATCTATCTATCTATCTCTCTCTCTCTTCTCCACTCGTCCTCTGTGCGTTTGACTCAAAGTGAAATATGAATTTGATTTATTTCGACATTGGGTCTTTTTCTGCTCTTTCTACATTGCATCCAATAAGCCCATTTGCAAATTGTACTCTACATGCAAACACACACACACCAAGAACTACTTGAAAATTGGCTTTACAAATCGATTTGCGAAACACCACTTGATGGGCGAACACATGCCAAATCTGTGTGCGATCGAGGAGTTGAGCTGTGCATCAGCTTCTGTGGCATGTCTGCGTGTCTACAACCGTCACTATCGATCAATATGCTTTTTTGTGCAGCAACAACAGCACCAGTATCAGAAACAACCGGACAAGTTGAAGGTTGTTGCTGTTTGGTCATGACACTGACCAACTTGACTGTTCAGTACTTCGAATCGTAGATTTTCAACGCTCCTTCTCATTCCATCATCTAGTCGTTTGCTGAGATGAATTGCAATAGGATCGGCCGAAAAGAATACAAAAAAAACAAGATGGTTCGCTTCGCTGTGCTCAGCGAACAATCTTGCTTTTCTCGCTTTGCTCGAAAAGTATACTCTCTTCCATCTTCCATTCTTCTAGTTTGTTGATGCAACAAAACTTTTAGCACTACATGTAATTCCGTAGGAATTTATTTTAGGAAATATATGATTGATTAACGGCTTCACCGCGCTTTGCGCGGCTTGCAGCGTCGTATCACAAAATATTTTAAATATTTAATTTCAAATATGATTTATTTCAATTGTCGGTTTTGTTGTAAGTAAAGCTCATGGTCGGCCATCGTTGTCTACCACGGTCCATCGTCGTCAGCGAAATGGGTTAGGTGGAGAAAAAAAACATCTAGGACAATAGCCTACATTTCATTACATTACATGTAGTACTAAAAACAACCAAATAACCAAATAACCAAAGCAACATACAACAATTTACGACGAAAGTCGTAAAGCAATCGCGTCTGTCAGCGGAAGTGTTCAAAGAAGAAAAAGTAGAAAATTGTGCATGGGACCAAATAAGGTGCATTCCATTCGACTCTTTCTCTCTTTCTCATTTGCGATACATTCAAATAAACAAATATATATATATATATATAATTTATGCCCGAATAAAGGATACAAACACGAACGAATGAACCGTTGAAATGAATTTCGAACGACGAGAGAGAGAGAGAGAGAGAGAGAGAGAGAGAGAGAGGGAGAGAGTGAGAGAGACAGCGAGCAAAGTGCACAAAACGCAAATGTAATTGAAATTAAAATAAGAGCAGCAGCCAGCACAGAAGCACATCAGTAACAGTCAAACAGAAGTAACAACAAAAAAATGTTTCTAGTTTGCGTACGCACAGATGTCGGTGCACGGAAATTGACAACAACAAAAGCAGAGATGGCACAAGGTGGAATGACAAAAAAAAAGAATGAATAAAACAAATAAAATGAGAGAACCAGCACCAAATCGAACAACAAAACTGAAAACAAGAGAAAAAAAAGAGGCTCGAACAACGAATGACAAAAAGCACACACAAACAGCGAGGCGATACAACGAACCAAATTGTCTCAAAATTAAAAGTAGCAACATTGCACATTGTACCATTTTTGAATCGTAGATGTGCATACTTGGACGGTGCTGTCAGTGCATTGAGAGGCTCGATTAAGAGAGCCCAAATAGCCAGTGAAGCCGGAGCACCGAAGAGAAAAATAACGAAAAGAAAACGATATTTTTGCAGGCCAAAGCGCAACTGGTGATATTGTTGTTGGTGACTGTGCGTTTTGCCTGTTTGTTTGTGCCACAATTCACAAAGGCCATAGATAATTTATGCGCACTCTTTTTTTTCCTCGGTTTTGTCGTCCTTCTCCTTTTTATTTGAATTCAATTTTGAATTGAATATTTTGTATGTTTGTATGCTCTTGTTCGCATGCCATTAATTTTCGCTTTGAACATTTTCTCCAGCCAAACCAATTAGTTGTAACCAAAAATGGGCGTAAATTAAATGGCACACAGAGCAAAAAAAGAAAAGAATCCGATGGAAGACAACAGCAACAGTCCAAGTAGAAAAAAAAATGGGAAAATGAATTGGGATAAAACATGTTTAAAAGAATATTTATGACAGTACTTTAAGGAATTGACTTGGCGGCAATGGTTATGCGTATCGTATGCATGCCTTTGTGTACGTCGCCAATTCATGCATGTGTTGCACTTCTCTGGTACAGACTCGGAATGCTGAAGTTCATTTCGAAACAGAATCATCAAGACAGCTCATCAACTGCAACGATGTTCCTTGTATCGCTTGACGTACCTTTGGTTTTTGTTGGCAGCACATCTAATGCTAAGTGGAGACAATGATGAGACAAGGGCACAAGCGAAGAAGTGCAAATGTCATAAGCAATGAGCCTGCACATCATTTGCCAGCTAAATGTATCATCGCCAGCGATGCAGTTTCACTAGTCACTTTCGATTGTTAACATTTTTAATGAATTGACGTGCATGTGCTTCTGTACATCTGTGCATCTGTGCATCTGTGCATCTGTGTTTGTACGTGCGTGCAATACGCATTTTTCATGATTCATTCGCCATCCGAGGTCGTTGTTACTTGTTTCCCCAAATTCGACGAAAATCCATCCACATTACATTTTACATTTAGAAAAATGTACACTAAAAATAAATCCCAAAAATGCAATTGAGAGAAAAAAGATCGCGCGCGGTTGCGTCTCAGCTCAAAAGCAATCGTGACTTAATTTAAACCCAATGAAACATTGTGGCAAAGTTAGCGAGAACATAAACAGCCAGTAAAGTGTATAAAAACAATGCCACAAATAAACTGAATGCGGTGCGGTGCAGTCGGGAATTTTTTTGACAGCAATTAGTAACGCGGAAAGTAAATTGATGGAAGTAACAAGAAAAACAACTGGATGGCCCATGAGAGCGAGAGCACGAGCTTGTCGAACGAACGAAAGAAGAAACCAAACGAGCAAACGAGCAAACGAGCGAACGAGCGAACAAACAAATAAGCATTCGATATTCGGATGTGTTTGCTTAAGATTTGTTACTCTCATTAAAGCAGTATGCTTTTCGATGGTACGGTATAGAATTCCTTTGGGTTCCATGAAATCGTTTTTCCGCTAGATTGAGAAAATATCGCATTGAATTTAGACGATCTATAAATTCGAAGCAACTGAAGCATCCTATTGAATTCGACATTGAATTTGCCGTTGTGCGGTTCTCATCATTGCCATCGACTACCTTGTCTATTCACATTTTTCTCAAGCCAGCGGACCGATGTGCCAAACCGTTTATTGTGTGTCGATATACGCGACACAATTGACTGGACGATTTCGTCCAATTATGTGAATCAAGCGAATATTATTGTGTTACATCGTTCATCGAAATGCTGTGCTGCTGTCATCGCAAAACCAAAACCAAAACCAAAACCAAATAGCATATTTAACGAATGAACGAACGAGACGAGACTTCCATTTCGCCATCGGTAGAAAATCATCGGTGCCGCAAATATGCAGAGAGTCCAAAAACACATGAGCTGTGAATAGAATTCATTAAGAAATGTGCACGGGAAAATGCAATTTTAAATTATAATTTATGGTGATTATTTTTTTTTTCCTGTGAAACATTAAAACAGTTGCGAAATATGAAACAAGAACATCAAGCAATTTAGCAGCTTCAGAAGCACCAGCAGCAAGTGCGATTTATATTTGAAGCATTTGCAGCAAATGGGCGAATGTGTTCGCATACATTCTCATCGCCTTTTGCATTACTCAACTGGCACTTTTCCATTCATTTTTCGTTTATTTTGATTACAAACGCAACCAATTCTGAACATTGACTTGATCGACTCTCATTCCCTCCATTTCCCTCTGTCTCTCTCACACACTCGAAGCAAATGCGCTTATTAGGCCTATTCGCTGGTGAGATGAGCCAGTCACATATTAACAAAACTACTTGCGTTGTCACATAAACATTCAACTTTATTTTGCGATGCGTTTTCTTCGTTTCTTCCTTTTTTCATTTCACTCTCTCTTTGTCTCTTTGTCTCGCCCTTTGTTAAACTGTATAATTTGCTCATTCACAAATCACAGTCTCGAATGCATTCCAATTAGTGGCTATGACTATTTGCTCGGTTGCTCGTTTATCGACTTTTTTTTGAACTGCGTGGAAAAGAATGCGTAAACATTTGAATCGTTGGCTCAATATAATCGAAAATATGGTCAATAAGTTGACTAAGTACTGGCTAAGTACATGGCTAATGGAATTCACTGATTTGGTACTGGTTTCTGTGTAAGTCTTCTGAATTGGCGAATCATTCTATGAATTGTGAATTTCTGAATTTAAAATAAATGTTTGTTTCGTGTTTGTATATTTCATTTGGCAATACCAATGCAGCACACGCACAAACAGCAAAAGCAACACCAAAGAGAAAACGACCAAAGAATACACGACACATTTTCTACAAATTAAAATAAATTGGCCTTTTTAACGACCGGCCAATTATCTGTGGCCGAATGCGCGCTTGCCTGTCACTTATGTTACAGTTTTATCATCTACTAGCCTTTGAAATGTTGACAATACCATTTTGATTCCTTTGTTTTGAATTTTCCCCATACAAATGCAAATAAAACATTCATTGAAATTCGGCAAACTATTCTGGGTTGCATCACAAAACAAACAATCCAAACAATGTTATCAAAATAGTAGTTTAGTGTTGTTTGTTCGTTGATGATGTATCACAAAAACAATAATTAGTTCATTTAAATCAATTCAAACCGGCCTGTTTATGAGTGTATCTGGTTTTATTTTTCCAACATCTTGTCGTTGCTTGTGCTCGAGCTATGTGTCCATTTTCAAATGAGTGGCTGACTGTGATTTGGTTGAATGTTTTTGATAATTTTAATTGATTTCATTCATCATTAGTTGTGTAATTTGAGCAATCAAATCCATTTAAATGAATGGAAATGTGGAATTCGTTGCAGTCGCACGCTTGAATTGCATTTTACAATGTCGAACAGTGGCGGTGAAGGATGTATAACGCGGCGGAATCAAAGGTCAAAGATCAAATTGATTGAGTAAATACATATTATGCCGTCAATGGCTGGATATGTCGTACAATTCAAGATTGTTTCGTTCTTACTTTGCTCTGTCGTTTTGGTTGAATCAACATTCGCTTCTGATAATCTCAAACTCATTTTATGTTTACGATTCATTCGCATTTCATATTTTTTTTCACTCTCTCATTCAAATAATTTCTCTTGTGAATCTCGAATTATTGGAATGAGGGGAGAAAAGATTATTAGATGCGTATGAGCACATTGCCCTGGTGCCATCAACTTAACATGACTACTAGATCCCGTAATTGAATAACCGTCTACTATATGTACTTTGTCAAAGTTGGCAACGAAGACATAAGTGATACCGATGTCAAAGATCCATTCACATAAATTTATCACGTTGACATCCGCATACAATGTGGTTGAAACGAATGAATAAAAAGATGCGCCGAAAAAAAAGAGATTCCTCAATTCACGAGACCAAAACAAAACAAAACAAAAACGATGGAACAAAAATGTTATTTTTCGAAATATCCACAAAAATGGTCTGGAGCACGCATTTTTCGAAATCTATCGTCTGCCACACACATCGAATCGTTTGAGTGCATTTCCCGAGCTCTATGCTCATTCACCAGCACGTTCTCAAGCTTCAGCAACTATCACATATATGAGAAATGCAAACTCAAAAATCCAAACATAAAACATTCAAGGGCATTCAAGAATCAAGCATCAACTTAGATACTTAGCAAACGCTCAAGAGGCTATAACAACAATCCGAGCAGAAACAGAATCAAAAATTATAACAAGAAATAACAACAAATATTATCTAAACGATTTGAAAACCAAAACTATTTCGGTGGGTGATGGAGAATTGAATCAGTTGATGAATGCTGCATTTTCGATGAAGTTTTGTGTGCCTTTTCAACACAACACAACACAACATAATTCTTTATATGTATATAGCATTCGATGCAATTAATGCAAATGAAACGGTTTCAGAATAAAAACCGGTAAAAAATACGATGGAACGAGCACACTGAATATGAACATAGCATTAAACATATGTAATGTTTTACTATAGGATCCAAAAATGAATAAAAATACGAGAGAGGAAGAGAGAGAGAGAGAGAGAGAGAGAGAGAGAGAATACAAGAAAAAAGAATGGCTAAAAGCCACTTACATCAAAGCAAGTAGTGCGCTGAAAGCATAAAGTCATGAAATCAAATACCATTGATAATAACGAGATGAAACGAATCGAAATGCACAGTTGTTGTGCATTCACTAAGAGATATCGTTAATTTAATAGCAATTGAAATTACACGACCCAAAAACGATAAAACAAAAACACACAATAACAACATCAACTGCATCAACAAACTATACATGGAACAATGTGACATCAAACATTTGGTGGTAACGCATATTTTTTGTGTCCACGAGAGACGAGAAAATTCGACAATAATTATCGATTATAATCGACATTGCATTGGATTTCTATATATAAAAATCGTTACCACGAATTGAATACAATTGGCGATTAGAGACAATGAATCTACCGCCTGTGAGAAATCAGAAATCGCAGACTCACGATTCTAATTGCAAAGATGTGGCAATTCCATTCTCACTGTGAACGCGTTTGTGTTGATGTGCTTGGTGAACAACGCAATCAAACGAACGAATGAACAATTTCTGGCTTAGTCGTAAATTGCTTTAACTGTTCCGCCCACACCATCAAGCCCTCTGCCATTATCATAAGTAGTTTTCTATGGAATCGTCTTTAGCATGCTCATCAAGATGCATCAAGCATCAAGAATCAAGCGTACAAACGAATCAACACATTCTTATACGCTTTCAGTCTCGGCATAACGATGTCAACCAACAATGATTTTCGAATTCAAAATCGTTTCGTTTATTCGAACATGTCACTGGATCAAGTTTTATCAGTGCCAAAGCTCACTTTATTCCAATTTTCAATGCAATCATTTCATTCGCATTCAGTTATCGTGGGCATTCTAAATAGTTCTCAAATGCTATCAAATATGACGAAATACTTGTTGTTATGTGCAATCCGAAATAGATTCACATCCCATCATCAAGACGCATTCGACATTTTCGTTCGTTGTACGCCGTTTGCTCTAGCGTTTGCTTGATTTGAAAATAATCGAAGTGACTTGGTGTAACTGACCAAATGTGATGTGCACTTTGATTTATATCATCCGTTCATTTAAAATTGATTTTTTCATCGAAATCAAGCCAATGATATCATATCTTTTGGTGTATTTTGTCAGGCGCGCCGAGCTGGCTTCTTGTTTATCAATCTTTTCAATGATTAAAGTGTCAAGCAATTGACGGCTTCAGCGGTCGAAATTCAACGATCGAAAAATATTGAAGCGCCAACATTCAACAATCAAAATATTATGAATGTCACTTCGATTTCATTTGAAATTGAAACGACTGAATGCGAGTGTGAGACGATCAAAACATCAAATAAATCATAAGGCAGCCCGTCGATTTTGACATGCAATACGACGACAGACGAAAATGCGAAAAAGAGCAATCGAGTTCATGCCATATTTTTGAACGCGTTGCTTGAGCTACGTAACAATGTCGGGGCGGCACTTATTAATGCCGCAAAAGCCAAAATAAATTCCCATTTAATAATACTATCAGCTTATTAGAATCAATAAAAATCGAGAACAAATTGTCGGTGTTCTTGCGATTCTCGGTGTTTCAATGCGCCGTCGCTGCTGCTGTTGCACGTCGTTGTTTGACTATTTGTTTTTATCAAGTTTGGTTTTCCTTTTCAATTTCGCTCTCCTGTTTCATGTATTCTTCATACACAATATTTTTTATTTTTTATTCATGTTCGTTCCTTTCTTTTCGCTTTAAAAGCCAAAGCAAACTCATGCCGTTTTCTGCGTCAGCTAAATCCAATCAATAACGAAAAACTTACTTAAGAACTTGTCTGTGTACCAAAGAAGATCTCTTTCTCTCTTGCTCTCCTTCCTTTTCCTATCTCGATTTCATCCGGCTGATCGATTCGGTCTCTTTTTTGCTGTTGCAATTTTGTCGTTTGTTTTCTTATGGGCGAATGAGGAAGAGAGAGAGAGAGAGAGTTAGAGAGAGTGAAAGAGAAAGCAAGCAACGTTCAATGGAACAGAAACATCAGCAAAACGTAAATTTATTGTGCGCATTATTGTTCTGCTGTATATCTACGAAAGAGAGAAGTCGGTGTATTTTTATTATTTATTGATGGCTCTGGTTCATGTTTTTCATTGTTCAATGTTTCGCTTGGTGCATGTGAATCGATCCCGGTTTTTTTTTACTCATTCGTTCGCCCTCTCTTCACCATCGTCCGTTCCACAGCCAGAGATACAGTCGGATCGAAGTTTAAGCGTATATGTTATGCGCCCGTACCAAATAACTACAGAAAAGTATAAATCCGTAAGTGAATTATGTTTAATACACATTGATTCAAAGAAGTAATATATTTTGTGAAGTTGGTATTACGATATGAAAAACTGGCTTGAGCTGTATCGGTGATGCTGTTGCTGGTGGTTTTGGTAGTGGTGGCGGTCGTGCTGCATGAACCAGTACTCGCAATCGACGCACAAGTGCTGAAGAAATCTTTCGCTAGCAATGGAATTGCAAATATGAATTGTTTACCTGTTTTTTCTTTCATTTTATTTTCACGCCGTTTTATTCGCACTTTGCACCGTCAAATGGTCATTTCATTCATTGCCACTGATTGCCACTGCTATCGTCATCGTTATGGCATAATGGTCAATCACACGTGGAATGCTCACGCGTTCATACGATTTCTGGCTCTCTCTCCCTCTCTCTGTGTGTGTCTCATCACCACTTTTTATTGTTATCTTTGCTTGGTCAGCACAACAAATATCAACGAATCCATTTGTATATATTTGCACAAAATATTATGAAGTAAATTGAATACCCATAATAATTCCTTTTAAGCATCATGTTTTGTTGTTGTCCATTTTACTGCTTCAATTGCTATCGTTTCTTCTCTTCTAGAAACAGTTCCATATGATTATTGGCTGTGTCGCTCCAACTAGCCAACAACCGTCAAGATCTTCCATAAGACAGAATTTATGTTCATATTTTTTTTTATTGTTGTTTCATTCGCAGGCTCGTCTTCCATTCATTTCTCTTTAACAAGGAGCGCTCTTGTTCCTCTCCCCTTCATCTCCCCTTCGCGTACGGTATTCCTTGTTGATGATTTTCAAGAACCGTACTAATGGCCTTCTATTATCTTTTGTTATAACCATTTGTTGATTTTATATTAACAATCCCCATCACACGGGATTGAATGTTGTGAGCAAAACATGAAGTAAAAAAAAACATTGTTTTGATAGGGAGAAAAAAAAGAGATCCACAATAAAAACACATAATTCTTGAATGCTTCAATCAATACAATTCCCTAATTTATTGAACTGAGTAAACAATTCTGCTAGCTACCGCACACCAGATTTTATATATTTTGTATTTTTCATGTGAGTCTACTGAGAATTCAATTGACAAAATGAATGTGGATCTTGGCATCTGTTTCATGTTTCATCAGTGTGTGGAATGAAAAAAAAGTCGATGGCTGACTATGTATTATGTTTTAAATCGCATCACGATCACGCAAGGTGGAAACAAATTTAAAAGCATTTATATAAATTTCAATTCAATGAGTTAATTATCCTCGGCGGCTGAATAGAATAACTGATATTAAAAATGAACGCATCCCAAATTCTCATGGAATAAAAGCAGAATACGGATCGACGGAGAGAAATAAGTTTAGCCAAATCATTCATTCGGTTACTTGATTTGCTCCAGAGTAATTAGTTTTTCAGTTATGCATCGACGGCAAGAATTTCCGAATTGAAACAACAACAACAGGCGCAGAAAACACGAACGCATAAAGAAAAATTACACACGAATTGGCGCACACACACGAGAAAAGAAACCGAATAAAAATCCAACAGTGCAAACATTCCATGGCTATATCATGATTGACTTTTTATGCATAGCTAAGCAAATCATTCATTCGCCCGCCGGCTTTTCATTCATTCTCGTTTTTATTTTACTCAATCTCTCTTTCGATTATACGGGAATCAAATTTAATTTTCGTTTCGATTTCTTGCCGTTTTGTCGATATCAGTTGGTTTTTTTTTCTCGTGTGGTCGTGTGAGTGAACGTATTTTACGTACAATTGTTTTTCTTATCGAAATAAAGTTGAAGAAGTCTTCAAGAAGTGTATCACAAGATCTGTTGTTTGCATGAGAACAACAGAAACTTGGTGAAAACGGCATTGAAAGATGAACATTTAAAGTGCATTTTTGGGTGGTGTGTGTGTGTGCCTGTGTGTGCATGTATAAATATCCTTCAAACATGCAATTTTATGAATGATGCGAACGTTTGGCATTCTTCTTGCGTAACTGATTAAATTGCATCGTATGGTATTACTACAGGGTATTATGTATGCTATACCCGGGCATATAAAATCCATTGCAATGCTCTTTTCGCTTCAACTTTTTCATCGTTTTGCGAAAGTCTTTCTATTTCATTAAGAAAATTGCTACGATAATCTGTACACCAAAGGAACCAAGGCAATGCAAAAGTAAAGCACGTAAAGCGAACTAGAACAAATATTTTGGATTCGTAATATCTTCGTTTGCATCCGTAAAATTATTTGAATAATAGTTTGTTTGTTTTGGGATTGGCTTTTGGCGGAGCGTGAAAGCTTCGCACGCAAAATGAAAATATATTTGCGTTGTTTCAATCACATTGGCGAACACGATTTACACACCGAAATTGAGTAAATTCATATAATCAAAATGTTTGCGAGCGAATGAGTTGCGGGAGCGAGCGGGCGAGCAAAATGCGAACAGAGTACAGGCAATCAAGTGGATGCTAGACAACGACAAAGCACAGCACAAATCAAAATCCATGCAAACAACGAAAAATTTATCGTGGGAAAATTTCCATTGCAATATAAACAAACACAGTATGCCATTCTAAGCGTACAACGCACAACGCACACACACAACGAAACAACCGTTTCGACCAAGAATATTTCTTTGGAGCCCCATGTGTACGTGTTGTCGCGGCTGTCGATTGTTTTCGTCGTCGTTGTCGCCTTCATCGAACAGCATCGAGCTCACCGGTAATTGTGTGTGCGAATGCGAGTGCGTGTGTGCGACTATATGGAAAAATCATGTAATAAATGCGATGGAATTAAAGTAAATGTTCTTTGAGAATTGACGAATGAAGAAGCTAGCAAACATCAGCAACAGCAACAGCAACAGCACCAGATGCAAATACAAAGAAACCAAATTGTTTATGTTTTGCTTTTGGTTTTTGCTGTAATTGTATGGTTGTGTGCCATAGTGGAAAGTAATGGTTTTTGCAGCACATAGCAACCAAACATTTTCATAGATACACATTGGAAAAGGCTTGCCGAAAACGTTGTGCCGACGTCGTCTTTCGTAAACCAAATTTTCCAATTAAATTCGCCGTTCATTTGATGTGAGAGCAAAAGAGAGAAAGAGAGAGAGAGGGAGAGAGAAAAAGTGGTGAGATGAGACAAGAATGTGTGAAAATTGCACACTGGCATGATATCAACTTTATTTGACGTTGCATAGACAAAAGCGGTAACATACGCCGCCGCTGCTTCAACAACATACACGCATAGTCATCGGTATAACATACGCAAAATAAAACAAAATAACACAAAATAAAAATAAACAAGAAGCAAACAAAACCATCGCTCACAAAAACTCACCCAAGAGTTCAACGGTGAGACAGAGGATGAGCACATAATGAAAACGTGCTCGAAAACGTGCTATCGATATTACAAAATATATATTTACGTGCTATTTTCACGGGGAATAAACGATGGTGCTGTTGTTGTTATTGTTGTTGACATTGCGAAAAGATGCAATGATAATGAATTAGAGATTCCGATGCCCGAGCGCAATGATCCAATTACATAGTTCTTTATAATCTCTATAATCTATGGGCTATAATTATGGGAGCTGGCTTAATGTAAATCCAATATGAAACAGTATCTCTGTCTCTGTCTCTGTTTTTACCTTTTGCTCTTGCTCTTTCGTCATTTTTGGTCTGTGTGACTCAAGTCAAAGCTCATTTGATTATTTTCCAACATACAATACAATTTGATTAAATGCCGATGATGTTCCTTCTCTCCATCTCGCTTTCTCCAATTCGTTCGTTCAATCCGCATATTGAAACAAGAAGAATGCCATTATTGATGCAGTATTTGCAAAGGGCCGCTTAATCGCTTTAATATTTAACAAATTCACACACTCGTCCGCTGTCTATCTCATTCTGTATAAAGCATTTGCCTCTCTGTCATTCGTGTACTTGCTGATCGTTGCATTCAGAAGATGGTTTGCTTGGAATGTTCTTTGGTGTTTTTTTTCTCCTGAAGTCGTTGTTGCATTTAGTTTTTTCGTATAATTTTTTGTTTCAAATTCTCGGTTGCCTGACTCACTTCATTGTGAATTGGATTTTCATTTTTGTTTTATTTTTGTTTGTTGTTAAACATAGACGTTTACGAGTTGCGTTCACTTACATTCGAGAAAATCATTTAACTGACATACTCACCGATCTATACGGGTATTGTATTGTATAACAGTCTGTGCAATCGCGCATATATCGTGATTTGCGATTCAGTGTATTTCCACGGTGACCGAGTGTTCAGCTACACTCTGTGTGTGTGTGCGTGCGTTTCAGTGCACTGCTCATATGTGTATTTACGTTGTGCACTCTCGGCATGCATCTGATCCACACCAAAGATATTTTGGATTCATGAGAGAATTTTAAATCACGCACATTATACATGTTTAATGGATGCTACACTCGATTATAGTTTATTTTGATATTTACCTTTATTATTGGCTATGGCAAGACGCCTCCTACGTTCTTTCCCAATCTCATGCACTCCTATAATATCGGATGCTCGCGATGTGTGCTTGTGACCTGTGTCACAACATCCACGACGACGACGACGAAGATGACAGTCGGTACTTTTTACCCAGCTAAATCCAATCAAAAGTTTCATCTGTTTTTGGTGCAAAGTTTCGTTGTTGTTGCTGCTGTTGTGTGTCAAAGAAGATGCATATGAAGCTTCAGAATGAAAATAAAGTACCAAACAGTCATAAATTCGATACACACTCACAATCGGGCCGGCCTTCAATAGCCGTTTTGCCTGTTTGTTTTCCTTTTATTTAGCTGTTCGTAATCATTTCGACATCTTGGCCGGGCTCAAGCCGAAAATCAACAACAACAGAAACTTCAGCAAAAGAGAAAGAGAGACAGAGAGAGAGAGAGAGAGACGCTTGTAATCGTTCGTCGTCGTCATTTATATTTATTTTTTTCACTCAACTTATATTCTTAAGGTTATTATCTTCATAAGACCCACGCAAAACCAGTTTCATGGTCGAGCTTGATGGTTTTCTGGCTGCACTTTGTTTTCTTTTCGTGTCGCTGTTTCTTTTCCTTTTCCTTTTTTTTTGTAAATTCAATTGTAGTTTTTTTTGTTTTGTTTTGTTTTGTTTTGTTTTCATTTTACCTCTCATCTTATTTGGATTTGCTCAACAATGCGAACAGACAACAAGGAAGGAAACATCATTTAAACGCTTACAATTTTTCTAATGCACCAAATAAGGCAAGACAACAATCAATTCCAATATGAAATTCTTTTTTTCCTCGGTCTTGTGTAAAATGCCAAAAATTGTGCACACACTCACACCGAAAAATAGAGCATGATGGAAAACATACGAAACGGAGAGTCAAACCGCAATTTAAATCGATAATGCCAAGCGAAAAAAGGAGTCAATCAACGCAAGCGATCGTATAATGAATAGAGTAAAGTACAGCACCGAAATGCAATAACTATGAGCACAAAGACAAACCAAGCCAAGCCAAGTCAAGCCAAGCTAAACCAAGTCAAGGCAAGTCGACCGAGTGAGTGCGCTAGCAAAACGGCACAACCGAACAGACGATGATTACGTGGTGGAAACGTTGCACCAGAAGAAAAAGGAGCGAATTGCGAACATAAGAACATAAGATAATACAAAAATAACAATAAAAACGATAAATAAGCTTAGCTGAGTCAAACACACCAGAGACTAGATGGGAAGGAAGATGGGAACGAGCATGAAAAACAGACAAAAAATATAAAAAATCTACCGGAGAAGAAATACTCGCACATAGAACCACTCGCCGAAAAAAAAAATTAAACGTAAAAGAAATCGACAAGAAATAAATGAAAATTGTAAGCGAAAAAGATGAGAAAGCGAGAGAAAATTGGCTGCTGTTGTTGCTGTTGATGATGTTGGCGTATTCCAGCAAAGTGAGATTACCTCATCTCGCATCTCGTGCATGAAAACAGTCAGGCGACTCTCGTATTAGGAATTTCACATCCAGAGGCACGCAAAAACAAATACAACAAAAAGCAGATGTATGGTGAAAATGCAACAACAATGTGGTGCGTGCGCGCAAATGCGCGACTGCATTCAAGCAAGCCAGCGACATTGACGAAAAAAGGTTCAATTCAAATTCATTTCGATGCATACAAAGCAACTCAAAGATCAATTCAGGAACAAAAGATGAGGAACAGTTATAGCAACAACGGCAATTCCGCCACTGCCATAAACACTGTACCTGATATTAGATTTGACTCGAGCAAAGTTCAATTCATTGCCATATTGTTTCAGTGCTCACGAACTCACCAAGTTCATCCTCTCACATACCAAACAAACATGGAAAAATATAAGAAATGCAATCCATTCAATGGATTGGTACACCCGTTCCAATGATCAGGAAAATCCAAAAAGAGTCTGGAAAAAGCACCCGAAGTGTGGGGTTTCATTCGAACGTTGAATATTCATTTATATATTTAATTTTCATTTTATTTGGGCTGAGTTGACTTTTTTCCCGTCCAATTGAAACTCGACTTGCAGAAATAAGGAACAAGTGCACACCATCAGTGCCGCATCTTACCGACTGCATATTACAGAACCGTATTCGAATGCTGGCACCCGAATGTGCCCTTGAACTCGTTTTATTTTTTATTTTCTTTTTTTCTCTCGTCAAATGGATATTTTGATTACATATTAAGTCTTTTCGTGTTCAGACACTTTCATTCTAATGCAAAAGTGTTTTTAATATATCCAAAAAGTAAGTGGATTTTAGTACGTCAGAGAGACCAATCTGTTTGCAAATCGGAATAGTGCAACGGCACTGGTTGAACATTCGAACATACCGAAATGGTAAAAGCCTCTGTCTCTCCGATACACACTATTTCACGGACGATAACGAAATTTGAACACAAACGTGTTGACTCAGCAAACATCACTTCATTCGAATTGACAATCAGAAAATGGAAAATTTTACATGGCAAACGTATTTTCTCTTTGTCTTAAGCTGAACGCAGCGCAAAATATCAAGGATATCGACAAACTAAGATCCACCGATTCTCTCTCTCTCTCTTCAAATTTTTTCTGCCATCTGTTGAAAAATTCATCTCGGATATTGAATCTGCCCAAGATCTGCTCATCTTCATCTCCTTCCCGCTCTGTATCTTCCGCATGTTTGCATCAAATTCAAATGTTATTTAACGGAATCCAAAGACGTTGCAAGCCAATCCGATAGTCATACGCAGTGATAGTGAGAGAAAGAGAGTTTCGATCACATTTCTATTCGCAAATTGCGAATATCCGACACATATTTTACACTAATACAGATAAATCATTGTTACGTGCATTGCGCGCATCGTAGCCAATCTGTTTCACACTCACTCTCTGTACACACACAAAATAAACATATTGAACTTGTAGACAATACAGCGTCTAAATCGTATAACTTTTTTATATTTCATCTAAACCATTATGTAGACCGTTTGGAGTGTAAATGATATTGATTGATTTGAATCCGTTAGCGACTTTGAAGTCGAGTCAGTGGCGAGTTACTCATACATGCGCAAATATCATTGTTGTGCAGTGATGACAGAAACAGAACACTATTGCTGTGTACACTAGCTCGTGCACAATTCGATGCTGCTAATGATTGTGTGAACGTCGATTGTTGGTGTTCGCTTCGTTGTGTCATTTTATGCAAACCAAAATACAAAACGAAAGATTCAACAAATCACCAAATACTCGAAACGTCAAGTGGAGTGGG
The DNA here is from genome assembly GCA_030463065.1 of Aphidoletes aphidimyza. Lineage (NCBI taxonomy): Eukaryota > Metazoa > Arthropoda > Insecta > Diptera > Cecidomyiidae > Aphidoletes > Aphidoletes aphidimyza. The sequence goes on from CM059997.1 coordinate 1,040,319, forward strand.
TACAAAATTCAGCAGAGCGCAATACTAGAAAATAGACGACCTACTGTATAATTCCAGAATTTAGACGCTATATTGTCTAAAAATGCAATATGTTTCTTTTGTGTGTAACTCGCCATTCCATTAAATGGACTTACTTTTTTTTTCTATGCAACTCCCGGGGTAAACAGTTGCCACCACGATGAAAATGAATTTTCTTACCACTTTTACTGCCATCGAAACGGAATAATTGGAAATTTTTCGTGAATATACACTGCACAGTGCACATTATTCCCTTTCTTTGTCAACTGCTTTGCAATGAACAAGAAACAAAAAAAATTGAAAAAGTCTTGGATTCTGGAAATGTATAAAACACAAACGAAAATAAGGTATAAATGCATCGAACAAAAAAAAAACAAAAACAAAAAAGACTGAGAACTGAAACATGCTTTGATGACATGTATAAACAATGTCTAATGCAGAGACAATGCAGGAATGTGAACAAACGGACAATACAAAGTACCGCAACCAAAACATAGAAAATAAACTGCATTACTATTACAATTCGAACTTTTCCGCACCGCATATTTTTAACAATTTTGTTATTTATAGCGATTTTATTCAAACTACTTCAAAAATTAAAGCAGCCATGAAATACTCGGTCGGCCATTATGGTCTAACACGGTTGAATACAAACAAACAAATTGGCTGTTGTTAACATGATAACTCTGGAACGCGGTGAGGAAATTGGTTGAAACTTTGACCAAGAATGGTTGGTATCATGGAGGTGAAGCCCATTTTTTTATTATCCAATTCAAATGGGAAACTCTGGTCACTTTTGTAACCAGACAACAATGTGGTCACAAATTGCTTCTCTCAATGACCAAATTGCTTCTTTTTGGACTCAAAAGTAACCATATATGTATATTATTCATACACATTAATTTCGAGCCTGTCGTTCTGGAACGACAATATTCAAATATATGAATATTCAATATAAGAAAAAACAATCAAAATTTTCGTGCATTCGGCAACAGAATAAGACTATGTGAATCTATTAAATCTGAAATTAATATTTGCATTTAGCCATTTCAGAAATAGATGAAAAAGTAAAAAGCATTCGATTATATTTTGGTCACTTTTTTATTATTTGGTCACAAATGTAGCCAAATTAAGCTTTTTGGTTACAAAAGTGAACAGATTGAGCTTTAACTTTGAATCAATAGAGACGCCGCGTATTTTGGAATATTTCTCCATATGAAAATGCATTGGCTTCACCCCCATGGTTGGTATCAAATTTTGGACCAAGTTGGACTTACTCCATCATGGTCATATTTGGAAAACCGTTCGTGCTACGTGTGTTTTTCCCGTCGATTGACGCTCGCCGAACGCAATACTTTTCCCACTTAGTGGAGAAACGTGGCGACGAGCTGAAAATAACAAAATGCCTCTTCGGACAGAGAGAGAGATACAACGTGTAAGAATTGCAATACAAATGGAAACATGAATGACGAATTCAATGGGGAAAGGAAAAGAGAGTGAAAAACAAGACGAACCCCGTACGTAACGAGAGCGCCAAAGAGAAAGATATTGACAATGCTCGTGTTTATTCTGCCCATGTTTCCTTGTCGCCTTGGCCAGTGCAAATTAAAGAAATATTTGAGGGTTAAAACAATCAGCAGTATGTGAGTAAGTTGGTTAGTGAAGCCAAACGATTGGTCTTACGCAACACACATTTCGCAAACTAGACACATCGAAAACTGTGAGACAACAAAACGGGCCAGCGAAAGAGCCACACCATCAACACCACCACCATCACCATTGCCATCAACATCGCCAGCCATCACAGCCAATCGACTCGAAATGCAGTCTCATGAGTATGTTTACTCTTTGCCAGCAAAACCCGAAAACGATTTATAGAAACTTGACACGATCCAATATTTTTTAGTAGTTTCATTTTTTGCTGTGCTCTCGTTGTTACTTATTTTTCCGCTTCGTTTTTTTTTCAAAAAATATATTGCCAACGAAATCCCGTCTGTTACATTTTCATTATGCTCCTTCTCTCTTGGCTCCGTTGGGCCACTTTTTCTTTTTCACTCTCTTCTGCTTTTGCTCTATCACTTGATTCCTGTTTTTCATTCACATTTTGCAAAATATATACAGGACTTGATTTTCTAGTGATTCCATTGCTTCTCGTCGCATTATTATTACTCTTTTTTTTGCTGTTACTCTCTTCTTCTTCGATTCGGGTTTGCTTGCCAAACGGAAACAACAACCATACACATTAAACATGCAAAACGAGTATCAACAGTTCCGCGCAACAACAAAAAAATGCATATATTAGGGTGGTTCAAATCAAAAGGAGTTTTTGGCAGTCAAGTGGCTCTTAATGTAAATATATTTATATTATTTATTTATTTAGGTATTTGTAACTGAATTTTGAAAAATATGAAGTTCATATACATAAATACAGAAAAAAATCGTGCTGAAGTTTAATTGAAACTCAACATTAGAGCCTATTTTGTATGGCAAATCGTGGATTTTTCAAAATTCATCCGCAAGTTTAGGAACACTCAGTTCCATATCAATTTGGAGCCACGAATATCCGACACATCGAAAAAATAATTCGAAGAACCCTAACATATACACTATAATATACATAACACACAACACACACTGAATGAAAGTCGAACATCGTTTGGCGTTTGGCGTTCATGTTCTCAAGTGACTTACATAATGTTTTAATGTTGAAATGGAGTGCGTGTTTGGAGACACACAGCGACACTAAGAGAGAGAGAGAGAGAGAGAGAGAGAGAGAGAGAGAGAGAGAGAGAGAGAGAGAGAGAGTAAGGGAAAGAAAGAGAATGAGATACATCCACACACAGAGAGACAGAAACCATTTGGATGGAAGCTAACGAGCAAGATGAAGTTAAATTAAACAGCAATGCAACAACGCAATCGTGAAATATTTATTATTATCATTAAATATGCTAATTATTGTGATTTAAGAATGATGAAACGAGGAAAAATCTTTGAATTTCTCTCTCTCTCTCTCTCTCTCTCTCTCTCTCTCTCTCTCTCTCTCTCTCTCTCTCTCTCTCTCTCTCTCTCTCTCTCTCTCTCTCTCTCTCTCTCTCTCTCTCTCTCTCAGTGAACTCTTTTTGCGTGGGACAGAGAGAAAGATCGAGAGTCGAAATGTGTGAAATATGTGTGCCTCATTCGTGGAACAGGGTTGTTAGCGGTGGTAATAATGTGCAAGGCAACAGCATCGATGGCTGCGGTGGCGACAGTGTGATGACGGCAACCTCAACATTTGCATGCAGTATTTCAAACATGGCATATAAGTGCTCTTTGTCTACACGAACATTGTTATTCGTTTAGCCAGTGATGTGAGAAACATTCATCCTTTTTAGTACATGCTATAAAATGATAAAAATGACAAGGATAAGAGAGAGAGAGAGAGAGAGAGAGAGAGGGAGAGCAAACGTCCCCCGTTTGAAAAGTTTCCCCCTTTTACGAATGCAACAAAACCCGTATGGCAAAATGTACAAAGACTTGAGCTATAATCATTTGAATGATAACAATCGACAGAGGTTGACAACGATATCAATTTTGCAATATTTCAATTGGATTTTGAATTTTTTAATATCCATCATTAAATCGTTTTGCTAACATATGTCGCAATCAAATATTTTGATAGTTTCAACAATTGATTCGTTTGAAATTATCTGATTGGTCATGATTTAATGATTTTTAACAAAATTTAAATGACTATGAATGACAACACTAAAGTCAAAATGATAAAGAGTCAACTCAATTGCTATTTTCTTTAAAAACACAGAACAAACACTTGCTTATTTGATTTCGACAAGTTTCTTCTACAGGGGCTCTATTGAATAAAGCGTTTGAAGCATTTTTATTGCCATTCATTTCGACGGCATAAATATTCAACTCGATTGTCACACAATCTAAGCCAATTTGCGGACTAAAAACCCGTCAATATTCATACGAATTGAATTAAATTTGATTTAATGAATGATAAATCCTTCCATCAAGCATTCAACATTATAAATGAATGCGGTGTGACAAAATGGTCAGCAAGCATTATAAATGCAAGCGACTAAAATGCATCGATTGTTTAAATTTGCACAAAATGCAAAACACAAAGTAAATATCGGCGAATGGGGAATGTGAAAAGTTAAAAAGTCGAATTTGTTAACTTGGTGGTGGTATGTGTGTTTAGCTGAGCTGAGCTGAGCTGAGCTCATCTCTCTGCTGTACGCTGATGTGTTCAGTTGGTTGGATGCAGGACATGAACGTCAATGAAAATGAGCTTGAATGTCTTCATCGAAGTAGAAAGCGGAAAGTGAAATAACAAAATTAAGCAGACATTCCGAGAAAAAAAATAAAGGCAATAGAGACACAACGAGCTGAAGAATGGGCGAAGAGAGAACAGGAGCCAAGCAGAAATAAAACTAACAACGAAATTAAACAGAATAAATTTTACTCGAAATTTAATTACGCAGCATAAGTTGTGCGAAATGGCAAAGACTGAGTTTTGCAAGCGAGAGAATGTGTGAATGCAGCCGCTGCTGCTGCTGTTGTTGCTGTTGTTGCTGTTGCCATAGCTATGATTACTAAGAGAAGACGAGCGTGGTGAAAAATTTATGCAAAAATGCGAATCAGCAAAGCAAATATGTAGAATCGAATGTTTATGCAAATGTTTATTGCATGTGTGTGCGTGTGCATGAGAGTGAGAGAGTACCGGAGTCAAGGTTTTTTTGTGCCTTACGAAATTTGCGATCAGAGCTATAGCTTCGTTTTCGGTGTGAAAAGTTTACGCAAAGCACTTACCGTTGCATCGATTTGATTTTTGTTGTTGCTTTGCCTGTTCTTTTTGTTTTGTTTTCCTTGGTGTGTTTTTCATGAAGTTACTTCCCATCCCCGCGAAAACTGAATGAAGATGAAACTGATGTGCTCAGAAATGAGGTTCTGTATTGTCCGTCACGAAAACGCGCTCGAATACCAAAATATATAGAACTGACACGATACACACAGCAGTAATACAAATTACGAATGCCTGCCGGCTCTTTGTTACAGTTTTGGTTCGATCCTGGTGCTGTGGCCGCGGTTTCTACGGAGCTTGAGACAATTATGATTGCTAACCGAAGACTTTGCTTATCAATCGTCATGTTATTATCTAACAAAAAAGGTACGATTTCTGAAATGAGAATGGGAACAAACAAGAGCTGTACAAATGTAAGCCGCCTAGATTTCAGTTAGATTTCATTGCGAAATTATGAATTTGGAATGACTCAGAGCTGAGACGAACATGAATACCTTGTTCCTCGTGTTCCTAGATATCATGTCGAAATTAAAAATTAGGTCCTATTGCATACAGCAACGCTTCCAATGGATTGTGCTCTCATTTGGGATTTCATGTGCTAAAGCATTTAATTCGGAATACGAATATTCACCATCTACACGATTACTGCGAATCAACAGCCAAGCAACAGTGGCAGCCAGGTGCCGAAATTTACCGATTCAATATATGTGCTCACATCGCAAAGATTAAATTTACCTGCCAAATGTTGACAATGACTGAAATAGACGATCACACTCAGTGTTCAGTTCACCTGTTTGCTTGCTCGTTCGTTTGCTTCACAAATTGTTATTTGCTCTCTTCGGTAATTGTTTGCAAACTTTACGCTCAAGTTTCAGTTCGTTTTTTAGGCCCAATTTTTGTTAATGAAAATGAAAATGAAAACACATAAATATGTTAATGTTTTCACAAGTTTTTCGCATGCTGGGGATTAAAAATTTAACGAGGCTACAAGCGAAGAGTATTTCTCGAAAATCCGTTCTTTATTTTATATTGTATACGGTCGATGAAATTCGAGTCGATGAAAATGTGCAAAAACCTAGGCAAAAACCCATTTACGGGATGAAAATTGTCGAAAATGCATTTGAAAATGAGCGTTTGTCGCAACACAGCACATTTCATAAACCACTCGAAGCAACGTTAAATAAAGTAATGCAATGTATTGTGATAGCTGTCGATGTGTCGATATTGCATGCGGTATTTCCGTTGGTCTTATAGCAATACGCCCGTTAAAGCACTCGATACTTTCTCACGTTGGCCAACCACTTCAACAATACAAAACAAAAAAATAACAAAACTAAATAAAAACCGAATTGAACACACCAAGCGATTCATTTGCGAATGCATCATTTTTAGAAAATAAATTGAGGTATCTGCGAGGAGTCATGGTCGAGGAGTTGGCTTCTCCTCAATTTTCAGCCCCGGGTGATGTTTTGATTGCCATTAGTGCACATATATGAAAATTGCCTAAGTGAGCAATTGCGATAAGCGAAATGCAGTTGAACGAAAAAAAACTTCACGTCGCACAGAGACGACGAAGACACGAGAAATAACACGAATTTGTGAGGATGAGAGATATGAGCGGTAAAAAACAGCCTACACACAACAATCGCCAATCGACATGGAAATGCGGGACTGAAAGAGCAATTGAAAATGAGCGAAATTAAACGGCGATCAGTAATTTGTGCAGCTAATGCTGTGAGAGTATGGTACTTGTTCTGCTTAGAGTAAAATGCGTTTTCGGGGTATCACGCTTTTTCCGTATCAAAAGTGTGTGGTTGGATACCGGTTGCCCGATGTGTGAGCTCTCTCTCTCTCTCTCTCTCTCTCTCTCTCTCTCACATTTGGGAGTGTATTTGTTCGATTTCGGTCTGGATGCAATGCAATCGGAATTGGCGCTATTTACAAAAGCCATTAGCGGCCACAAGTAATACCCACTACAACATTAGTTGCATTTGTGTACTTTTCTACACACATTTATACAGATAATTCTTATCAAAAATCATTGAGTCAGACACACAATTTCTCATCTGGATGCAAAGCATGCACGTTACACCGTTTATTCACCATTCTCATGTACCGATAACGGCGAAAAAGGTGATTTAAAGTGCTACTGCCCACCACATTTCGAGAAGAAGAAAAAAATCAAGCCCAAATCAACAATGTGAACATTGAAATACTGAAAATTACTGTGGCACAATATGAATGAAGCGACAAAATGTGCGACGACTTGAATCAAGCAACACCAGCAACATATATTTTGCACACGTAAAAATAGCAAAAATACAAACCAAAATAATAATGTGAAAACGAAACAGGAAAAAAGGCACACAACACACCAGCAAAAATTAATACCATTGCGTGCATCATTCGATAGTGTAATTTGGATTTATTTTTCAAACTCTTCTGTTGTTATTTTTTTGTTTTGTTTATTATCCACCTTCTTTGTGATTCATAACACATAAACACTTATATTGCACTTACGGCAGAGTTACAAAGTTACATCTCTGTGGAAAACGGCGATTCTCGCGCGCGTGAAGTGAAACTTTACACCATGTTGCTGATGCGACGAAGATGATAATAATCGCGGGTTTCGATGGGTTACAAAATATACAATTCAAGCAAACCAAGAGAGAAAGAGTGCGAAAAGCCGAGCGAATATGCAGTGACACATCAGCAACATCAGCAACAATCCACGGCCGAGATGGCACACCGAACCGTGTCTGAAATGTACAAAACTGAACAACTCAGAAACTCGGCTGTTTCAAGATCGTCTTTTGAGAGAGAGAGAGAGAGAGAGAGAGAGAGAGAGAGAGAGAGAGAGCGTGTGTGTGTGTGTGTGTGTTGCACTGTAGCGCTGTAGCATTTTCTTGATTCACACAGAAGTCATTTTATGGTCACTTAATCATTTGTCTTCTTTTGTTTACACACTGCTACTTGGCAGCTTATAAAGTTTCATCCACTGAACGGAAGAACAAGCGACAACTTGAGCCAATGTCCAAAGTGTCATTATGGGATTGGATTGCTCATCGAAATGAGCAAACGCTGGTTGGACGTTGGAATTCGATATGCTCGGTGCTCGAAAATTCTCCAATTGCAAAATTCAATCATTTTATGTCCACCTTGAAATGAGCTCAGACATGAGACTAAACTTTCAACGGCCAAAAAACTTTGACAAGCGATTTTCAGCAATTAAGAGCATTGAGACAATTTTCAGAAAAGCATGACAAACAATTAAGCTAAAGCATAAAGATATTCAAATGAGATTTGATGACTTGACAACTTTAACTAGTGTTTCCTCGCAATAGAAAGGCATTTTCAAGTGGATTTTCCACAATTGAAATGATGCTTATGAAAATGTCATTGCTATAGAAATGCTTTCAAGCACCTAACTCATCCAAGAAATGATTGAAAACACGACACATCTCAACGCCTGCTAATATTTTGAGCAATAGAAAGTTTGCACAATCTACATCTTTGTATTCAAAGTGATTCAAATCACCTCATAATTTTTAAAAAATTCATTGATTCATTTTAATCATGGAAACGAATTTATTTATCACTGCTGAGTTTGTTTTTGCCTGCATAAGTAAGTAACTTTCAGCTCCGTATTATTACGGTTTGCAACTTTTCATTTTATCGCTGATGTTAAAACCGACCATTTCAATAAATTTCGTTGATTTTTATCCAGTTGATTCAACTGAGTTGAATCACGCTTCGAAAAATAATTGTCAGCCATGTATGAATGCATGCATGTTTCCATTTTGCTATTTGGCCGTTTTTATGTGGGTATAGATTGGTGTATTGGCCATGGACCCATTGTAACAACATATGTTATATGTCGAGGCTGGATTCTTAATGTATCTTTCGCATTTGTTCGCATATGAATGTATCCTTTTGTTCTGTCGCATTTTGCACAATAGCATCTGAGTCAAGTTCGGACCACACCATTCTCTTGACACGATTGTTAGTTTTAAATAACAATTTCTTTAGTTACATTGAAATCGAATACCAAAAACTTGAGAATGGCCAAATTAAAAGATTTTCTTTTCATGCATTCCGCTTTTCCTTTTCTCTCTCTCTCCTTCTCTCTCGATTCTCTCTTTCTCTCTGCCGCTGCCGTCAACTGGATTGTCGGTGTTTCAGTGTTCTTGAGAGCTCATGTCATTGCAAACAGCAATGTAATAGTCGTTCACACATTGGCCAAGTGTCTTTCTATATCTCTGTTTATTCTCTGTCACTTAGTTGTGTGCCATTTGAAAGGGGGTATGTGAGTTTCATTCTACATCGTGAATTTCTACTCTGCTATTTCATCAGCAAACTCGGCTAGATCGAATGAACTTGAAAATGATTTAAAAAACGTAGCACAGCGAAGAATAATCCCAAAATGAGCGCGAATGAACCGATAATAACCAGAAAGTGACAGTTCTATGTTAGAATTCATGTGCTCCTTCTTCAAGACAATGAATGCGTCCAATGCACATCAAATTTGCCCAACTTGACAACTAAAATGTATGTTTTTTTGGTCATTTTGGTATAAAATAAAATATCATTTGCACTTAATTTAATAACATGCTTAAAAAAAACGCTAAATCGTGTAAATGCATGAAGATAATGTCAGCTGGGCAACGCAAGCGACGCTTACATTCTCACATGGTGCATATACTTCAAAATTAGCGGTTGCCAGCTGAAACTACGGCGCTGCGATCAGAGTTATCGGTCAAATTCAGGCTTTGGAATGAGAACATGAAAACATGACATTGACATCAATGTAAAAATGTGGCATATATGCTACAGTTGCCGTATGATAATAACGTAATGTTTTTTGTTTTTTGTTCACTCTGGTTGTTGATGCCGTTTGTTTGACTCTTCTGATCTCCCTCACTCACATATGAATAATATTTGAATGGATTTTGTCGCAAATGTACATACACCAACCGTCGTGTATTTGTGATAGTGAAAACAAAGAACTGTTGCGCTCGCTTGTATTCGAAACGCGACAATAACGAAAAAAAAAACACATACAAAAAGAACCGAAACACAGAGAGAACCAGTCAGATTTGGCAGCTTAGTTGAAGTTGCATTTTAAACTAACAGCCGCCGTCGAGGTCATATTCACAAGGAAGCGCAGCATTAAGTGATGGGCAATAAAAATGCTACTTTTTGGTTCGTGAATCGCAACGTTCTTTATTTCACAGTGAATCAAAGAAAAGAGACAAAACGCACTAAACCAAATTTATTTACCCACTCAATCACGAACGCCTCGATCGATATGCACAAAAGATAACATTTAAATAATACACAGAAAAAAAAGTGATAAATTTCCTGAACGGTGAATAAAAAAAAAGACGAAGCAAAAGACCTAGGCTTGAGCCAGCAGATCAGCGCAACGTTGGATATGAGAGTGAGAGAGGATGATTCACGTACTTAATAGCGACAAATCCGTAGAAGATTAAAAAATTGTTCTTTTTTTTTCTTCTTCTGGAAATGAAGAAGAAGAATTTGAAAAAATGCTCGAAAACGAATGAGAAAAAAACCAGAGGCTAAAAACTTAAGTCTACAAAAGACGCGTTTTTATTGCTCATTTCGATAGATTGAAAAAATAAATGGGTGGTGTGCAGGAATGCTACAAACGTACGTTCAATGCCAATGTCACTACATCGCGCGTTGCTATGGTTGGCTTTGATGCACGAATGAGTGCTTCAGCTAGCATCTAGTAATGTTAGCTATTCTCAGAGCTATTTCTTTTACATTTTAACGACTAAATTCCCTTCAAGCGTAAACGATACCATGCACTCAATACACACAAAACCAATTTCAATGGCTGCAGTCGCCATTTAGTTTTAACGTTTATTTGATTGCAATTTTGTCATGCATCCATGGTGTTGGCTGCATCCACCACCAAAATAATCCATCCATTGTTTTTAGTCTTTTGGTCAAAGCGATTGTCGTTGCCGAGCGCAGCGTCAAGCATGCGAACGATCGAAAAGCGAAACAAATTGGAATGTGTTTTAAATTACAAAATTACACAAATATATATCGATACTTAATGAACGAATCGATACCCTCGTAGCGGCCATGGAATTGGTTGGCGTTACATTCTTTGCTCTTTCACCACTTTCTTCCCTGTTTCTCTTTAAATTTCTTTTTATGTCATTGCATTTTGAAACCTCTTTTTAATCGATTTTGTGTGCGCTCATTGCCCGATCGAACGACACTTTGTTGGTTTGTGCGTGTTTTTTTTTGTATACTCGCATCATGTAACCGCATATTATATTGAGGACGAAGATGTTTTTATCGAGTTTATTGCCGGCAACATTTCAATGTGCATTTTTTCTTTGTTGTTTTCATTCAGTTTGTTTGGTTTTTTTTTGGTCACACAGTTGGCTCGTTTCCTTGACAGATTTCGATTATTACCAAACGATTTTTGTCACTCTTCTGTCAAATCAACCAAAATACATTAATAATCGACCTCAGTCACAGTTGCTGTTTTTTTTTGTTGTTGTTGGGTGCTTTGACAAATGGAAATAAAAACCCATCGATGAATGTAAAGAAAAAAAAAAAGAAGCATTAAATTCGTTGGCGATCCATTAAAAAATCCCTAGCAAAGTAATGGCTGCATTAGGGAGATCGTGCTATAGATTCAACAATTCAAAAACCACATTTCTTTTGAAATGAACTTGCGCGTTCACATCGTGTGCACACATACACCGAATGGTAACTAATTTTTTTAGGTGGCGGGTGTGGGCGACACAGAGAAAATCGAAGACAAAGGAAAAAAAACACAAGTAGCAGCGAAAGTTTGGTTGTCGCCCAAAATTAATTGCATCGAATCGAGGAGTGTCAAATTAAATGAACTGAGACAAAAGAAAACGAATCAAATGTATATAAATTAGAGTATTCGCTGTGCATGCCGGGCTGAAGTAAAGTAACCGAAACGGGATAACAGAAGGTCATTACGTTGGATAGCGCGAAGAAAAAAGAGCACAACTCACGTGAAAACAAATGGCACTGAAAGTTGCCAACCAAAATATCCACTGAATTGTCGATTGAAAGTGGTATTCCTTTGGAACAGCACATTTTATGTGTGTGTGTGTGTGTGAATTGAATAAAACTGTTTTGCGCCAAGCGATGTGTATCACAATTCACACGGTTTGTTTGCATTTCGATGTGATAGCAGAGAACAAACATTTTGTAAAAACGTTTGTAATCACGTTGACTTTTTTGAAACGGAAGTCATCGAAAGCATTTTTAAGCTAGTATTTGTGTATGTATGCTGAGTAAATTGTAGACCACTATGATTACCGCATTCTTCTAAATAATTTTGTAAATGATTTCCTCTCTAATTGCATCATTTTCTTTTTTTCCATTTCGTTCACAGGTAAGTCGTCATCAATGTCATTTTAAGCAAGCAAATCACACTTGGAACAGTTGTTCAACGAACAGAAGATCATCTGTATTCCTTGGCATGGTCAACATTTATTAGAAACTTTCGATCGAAATGCATCGCACAAGACGAATAACGCAGTCAACGCGCTTCTTTGATCACACGTAATACCGTTTTATTGAAGCAATCGTGAGTCGGATGTTCCTTTCCATCTAATTCTTGTATCCTGAGAACGAGAACGAGAATGAGAACGAAAATAGGAGAAGAAATAACGAAAGAGTTGAAGAACATTTGAAAAGAATTTGATTATGGCAAAAGAGGGAAATTTGAAGTGTGTTGTTAGAAGTTAGTAAATGGTAGTTGAAGTTAACACAGTGAACATCGTTAGAAAGTGTTTTACTTGGCGACGTGTAGTAACTGATGCCGTTGCCATATATTTTTGATCGCATAAAAGCGAGATGGTGATTGGTGATATTTGAGGCCGTTGCACGCACACAGCGCCGGAAAAAATGTTAAAATAAATGAAGCGAAATGTACAAAGAATCATTTCGATTTTTTGAAGGGTCGATTCATTTCTTTTGTACTTTTATGTTCAACTGATATTGTATAGCACACCACGGTGCCCAGACTGAAAAGAAATACACCACACCTTATGCCTTTTTATTAGTTGGCACACGTTCGTGCGTCATCATCACACACCGGTGCCGCGTCGTGTGTTAGATTCATTTCGATTAATCGGTTTTTCAGTATTTAAAAACGTTTGACGCACAATGAATTTCAACAAATCTCTTTAAAATGTGAGAAAAATATCGAGACGATGAATACGATCCATAACTATTAGACCATTGCTATTAACATCGACGACACTGAGTCGATGATAGAAAATAGTTTAAAGCATGATTTGCATATAGATTCAACTGAAAATAAATATTCGTAAATTAGTTACGACATTTTTCGTACCTCGTTTTTTTCTAGCCATCGAAATATTTACTTGCAAATGTTGGATTGTATTAAACGTTTTGGCATCTTAAAGATATTTCGCTTGGTCCATACCTTTTTGTCATTTAAACACAGGCAGACTTATCGCCGGATTGTATACCATTTTTTTCCTCGTCATTTTTTCAATAGATTTTTCATTTTATCAAATTCAGTTGTGAGGCTCAAATCATCTCCAGTTTCTGTTCACCGGTACCCAATTCCATACGGACACCGCACAATCACACTTGTCGATGCGGAGCTGTGCGCTTTTGTTGCATCTCCACATGACATATTATTATTTAAATTAAATGCTATTCTGGTTGTATTTTCATCGTGTTTTCGTTTGTTTTTTATTTTCTCTTATTCTGTACTCCATTGCACACATGCACACAGCTCACGATTGTAGTCGTCTCATAAACATTGTACGTCGTAATATCGAATCAAATTAGTTTTAAATAAGAATGAACAAATCTCTTGGTACAAAGAGTCATGCGACTTAAAGAACGCACTAGAGAGCTGTGATTTTCTTTTCATTGTGTTGCATTCAATTGAGTTTCAGGAATTGTGATTTGAACTAAGCCCTGTCCAGTTTAAAAGAAAAAAAGAAAGGGGAAAATGTCAGTTAAACACACACGAAATGAATAGTTTTAAATCAAAATCGAAAAAGAAAGGGTCAAATTGGGTTTTGGGTATTCACGAAACGAATATTAATTTTGCCAACACAATGCACACATGCACAGTGTGCGTTTGAATTTAAAAGATAAAATGGGAAAAAAGATGTATATTAATGTATGTTTATATAGAGAAAAAACAGTCATTTAAGTGAAGTGAAGCTTCCTAATGGTATTTTGGCTCGTTTTTATTCATTTACCACTTTCGCTTCTAACGTCAGACGCATTTTTGCAATAAAAAAAAAAAAAAAAAAAAAACAGACGAAAATAAGAAGAAAACAAAAATTCGAAAACCCCGAAAAAGGGTCAAAAATCCATTGACTTCCAACCCATTCAACCGAGTTTGTTGACCATTTCGATGATGACAAGCATCCAGTGAATGAGATGAGAAATGCGCTGTATACACAGCACTAGCACCAGCACCATCAACCATTCGACCATTGCCATTTTTCCACACATTAACCGAAACCTATAAAGTCTAACCAGCTGTTGAACAGCTGAGCCACATCCACACTAAACATTCTCGAATCTAAATGGACTGCCGGAAAATTTGCGTGCGTGCACAATAATCAAGCATTGAAATCGCAGCATCAAGTCAATAAATCACATTAGATAAGCCAATTTTAAATATTGTCCGTTCAAACGTGTCGTTTTGCTTCGTGTTGCTTTTCATGCTTCTGTTTTACAAAGTGAATTTGTGATTTTTGATACAATCAAAAACTGGACCGTAACTGGTCTGTATGGTGATCGTCTGGTTGCAATTCTTCAACGGTTCGAAAGACTTTTCTCACGACAAATACGACACCATAAACTAAACCCCGAACTGATTGGACAATGTCTCAAAGGCGATTTTATGTTGTTCAAATTTTATTTTATGCACAACATTTCTATTGTCCTTTTGCTCAAAATCCTGCCGCCCGTTCGTCTATTATTTGCCCGGGAGAAAGAGGAACTTCGCGAAGGAAACGCACGGAAACGGTTTCCATAAAATATATTACCAATATATTATGCCAAACCGTCTGAATATGAGCACAGTCCGTTACAATGCGGGTATTTTCCGTTTTTCAAGTGGCATAAATATACGACCCATCTTCATCGAACATGGAATGTATCGAATATCAAAATATCGAACACATATCAGGCATATCGTTTTGTTGGTGTACCATTGCAATAAGGATATGGACACATCCAGTTCTCTTTCGCACACACACACACACAATATTTGTTTCAATTCATTATCCAAAAAGGACGAGAATGCCAGCGATCAAGCGAAAATATCAAAAAAGGAATCTCTGTATGTGTCGTGGGTATATGTGTGCCGGATCCAAATCGACTTGTCGGTTTCTCTTGTGCCGTTCACTCGCTCTATTCCATGTCAAAAGACTGGCATTGTAGCGCTTCGTTAGTTCGATTCATTTATTTGAAATGAAATGAACTATAAAATCTGGGTAAATGTAATAATATGCAGATGGTTGTGTGTTGCTGTTGCTATTGCTATTGCCGTTGCCGCTTCTCGTTTGTTTTCTCGAATTTCTTTTTATTTTTGCTTTCTTTGGTGTTTTATTTATTTGCCATTGAGCACATCGTCCAAACCGATTATGCAATACTCTATATGCATGGAATATCAGCATTGAAATGCCATTGTCATGTGTTTGAACCATCAGGAATCTCTCTGGTTATGCATATTTTCACTAATAATGTTTATAAATCTAAAATGCTACACACATTTATTTATAACAACACACAATAAAAGCAAAAAATCGGCAGCATATCGGAACCGAGAAAGGACGTAGAACGAGAATGAGATGAGAATTTGGATGAAAAAAGTTGGAGCAAAAAAGAGACCTCAACCTAATGCAATATCTATCGCTATTTTCACCATGCCGGCACATGACATTCAATATAAATCCTCATTTCTCTTCAGCCATAGCCCATAGCACATGACATAGATATACTAGACCAGGGAAAAGGGGTGAAAAGTGAACAGTGAAGACTGGATCATGGAGAGACGTGGCTTTCAAGTTCGCCCGATGGAGCGAGAACCCATCCCTAGTTTTCGATAAATTCGATATGTGTTCACCAAGCAACGATACACAAACAAGAAACTCACTGAGTGTCGCTACGACTCGGTACAGTCGTAGAGGCAAACATTCACGACGCCTCTGCGTCGTATTGATTTCGATGATGTTCGTATATGCATACGACATATGAGTCGTACAACGATGAGAGGTGTCACGATGTAAACGCTTCGCATGATGCGAGTGGTCTATGTGCGTACGACAAATGAGTCGTATGCATATACGAACATCGTCGAAATGAATACGACGCTAAGGCGTCGTGAATTTTTGCCGCTACGACTGTACCGAGTCGTAGCGACACTCAGTGAGAATGGGCTCTTACTCTTTCTCTCTCTCTCTCTCTCTCTCTCTCTCCCTCTCTCTCCCTCTCCCCCTGCCTCTCACTGTCTATGAATGGAAGAAGATGCCTTTACCAAAATCGATGTAGCCGAGAGAAGGAGAACCATTGCAATATATTTAAAATAAAGACGAAAGAACGAAAACTACAATCTTTATAATATATGATTTTTATATGTGCATTAAATGTGTTCTCTTTCTCTAGCACTTGGCTCAAGCCAAGCCGAATGGGCATACTTTTTTATGTGACATACATATAATAATCCTATCAGAGTGAACAAGAAGAAGAACGTTATAGCCACACAAATGAAACTGAATGAGTAAGCAAGCGACAAACAACTTTTCACAAAAAAAAAATTCTAACACATATTCATAGGTTTTGAGTTTTTCTCAGCTCACAGTGTTGTGCTGTATGCGTTTGTGTGTTGATGTTGTTGTCTCATTTTAGAAAATTGTTGCGCGCAATGAGCGTTAACGAACGAACAAACGAGCGTCCTACCTCTCTTTCTCTCGCTCACAAAGCACCAAATTATAGCTTCGTTGGTTCATGGTTTTCATTCTCTTTGCTTTCGTTTTTGCGTTGGAAAATTGAACCCATACATCTTTTGTTATAAGCATCTCGTTCAGCATCAGCATTTACCATAGCAAAAAATACACGAAATTTTCTTGAAAAGTGCACAAGCCTAAACAGAGCATTATGAAGTTAAGAAGTCAAAACATAATTTTCGATTGGATTTTTCGTTGCGATCCACATCCTTTTGTGTGACTCTCACAATGTCAGTGTGCGCTATTTTATTCGGTCGTATGCTCTCACAATATCTCATCGTTCCATTTTTTTCCGTGGCATTTTCTGTCTATGGTGTTTTCGCATATTTTTTATTTGTTTTTATTCAAAAACATGGAACTTTGCATAAATTATCCTCCGACGAAAATATGTATCCTTGAAAAAGGGCAAACGGCTGCTTTCCATCGCTTACTCGATGTTCTCACACCGTTACGCCACTGTTCCAATATCATACTTATATCACATTTTTTAGTGCTTTTGCTTGAAATCGAATTTACCAGTTTCTTCGATTTTTTTTTTTGCTTCTTACATACACTTTTGTATGTTTAAATGTGTTTGTGTACTTTGTATGCTTTTGTACTTTCTTTTTCTTTCGTTCTGTCTGGTTGTTTATGCTTATGCAAAATGTATTAAATTGCTATTTGCTAGCGATTGTTTCTCTATTTTCATTGAATTTCTTTATTCCACGTTTGCCTTTCGATCGGCTTGTTTCCGATGTTTACTCATGTGTCATACACACACACACACACACACACACATACAATAAAACCGAATAACATCAATTCAATTCGTAATATCATTAATGGTATTTTCCAAAAATAACCAAACATGTTTTACCATGGATTCATTTGTGTTTGAAAATTGAACCCACTGTTCAAAATCCCTCACAAAATGTCATGGTTACATTTTCATGATTAAAAAAAAAAAAACTAATTGCGGTATGAGTGTTATGAATTTTTTATTCCGAACATAATATCGTAATATAAGATTTCAACCAAAACCAGCCCGATTTTAAAAATGCATTAAATATTTATTATTATTATACGTATATAGAGCATTGAAATGACTGAAAAATGCGGTAAAAATGCTGGTTTCGTGTATTGTGTATCCCTTTTTCCATTCAGAAAATTCAAGGTTACTCTTTCAGTGTTTCGTTTGGTCAAAGAATTCGATTCATTGTATTCATGAATTCAACCCAAAAAAAAAAAAAATTATAAGACCAAAAAACGCGTCATTGCTTCGAACCCTATCAAAGCATTTCCTGTTTTTAATATAGTACCATGTGAAATCTAATGATAGGGTTTTTTGGCGATTTTAGGCGATGTTAATAGACAAAAAATGTATGCGGAATGTTCGCAGTGCAGATGACTAAAAGCACTCATATCGACGTTAGTGTTTCAACATTTACTGTTTACATGTTTCTAAATGGAAAATACTAATGGCTACCCATTTTGTGACCTTTAAACTGATATCAAATGTCCCATTTTTGAAGTGATTCATAGGCCATCAATTGGTTATTTTAAAATGAAAGAAAAAAAAAAACGATCGAAACTTGGTCAGCAATAACAAAATTGTAATACGTTACCGTGCGCCACTCCGTTCGCATTTTTTTTTCTCATTTTGACGCTATAATTTTACTTGTTTTATGTGAATGCAGGTGTCAAATAAATGTCAAAAGCGCTTTATATTCGATGAACATCAAGTGAAATCACTGAACTGAAAATGCTCAATGCCATTTTTTGTTGCGATAAATTTATCATTTACCTGAAGAGGGGAGCAAACAAGCAAAAAACCGAAATAGGCCGCATTTGGCCAAAACTCCGTTTCCATTTGCACGGAAGCTTCTTATCCCCTCCATTCCAGAAAACGAATCTTTCACTTCATTAGTTGTTGTGATTTTCCTGCAGGTATGCCTCGTGCGCACACATTTTAAATTGTCAAATGGAATAGCGAAACGATTTTCTCGTGCTCAACTCACCCAAATACTTGGACCTTCACTAACATTATTGAAAAATAATAAATACTTCTTGGCAGAATCAAGCCAAGATATCAATATTTCAATGTTTGAATGAGTAGAATTTATGGCAAACGGGCAAATGGGCAAACGTAATGGCGGTATGTACTTGAAGCCACCATTCATTTCAAGCCGTTTCAAATTGGTTTCGTGTCGACTTGAAGACGGGATCGACGATTGCATTCCAGAGCGAAAATTAATCGATTTTCACGAAGCAATGAAATCGAAAGTCTGAATAAAATAAACGGTATACGGTTTTTGCAATTAAAGGGGCTTAACATATAAGATAAAATGCTATAATTACTGTTTCCTTTTTGGTTGTAAACCGTTTGGCAATGTGCCATTTAATCACCATAATTGAAAATTGATTCTGCTTATAAATTATAAGTTTAAAAAAGCAGCGGAAAAACGATTTATAACTCAAGCAATGTGCCATCATGGTTAAAGTATTGCTACTGCAAAGCCAATTTAGTCGATTTCAAGCAACTATATATTCATACTTATACTCATACTCACACCAACACTCGATTCAACCGTTTATACATATCGATCATTAATCGGAAGAAAGTACAATCAATGCCATTATTGTCATTGAAATAAGGACATTGAATAGTTTAGAAGGGAAATTACAAAGTCCAACATTCCCCATTCCCCATTCGTATGCCATATTTTGCGTCCACTCCTAACACTGCTATTCTTACGGCAGAAATAGAAATAGGAATTGGTTAGCCTTTTATTATTACATAATAGGAATAGTAAACTTTTGTATTAATATGGTGTGGTTTGGGCCGGTTTTGTATGAAATTGGTCCTTTTTAATGTAAAATCTATTTCTATTATTAAAATTTAATAGCAAGCTGCATCTATTAAAACAAAAACAAAAATACGCAAACATTATTTTTAACTATTGAGTCAACACTAAATTAAGTGATTAGAGTAACTGTTTTAACACTGTAAGGTGCTGTTAAGAACTCAAATTCGGCATATTTCTGTTGATATCAATGCAGGTAATGTCAATTAATAATTGAATTTTCATAATAAAACTTAGGTTAGGAATATGGCCTATATTCGGTCGTATCCGTTTGGTCGCAGCCATAAAATATCAAATGACATTTTATCCGTGATTCAATATGTATGTGTGTTTGTGCCTTAAATCATCATTAGTAAAGCAAAGAAAACACCTTTCCATCGTATTACTCTCACGGCAGCTCCTGCTGTTGTGTATGTGTTCTACAATTCTATCCCTAAAGGAGAGTTAGTGAAGGATTTTGTGTTCGAACATAGCCCCGAATCTTTAATATCATACAAAAACTTGTCATGAAGCCATGGAACTGACAATAAAACATTCCATTGGACGATAGAACAAAGATCCACAGCAACCAATAAAAATTAAACGGTTTGCACATTTATTAACAGTGTACTTAATGAGGGTTCTCACAGAGCTCAGTGCTCAGTGCTCAGTATGTGATACGATCACCATTGTGGATGCAGGTTAAATCGGACATAGATATCCCTAAGTGAATATTGACATTTTCTCCCTTCCTCAGTTTCAACGAAATTCGACCGTTACATGACCGGAAACAGAAAAACGTCAAGAAAAAAAAATCATGGATACCATTGAGCTTCGGTGATTTCAATGGAACAGCGTTTGTGGTGCGAATAAAAAAAAATCCCCATTTAAATGTGTACACGCTATTGGGCGATATTCTTTACTATTGAGACTTACTTCCGCTTCACATAGGACACTGGCACAGTGTGTATTACATTCACTGATTTTCAGTGATGTTTCGATTCCGAAGTAAAACGTCAAAGACATATTGATATGCAAATTCGAGTGGTATTTAATTTTCTTTTCATTTGGAAATTGTCGCTTCATGATAAAGTGTGTCGAATCGCACGCAAGGCGATTATTTCGGGGTGAATTGTGTGTGTGTGTGTGTGAATGTTTATATATATTTTGCAATTGCCTTGGCGAGAAGTGAAATAATCAAGAGACATTCTGGGGATGAGGAATGCTCTCTCACCCATTTTGGGTGAACGTCAAATATTTCCCAGTGCAAAAATAGGAAAAGCAAACATGATAGAGAGAATTGTTCATGCTGTCGCCTGAGCACATAAAGACAGATAAAGAGACCGAGAGTCTTGATTGTGCCTGGGCTGCCTTCAATGTCGTCGTAACAAATGTTTCCGAAGCAAACAAAGTCGAAAAAGAGTAGCTAGCTGCTAGCTACATGTGCGTCCCAAGTCAAGCAAGCCAAAGCGCCAGAGCAAAGTGTGTACTTTTGCCGGAGAAGATAGAAATAGAAACTGTGTGCATGGGATTGCCATATCGATTCGATTGGATTTTCGAACATTTGATTGTCATTGCTCGAATTCTCATTTAAACTTCGCAACGCAATATTTTCGCTCTCTTTCTCTTTCGCTTTTGTTTTATTTCATTGTTAGTGCTGTCGCTGTTTCAAGTCTCGTTAACTCTTGTAGTGTGTAATCATGCATCGTATTCCGTATTCGGAGTCGAAGAATGAGCAAGCCAACTGAGTTACACTTGAGCACTGTGTATCGATAGAGAACGAGTGAAAATGAGACAGCAACAGCAAATAAGACCGAGAGTGAGGTCGACTTCATACATATCGCATACGACCATAAATATTGTGCACGGGTATTTCACATTTCGGCGCTCCAGCGTTATTTCGCCGCCTCCCTCCCCCCCTGATCCCTTCCCCCGAAAAAGAACTAAAGACAAAAGATGAATGAAGTAAAGTTTGAATGGAAAAACTTTTATGGATGTATATCAATGGTGTTTTTGGGGCGTGAGTGAACCAACTCTCTCATTTTCTCGCTCCTTCCTTCGCTCGCTCGCTCACGCATTCTCACTCCTTTTTATATGTACGTTAAATGATTGCTAAATAATAAGTAAAAGTGCATAAAAGAACTTATGTGTTTACGCTGGATCTGATAATATGTCTCGAAAATTGCACACACAAACACACGCGCACACACAGCTCGCGACGACCCATCCACCCGCGTTGCCATTGTTTTCCGTAGCAACATATTCAAAAATGCCATGGCTCTTTTTTGATACGCCAATCGGCAATGTTATCGAGTCGCAATTTTAATGGCTTGTTACCATGATCGAAATCGAAGTCGAAACTCGTATACAATAATTAAAATCAGTGAGAGACGATTTGTTGCGTTCTCAAGAAGAATACCCACCAATTGTGAGAAAATGAAAGAGAAAGGGAGCAAGAAAACTTGATGTTCATCCACGAGGAAGGGGGCGGCTGGGTGCTGTTCTGCTTAATACATTTCGATGGAATGCAAATTTCCTCTACCGATGCGAGTAATAAACAGAAACAACTCAAAAGATAACATTTAGAAAATGAAGTTTTCTGGCCGAACCAAGCGAACTCTCGATGTTGCATTGAAATTCACTTTGTCAAGAACTATAAACAATTTTGGGATAAAGAGAGCAAAAAAAGAAAACAGAATTGACTAAATCGCATACAAACACACACACACACACACACACACACACACACACACACACACACACATAGATAGATATATATACAATTCGTTCGTTTGCCTCACACAGATGGAGAGCGTTGATAACGATTCGAAAACTGAACTGGGAGCAAGAAGTGTTGAGGCGAGATAAAGAAAAGAGTAATCATGACATGATGATAAAATAATCGAAGAGTATCAGAAAAATAAAAGAAAAAAAAATCGAAGCAGCAACAATAACGACGTATTTGCGTTGCCAACTTTCCGATGAAAGCAGAAAATTGGAAAAGTTTTGCCATGGGCTGCCTCGATTGAATCTTTTGTTTCTAAATTTCGTGTTTTTATTCGCCCAGCAGTAAGCTTTTGTGTGACATTGTTTTTGTTTTGCAGTCGATAGATTTTCTCTCTTTCTCTCTCTCTCTCCCTCGCAATCGGTGTAAGCATCTTGATAACCCGAGACGCAGCAAGCCGTACAACAGAATGAGTGCATTTGATTTTTCTATTTGACATCGTCCTTTGCATTCTTGACTTATTCGTTTTAAAAGCATCAGCCAAAAAAGTAAGAGAGAACAAGAGAGAGTTAGGGGCTCAGAACTATCTATTTCACATAATTTTATTTTCTATAATTGTAATTGTAATTGTAATTCAGTGGTCTTTATCCACTTATTTAGTCCGAAGGTTATTTTATTGGTCATATTTGTGTCCTAATGGTGTATATTCGTTCACCCAAATATATTACGCCAATATACATGCAAGCGTGCGAATGCCAATGCATTTATTGAAGGACCCACATTTATTGCAACTTCCGATTCAAGGAACAGCATTCGAAAAAAATTAAATCGCTCAAACTTTTGCCAGGCTATCGTTCTCTTATTTTGTGTTTTCCAAAACAATTTGTAAAGTAAAATCCTCTATGCAACATTTCACAATATTTTCTTGTGCAAAAATAAATTACAACTGTAGCATAATACTGACAAACCTGTGCGGGGATTCTAAAAAATTCCGACTCCAACATGCGAAATTGGTTTTGTGTTGGTTATTACCAATACACACAAACGCACGAACTAAATAAGCATTCGCTACAGTGATAAATGTTCTCACTCATTCATTCACTCTGCACTCGAATGGCAACTACGCTCGTCATACCGACTACATTGGCAGTGTTTCTATTATGTGTGTATTTCTTCTCTTCGTGCCTTGTTCGCTGAACACTAATCATAAGACAACCGTTGTACACGGACAAACTGTGATTTGTTTTGCACTTAATTCGTTTTTGAGAAAGAAAGAATAAGAACATTTGAATATGGTTCATTCGTGTAGTTATAAGAACTTTTTTTTTTATTAAAACGTTCGTGTGATTATTTGGCGGCATATTTCTATCATTTTATTCTGATTCCACTTAGTCGGAATTTTTACATACATTTATTGTTGCAGTGGAATCTTAGAATACCCGGACTATTGACGTGTTTCGATTGGAATGTATGCTTAAATATGTGACATTCGGGAATATTAGCGAATTTTAGCGAATATTAGCGAACAGTGGAATAGTGTGTGCATTGGTGTATTTATTGATGCTTTGTTTGAAGTATACCAGGCCTCTAGAGAGACAGGGAAAAGGGAAAGCCTTTTCACATAATTCGAAAGTAATTGACTTGAAATCTAGGTGATAACGCAAAAACACAAACATAAACTAATATAAAACGGGCCAAGCCGAAAACTGAATGACCAAAATCGATAAAAATAACCTATGCAATTATGATGAGGTCCACAAAGAGATGCAATTCCATTTGACAATACGTTATCGAGCAAGAGGCCAAAGCCCAACGTCCAGAGTCCAGCTCCCTCCCGAGCTGAATACACAGCTGTGTGTATATACACACACATACACAGATGCTTGTGTCCACCGTCATTAATAGAATTTCCAGTGTTGTGTATCGTTGCTTGCGATAGAAAGCACAGTCGCATGCTCTGTCTCATTTATGGTTCAATGCGTTCGTTGTTGATGCTTTTGGTACTTTCGATACTTTTGGTGTCCTGTCTTCATGTTTTTCCATTATCTACATTTAATCTTTAAAGTATAGAAAGTTCAACCCAGAGGTTTGCTCCACTTTTTTGGGATTTTCAATCAAGAAAACCGGCCGCTGTTTCAAGTAAATTGGATTTTCGTTCATTGGTTCCATGTCCGTGTGTTTTTGTATATTTGGATATTTGGGTACATTTAGGTATGGGTGTATGTCTATTAGGCTAAATATCTCTTTTGTTTAAATCGGTGTTAGTGTCAAATTAGGTGACAACATGACGACTAACCTGACGTCGACGGTTGCGCGTCACACCAACAATAACACGTACATTTCCTTTTGTCTGTCAACGACGTGGCGCCCTCTTGGGAATCAAAGGCACTCTATGCACGTGAACGTGTTATACAAAGAGAAGAAGTAAATATTTTCTATTCAATCTTTCTTATGTAATGGTGTACAATTTTTTAGTACCAAGAGGGCGCTGTAGTATTGCTGTCAAAGTGTGAAGCGCAATTGTCGCCTGACGTATAGTTTAGTTTAATTTATTCGCTAGATAAATTCGTTTTACAAGAAGACACATTTGTTCATTTCATGATTGAATTGAAATTTCAGTAAAGAGAAGGTCAATTCAGCCCAGCATTCAGCACTCACTTTTTCGGTAATAATTTCATACTGAGCCAGTATAACTCTGAATTGTACTCATTTCAAATTTTGGTGTTACATTTATTTTCATTCTTAGAGTTATCTCGAAAAATTGAAACACATTTGCAGTAGAACGAAATCCGGAAATGACAAAGAGATAAATCTAGAACCAATATTGCTGCTAATACCGATATCATATTGACGTTCGAACAAATTAGAACCAAATGTCATAAATCGGTACTAGTTGAAGGGATAGTGTTAACATGATACGAAATTGGATTTAACATGCACAAATTCTAAAAGACACATTAAGCCTCTATAGTTATGTGAATTGTGTTCATGGTTCAGCCAAATAGAATGTGGTCGCCTATTCAAAAATCCATTCTCGATAAACTTTATGCCGAGTTGTCGAAAATACCGTTTGCTCAAGATAGATCGAAGCATGAATATTTAATGAATTTGAACGGAGGAACAATAACACAAATGGATCAACAAAACGCATATTGCACTATAGCGTCCCATCATCACCACTTTTGCAATGGCACTTGAAAAATCTGATAGTTTTCCGGTGTGAATTCAAACAAAGTTCTGAGGCAATTTCTCTCTTTCTTTTCCTGTCTTCCACCCTCACTGTCTCTTGTTCGTTCTATTGATGGTTAAGTAAAAATGGGAGTTGAGCATATACTCAAATCACCTTCGCTCATCTCTGCTTTGCAATTCCTCTTTTGACCATGTGGCTTGATTTTTTCCTGCAACTACAATAGCAAATAGGAAAGCGTACGGCCTCATTTTTGTCTCAAATTTTCTTCATCTCATCTACTTCAAATTGGCTTATTGATATCGATTCATTTGGCTTATTGCGAAGCACTCCGGTTGCTTGTCTCTCGATCAGTCTGTGTCGGCTGCATGAGTTGAATTCCGACGCATCATTTCATTATTGGACTAGTTTACATATACATTAAAACGATCTACTCCAGAAAATCTCCACATGCATCGAATCATCAGCAAACACACAGACACAGTGTGTGTGTGTTAGGTGTATCTTCTTTAGTATATGACGAGCTTGGACACGTTGGTTTACATACGAGTTAGGAAAATCAATTTAGTGCGCTCGATGCTGCGATGGATAAATTGTAAAATATAGCATTAAAGAAAACGAGCGTCGAAGCGAGTGAGCGAGCGAGCAAGACAAGATAAAATGCGATGTTCGGTAAACCAAATGATTTTACCATGGAATATTGATTGCGTGGTGGTGTTTTGGCATACATCTCAATATTGTTGTCAATGTTTTTGTCTCGCTTAATCGTACCGTTCGTTTCTATCGTGTATCATTCGTCCTCTTTCTCTTCCGCATTTCATCCGATGTTTTCAACCAACGAACAAACGAACGAGCTAAAGTGTTTCGAACTGATGAAAAGTGTTTCATGTTTTGATGGAGCACAATACCACGAAAATGTAGCCAAAATTCAAATGCACCGTAGCGATTCATTCACTGGTTCTAGACTGTTGAAGTGAATGGCGTGCTTGCGATTTGGTCGGGAGTTTTAAAAAGAGAAAAGACCACAGCTGCTGCCGTTGCTGTTATTGTTGATGTTGGTGTTGGTGTTGTTTTTGTTGCCAAGTAAACGCATTCAGTACGATGGGCTGCATTCCAATCGAAAATCAAATGATAGAAATAGCAAAATGGTTTTGAGCACATTTCGATTTCTAATCCAAATTTGATATTAAAATTGCATCGCATGGCATTGCTATGCATTTACATCTGGTGAATCGAGCACATTGCACTCTGTCCACCCGCTCTCGTTCGCACGAGTGCGCGCATACACACACAAACACACACACATAAACAACACATTTAGAGAGCATGATGAATCATCGTGATGAGCATTTACGACGAGTAAAGTGCTCACCTTGCATCACAATTTACAAGCGTTTAGATCATTTGAATATTCGACGGGAGTGAACACACGCATTTGGAAAACCAATGGATAATTTATACTTGAATCGATTCGATTTATTTCGCAATGTTGTGGCATTGTTCTGGGTCAGATGGGTAAGAGGCGCAGAGGCGCATCAGCAATGTTGCCTGCACACAGCACTCTGAACACGATGGGGCACACAAACACACATAAAGAGACACAAACAATCCGCTTGACATATCATTTAATTAGTTTAATTTCCAATTTATTATTTTCAGCATTTTAATTGCCAACAACTGGTTGGAAATATCTCTCTCTCTTTCTCTCTCTCTCTCTCTCTCTCTGTGTGTGTGTGTATGAATGTCTTTCTCTCTCATGCTGTCATTCGTTCGATTTGCATGCGAAACTGTCGGAATTATCCAATAATCGGTAAATTGCAACCGAAAATCATGAACGCTTTCGTATCGGCAATCGCAATATCTCTTTCATTTTCGATACATTTTGGTTTGCTGCTGCTACTGCTGCTGCTGATGCGTGCATGTCAAGTGTAATTGCATGCCTCTGCCCGAAATGTTCATTGTAAAATTGACGCGAATAAATTACAGATATGGTCAGAGAGAAAGAGAGAGAGAGAGAGAGAGAGAGAGAGAGAGAGATAGCGAAAATGAGAAGCAAAATGTCGATTCCTTCGCATAAAATCGAATGACATTAGTCACATTTCGAGCATCGAGAGCATCGAGAGCATCGAGAGTATCGAAGTATTTAAGGCATTGGCACAAATCCAATTGAAAATGTTTGGGTTCAATGAACTGTATTAAGGACTCCTTGCCGAGCTATAGAGAAGCGCTCTATCCTCTTCCTTTCTTTCTCCCTCTCTGTCTTGTTCGCTCTTCCTCAAGTAGCTTCAATCGAATGCAAAACTTCGGGCCAATATTGAAAAACCATTAAACCATTGATGATTCAATGCATACATGAAGTATTAAGGATATTTTGGTGTTTCGATACACTGCACTACTTTGATTTCATTTTCAAATGGTTTTGCATGTGAATGGAAATGCCATGCATTTGAATGCGTAATACATTAATGCCTGACAATAGCTCGACATCAACATGAATTGTGTGCATGCGACTGCTTTGGTTCAAGGTGCATGATGAAATGTGCAAATTGTGTATGTTTTGCCGAATTGAACCACTTGAACTGCCAATGTGCGGCCACACACCATCACCCGCATATCGACTATTAAAACATTTTAGTTTTGTCGTTGCAATTTCCATGTTTGCATTGTGTGTGTGTGCAGTGCATAGCAGAGTGCATCAGCCCAATCCTTCTGACTCGGTGTGTTGGAGTGTGTGCGCCAAAAATCGCATAATGCATTCAAAAAGAAAGAAAGAAAGAGGGAGCGAGAGAATGCTCATCGATTACCCATCTAGCAAAACCGTAACTTATAAGCGTTTTCATGGAATCTGATTAAAACTAATTTTATAACTTCAATCAAGTCACAAATAAATTGCACACGAAAGATGTGAATGCATATTGAAAAGCGTATAGATTTGCCAATAGGGGCGAACTCATAGAGTTCTATCCGTGCCATACGCTGCACAATCATTGACGACTACCAAAACTATCAGAAGGAAAGCAACGAAACAACGAACAGCGCACATACACACGCTCAGCATCAGCAATGGCAAGAAAGTTTTGGTGGTGCGAATATGAGCCGAAATCAAAAGGGCTCCCAAATTTTTGGCATACACACACTCACAAACGGCATGTACATGTAACATAGATAGCAAGCAGACACACAAATACTCACGAATCGATGTGGCTAACATTGGTAACCATATGGCCGAGAGTGCGTAAAACGCAGACCTATTACGAATACAATCGAAAATCACAGCATTTTACCCCTGTTATCACGAAGCAGCAACGCCAGGGGAAAAATTGGCTCACACACCATCGAATATAATGTTCACTTTTATACACAACGCATTGTGAAAAGTAAACAACAACAACAACGACAACAACAAACAGACACGACTAGAGCTTAGCTAAACCTGGCAACGACCAAAATTTCCATGCAATTTGGTAGTTCGAAAAATCATAATCCTCGAAATGTGTGTGTCCTGCGTGTATGCGTCGCAACACGTTCAACCAAAAAAACAAAAAATTGAACGTTTTGTTGGTGTGTGCGTGCTGTTGAAAATATCATATGTGCACCCGAAATTCACACATATTACATTGCCATTTGATTTTTCCAGCCAACATGAATCGTGCTGATGAAAAAGCAAAGCAAACGATTCAAGTAAAACACACACACGAACCATCCGTTCGTATTGAATGTAACCGTAGTATGGAGCATAAAGCACACGATTAAACGAGCCACACTTCCCCTCCGAAGAGGAGACGAACCAGACCGTATCGTTTGAAGAAATTCTTTGAGATATAGTTAACAAAACAAAAACGCGCATCAATACAAACGCACCGCCACACTGAACGTTCAGCCAGCAAAGATTGCAAAAATAAATACAATCACACACACACGCACACACACACGCACAGACACAAGCGCGCACACACTAGCCGAACTCACATAGACACGACACCATACCGAACGACAACCGAATACGCCACGACAGCGGCGATTGCCGATTCGTTTGGATGGCAAATGCCCGAAGATATGTGTACACACACAGCATGCATGTATGGGAGCCCAAGCAGCCGTCCAACAATACGAAACATACTTAAAAAAACGAAGCAAACACAAATCGAGATGTATGCACTCAACTTCAGTTTGCTTTCTGCCGCCGTGGATAATGGTACGAATATTCAATATGACCGGTTTATATTTTCAACCAAATTCAATTCATTCATTGCTGTAAGTGGTGTTCTATTGAAGTCAGTTCAAATGGAATCAGTTGTGTTTTGTTGTGATCTTCTCTGCATTGTGTGTACACTATTCGTGTGTACCAAATGATAGAATGTGTGCGAGTTTTAGTTGATTTTTTTTTCTGTTCATTTCTTTTTCGGTTAAATTTAAAAGAAGTTAAAAAAAAAAAATAACATCGAAAAACTTACGGAACATTAGAACCATCGTTTCGACTATCATCACCATCAACAGACGACAAAAAAACTAAAGAAAAGAAAATCAACGCATAAATAGAATCGAATAAACGAAGGAGCAAGAAAACGGACCAAAAGCAAAATACTTTCGTTTGAATTTTATTCTTTTAGTTTTCATCTTGCTTTTTTGTTGTTATTGTTGTTGTTGTATCTATCATCTTCTTTGCCATTTTTCTTCCGTCCTGATTTTTTTTTTTTTTTCATTTTCAATACATCTTCATGTCTCGTGCTATATGCCTGAGAAAAGTTTAGTTTGCTTTGATTTGTATCTAGTGAGTTCGTTTGTTTGAATCGTCATTCGTATCAAAGAAACTTAAAGGAATCATATAAAACGAGAAAAGAAATGTTCAAAGTCTTGTCTTTGCAGATTTTAGAGTTATCAAAAGAACAAGACAAATCCGCAAGCAAATACAATCGAAAGCAAATAAAAAAGGCAACATTTCGCCTTCATCGCGATGAAGAAATGGTAAAATTGTAGTTTGTGATGGATTTCAGTGCGTGTGTGCTGGTGAAGTGTTTCATGCAAAAATAACGAAAGAAGTCAAAGTGTGAGAAAGGAAATGAAACGCGTAGTAGCAAAGACTGATAAAAATAGCACAAAGTGAAATTTGTTCTTTTTTTTTTTGGCAAAAAGTCAATGAATGTAAACATTGAATGAAAACACAACCAGTGCTATCGGATGGAATAATGTTTTTGGCGATAAATTGCAAACAACTATTGATTTTCAATAGTTTGTTCAACTTTTTATTGTACTGTTTTCAAAACTGTTTTTAATTTTAAATCCCCAAATTCGGATCGGAATCAAAACAAAATCTAAAACTGTTTAAAGTTTTCCCTGTTAAAAACAATATTTTCGTTAAACTGATTCATTATGAAGTGTAAACAAAAACTAAAATCCAGCACAAATATTGTTTTGTTTGATGTTTCATTATTTGGTGCGTTTGTCAATCAATTAACATCTAATTGATTGCTATTCTGATGGATTTGCTTTAAATCCTCATTGATTATCAAAGTACATAGAAAAACAAACGATTTTTTGATATGCTCAAAGAATTTTGTTCGTTCGTTCGATCGTGAGTGTGTGTGTGTTGTGGTTTTTTTTATCCATTATATTCAATCGTTTTCCATTCGGTTCTATCGTTGAATTGTTGAATCTGATATTCCACAAGATGTTTGTGGGTGGAAAGAGTGTCATTGTTGTTCACCATGTGTGAGAGCATGAAGTGGTGTTTTTATTGTTGGAATTCTTATGCTTGGCCAACGTTAAAAATTGTTGTCCACATTTCATCGCATTGAATTACAGAAGTCGATTGACTTTTTTTTTGTGTGTCAATTCGACACTCTTTCATTAAGCAATCGTGATCGTAATTGCACGACAGACATTGTTTATTCAATGACAACGCGACCGAATGTTAAACAATCGCACTTTGTGTGTTTTTCATTTCGAGCGTATATTTTCTCTCTATCTAATTTGAAAAATGAAAATAACAGGGACGATAATAAAGAAGATAATAATAACGCAACGCATGAAAAGACAGACAAATACACACACAAACAATGTTGGGATTGGAAATTGAAAGTGAATATAGTTCAGCGCCTTGTAATCAATAATTCTGAGACGCGCTCTTTGCAGAAGTGGACTATGCCAGTTTTACAATTTAGAGAAACAAGCGAAAGAGAACACAAGTGCAATGCCATAGAAAATTGCAACTAATTGCGTTCGTCAGTTCCATTTCAAATGCATAGCTTTGATTTGGTTGTGGTTTTTATTGCACTCGAGAATTCTCGTGCTCTCTCAGTTTTGCAAGAACTACACTTGTAATGTGAATGATATGTTGTCGTGTTGCTTGTGCTGCTCTGGTGCTGTTGAAATACAGGCCAGCCATGGCAAGTAAATGGAAATGTCGACTGGTACATAGTGTGCTGTTGATTTTTTGACATTGATTTGAATGAAAAGCGGAAGCGAAAAAATGCAAAAAAAAACAATCAATCGAACGAACGAACGAGCGAGCGAACAAACTGTGCACCATGTCTCGGATGTTGGTTTAGGGCAAATGACGTTTGACAACCAACCCGAAGAAAACCCATTTTTACATGTTTACCACCGTTACTTTGCCTTCTTCGTCCATTGGCGAGCTGGTCGTACAGCTTACGGGGTTCGAAACATTATTTACCAAGTTCACACGAGAAATGTCTAAAGTTACGTTGGCTCATATTTATTATCGGTGGCTTATCAGTTAGGAAATATCGCCTTTTTTTCATATTAATTACAGCATATAAAATTCTACGTGAAACCGAACGCTACGAAATTGGTAGTGCGCTTGTTACTTTTTTTTGGGTAAAAATTGAAGTTGTGTTGTTGAATTTGGAGCGTTTCAAGAGGTAATTTTGCATATACGACACATGCATACATGCACACACGCTAGTTGAGGGTTTTTTTTTTGCTAGCAACGACTGAAAAAGTGTTGATGGTGATTGATAGTGAATCGAGAGAGAGAGAGAAACAGTGAATTTTGTACATCGGATTGAGACGTTACGAAAAATTGAGAAAGAGCAAATGATTGTAACCCTATTTCAGGGCGATTTCGTTGTTTTTTGTCAATTATTCATTTGATTCGTCTTTAACTCTGGTTTTTTATCCCTATTTTTAGTGAAGTGAAGCAGCTACATTTCAAGCGCAACCCATAAATGATTATAAAGCAATCTATTTTTGCTGAGAAAGAAAGAGAAAGAGAAAGAAAAACAAGTGAAAAATGTAAAAAAAAATTGTTAAGCAGTTTGCTGCAAATGAAGTGACAAAAAGAAAAGTTTATTGCAAGAATAAAAGGAAAGAATAAATTGGCGCATGTTTTTTTGTTGGTTTTGTTTCATTCGTTAATAATTCAAAAACAGCCGAGTAACGTACAGTTGATGTTGTTTAATATCGTTCGGTGGAACAATGCATGTAGATAGGTTGAACAAACAAAGCAATAGTTTGCAAGTGTTGTGAAAAGTTGTGAAAACAGTTTAGAAAACAAAGTTCCCTTCGAATTAAATATATATATATACACATAGATATACACATATCGCCATAGCTTGGAATCGAGAATATATTGCCAAAGTGCCGAGCGAAAGAGTAATAGAAAAGAAAAGCGAAACAAAGTGGAAAAAGAGAAATAAACAAACAAATACACATATACTCGATTGAACACACATACATACATAAACATTAAATGGATAACTAACACTTCTTCGCTCTCAACTAATTCCAACAAAACGGATAATTCATTAGGAAACCTCAAACCGACTTAGTTTCTACAAATAGCAACTCTTTTACTCAATATTATCAAGAATACAAAACTCAACAACAACACCACCACAAATAAAAGACAACACCAATAACAGCAAACGGAAAAAATAGCTTACACACGGATTAAATTGTTGTCGACTGGCAGACTGCCATTTTTCCTATCTTCCAGTTTCGACTCAAGTAAGTGTAATTTGTTTAAAATCCCATCGAATTTCGAGCATCAACACATTTTGATGGTTCTAACCGGGTGCGATTAAAAACTGTGTCAATCAAATTAACTCAATTCGACCAAAAGGATGTGCTGCTTTTATTTTCGTTTATGTTTTTTTTTCGAAAATTTCCATATCGTTTTATTGTTTCGGTTAATCTTTTAAAATCATTTGAAATTCCGATGTGAAATTCAAGTTAAATTCATCCCATTTTTTCGGTTAATTCTTTGAAAATTTCTATGATATAATCATTTACGGGAGAAAATGACAACAACAAAAATCATCGCAGGAAATGGTTTGATTCAAAATATATGAAACGAATTTTTATTTTCCAACAGAAATGGAAAACAGTGAGAAAAATAAACCAGAAAAGTGCCATTAGATGTTTCTTTTTTTTCCATTAAAGCCAAAGCTTCTTTAATTATGTAAATTGGAAGATGTTTGTTAGGAAAAATGCCTCTTTTACGCTCCGAATGAGATTTACGCAACAGTCAAAATGCGATTTTGTTGAGAGAAAAAGGAGGTGTTTTTTTCAGATGTTCGATGCGATTTGGTTTTTCTTGTTAATTTAACGTTCATTGGATTTTTTTCTCTACTATATTTTGATGTTCTACAAAATGTGTTTTGCTTGCTTTTGCATTATCTCCATTTCAGTACGGTTTGTCATATTCAAATTGAAATGTTTATGTCCAAGATAAACAGACGCACAAAGAGGGGGGCGGGAGGAAGAGAGAGAGAGAGAGAGAGTTGAAGTGTAGAGATGAAAAACCGATCGCATAGCGAAGCTCAGGAAATTGTTCTGCATAAAGTCATAAAAAAATGTACTATCGAATGAACAGGACTACGACAAGAAAATTGAAGCGGATACGGGAAAAATGTCGATAAAATGCATTGTAAATGAAATAAAAGCTCTATCGCACACAAACAACTATTATACCGACACAATCGATTTCAGATTCTTCATCTCGTGCAATCGACTCAATATGTGCTGTGCGCAAAATATGAATGCGTGTGACATGATACACCTAGTTCATTTTCTGACCGCGCGCGTGTACTGATTTTTCTATACGATGTGTTTTCTGTTTCCTCTCTGTCATTCCCACTCTCGCTCTCTCTCTCTCTATCTCTATCTCTATCTCTATCTCTCTCTCTCTCTCTCTCTCTCTCTCTCTCTCTCTCTCTCTCTCTCTCTCTCTCTCTCTCTCTCTCGGTCTCCTGCTTTTTTTTCGCTCCATCTTCTAGTTGTGGTTTAGTTGTTATGCTACTGCTTCTACTTAGTTCTATAAGTTCCCTGCTTTTTACCGAGACTCCAGTATACAGAATATACATTTTGTGCGATTTGTTGCTAAAATATCCTCAAACATCAGTTGTGTGTGATTCATACATTACAGCGTAAAATGGTCGGCGTTTTCCTAGTAAAAGCTGCTGTTGTTGTACTGTTGGCACAGCCACCGTTAATACGTACACATTCATAGAATTCTCTTATTTGTGCGAACTGTGTACTGGAAAAATTAATCCCGTTAGGAATTTCAATTTTCTCTCTCGTTGAATGGGATGTAAATTTAGTTCTCATTCCAACCATTTTATCCGTATATTAGATGAAAATTGACGCAATAGACGACATATAACAAGTATAGGCACACATACATTCGCCCGAATAATATGATTTGGAATATTTTCCCATTTCTTTTTTTTTCTACGTTCTGTTTTTTTTAAAGAATACTTCGTTTGCAAATGACAAAATTTTACTCGGTCACTCGGTGTTGTTGTTATATGTGAGAATACAGTCACCAATCGTCAGATGCCACGAAATAGCGTATCCGGCTATAAATGACAACATCGACGTTTTTTTTTTCCAACATTACATTGTTACAGAAATATTTGTATACACTTCCATTAGGTTGGGTGACAGCAACAACAACAACAACAACAATGCTCAAAATTGAGTTTTAAAAGCACTTTCAAAGAAATTCCTACGCATACAAATTGTGGGGATATTTTTAATGTGCTTGCTACTTTCCAACTAATGTCCGAAAAATCAAAACTTTGTGACCAGAAAATTCGTCATCAGTATCTTAGATCTGGGTGAAACCAGATGAACTTGCAAAACTGTAATTCAATGGCAAATGATGAGCGATATGCATCAACGGGCAATTGACTATGATTTATGTATTCCACTCGAATTTCAATTTCTCGCTTCAATTCGAAATGTGTTTATTTGAAACTTTCTGTTTCGATATTGCCATTGCCATGACCATTGGCTGTGTCGACTTTGATGATGAATTTAATGCATTCGCATTCGCATTCGCATGCGAACAATGATGACTTCAATGGTTTTACGTTTTGAAATATTCACAACTGAACCAGATTGAAATATAGAAACGTATAAAACGTGCGAGGAAGTTGCAAAGTATTTTTTGCCACCGATGAGATAACATACTTGATAAACATTCCGTGCGTTGCTGATCTCGGTGTAGTGAAATGCTACTTGAACCAAAGTGAATGCGACACACGATGTGAAAGAGGCACGCCGACCACTTAGCGAGATGTGTCACTGTACACTTGACATTGTGCCCGTCGTCTGTGCTTGGTTATACATGTATTATGTGTATCTGTGCTCTGCTTAACCAACAACTAGTAAAAGAGCACCCAAAACATCAAACAACACACAGCAATAAACATAACAAGCGAACAAACATAAATTGATTGAAAAATATTTTAAATATTTATCATCTAAATTGAACCGAAACCAAACTGTTTGCTCTGTTGTCATTGTATCTCATCTTTTGTCACATAAAATGTGGTTTGTTGCCATCATTAGGCCTGCGCCCGCAGTGATGCCACTTGCTTCATGTGATGGGCACTTGTTTTTTTAAATTTATTTGCGCACAATTTGTGCCATTTCAAGTAAGTTTTTCCGCTATTTCATGTTTTTTTTTTTACTTTTCCGCACGAAATAGTATTGTATACTGAACATCCCCAATGCGTTCGCAAAATATACTTACTTCTAAATTTGATTATGTTTGAGTCGATCAATCATTATTGGTCAACATTTGAACTGATTCCGTCAACGCGTGTGGAAAAGTATGGATTAGAATCGTTATTCAATTTATTTTCTGTTTCTTTTCGAAAATAATTTGAGTAATGTACGTTTGTCATTCGATTGGAGAGCACAAAAAACAGTTCAAGTAATCAAGAAAACCAAGTGAATTGTCGCCGGTGGTTGGTTTTTTTTTTCGTTCGATTTGCATTGTAAAAAGAATTCATTCAATTAAGGTCAATCGATGTGCGCACCATTGAACTGGCTCAATAAGGTTGAAGACGTGCGCATGCGCTTACGTTCGTTGTTTTACGCACTTTTTACTCATTTCACATTTCATTTCAATATAACGGCCAATTTCGAATCCATTCGAATGAATCATTCCGCACGATTTGGTTGGCGAAGGCGCGATATTCTATTAGGTTGAGCTCATTTTGCCGCCTTAATTCTTCGCCTTCGTCATCAGCACAAAGCCCGAAAAGAGAAGATTTTGTTATAACCGAGCAAGTCTCATCGGTTGTTGTCGCACAATCGCTTTTATTATGTGCTATATTGAGAGTTTTTACTCTCTCGTGTTTATGTGTGTGTAGGATTTTTTTCCATTTCAATACAGTTTTTTTTTCTTTATTGGCGCACTTTTTAAAAACCGCATCTAAAATGAAAATCATTTATGAGAACTGATTGAGCAAAGAACAATGAACACACCCAAACAATTTATGAGTCCAAATTTAGCGATAGAGTAAGAAAGAGCAAATAAAATAAAAGAAAAAAGTGTGATGCGCCAATAAAGAATCGTATTTCTTTTATTTTATTTTATGTTCGTTTTTATTTTGGTGTTTTTCACAGTACTAATGCCCACAATTAATTTCTCTCTCTCTCTCTCTCTCTCTCTCGCTTTCTCTCTCAGAGAGTGAAAGAGAACGAAAAAAGTCGAGCCCAACGACTTATCGTTGATATTCATCCGCAGGGTTAAATTATTATGTTTTCTTCCTTCGTTTGGTGCAAAGAAAACGAGTAAACTCACACTCGATTTTTTAGTGTTTATTATTCGAGAAATGATAATAGCAATAATTGAACCAAGTGCATTTTATGCAAAAATATTTCAATTAGTGGCGCAAATGAATGTGTAGCAGCATATCACTGCAGATGGTAGGGAAAGAGAAAGCCAAAGCCATAGCCAAAACCAAAACCATCCGAAAAACTCGCTTTAAACCGAGAGGCGAACTAAAGGAATGAAGCGAACATGCGGTGCAATGTGATGGGAATCAGAAGGGAGCATCGAATGGGGGGCAATATATTAAACTGTGTGTGAAGTGCTCATGGGTCGCTCATATTTTTGAAATTAAACACTCATCGTATTCATATGCTGAACTGAACTGAACCGAACTGAACTGGAGGCTGATGCACAAACGTGTGTTCCGATTTGTTTCCCTTGGTTTGTGTGTATGTGTGTGTGAATGTGAGGATTTAAATTTGTAATGGAGTGAAATTTAAGAAACAACGCAAAAAGCGAGCGGGACGAAAGCCAAGAGTGAGTCTATTATTTTCATAAATCGATAACTGCGAAACTCGTTGCATCACACAAATGATGTCGGTACCGTACTGTGTGTGTGTGTGTGTGTGTGTGTGTGTGTGTGTGTGTGTGTGTGTGTGTGTGTGTGTGTGTGTGCTCCACACTCTACATGCACACACCAAGAGCCAGAGACAGAGAGCAATGTAGACACACTTACCGAGGATAATTATGTTTCATTTGCTTTTTGTCTTTCTCTCGCTCTATGTTCTCTCTTTCCTTCACATTTCCATTCAATGCGAATGCGCGCCTATTTATCTTGTACCCTCACCGTACTGAATCGCCCTTTTGCACGTTTCATCTTTGGGATTTTTGCATGGATTTTTCATTTCGTCGCAATTTTCGAACGGCTTTTTGTGCATGAAATTCACCATAGGAGAGCAAAGCACGGCAAACCGGTGTATATCTGGTTTCGACTCAGGCTTAGGCTCAGGCCCAATTGCCCAAATGTGCACAGTGAATGAAATCACAAATGGTACAAGTGCGAAAAAAATGGCGCATTAATCGGAGGGATTATTACACGTTGAAGATTTGCACAGTCACACAAATCCCTCATCCACATGCACAAGAAATGAGAGAAAAAATTGGTGTGTTTTTTTCTTTTCATACAATTTCATTAAATTCAACGCCATTCAGAGTTTGCATCTTCCCATTCAGCTTTCGATTGCTCACTCTCTTCAGCCACCCTAAAACGTCTCGTAGTTGTTGAAGGAGCTTGCGACGATAAATTTTATACGGTTCAATAAAATGATAATTTATAGGCATTTTACTATATTCAATATGACTGTTCAACTCCGTTCATCTGGCCTATGCTATGGCTTTCTATCTCATTTTTTACGCGAAAAAGCGGCACCGATTTTTCAGCATTGCTATTTTTCAAATGGAACTTCACTTTGGTTCCCGTTTCCATAATGGATAACGAATATTGTATGACATTTGGAATGTTTTTCTTTATGAAATGTCTGTTTTCAATGTTTTTGCTATTCATTTTATTTTCCAGTCCTTTCATTTGGTGTTCCTGTGCGTGTATTCCCCTTTTTTTTGGGCATTTTCTTGTGGCATTTTTGAATTTGTTTTTATATTTTTACGTTTTGATTCATTCATTTGAATAGTGAATATGCTATGGATTCTTTGTCTCACTCTCGAATAGAGAATTAAGCGTGTGAGAATTAAGCCCGAAAAACATGAAGTAGAAAAAAAATAATGCCGGCGATTCAGTGACGGTGATAATCATCGGTCTAGAAGTAATGTAATGAATGTGGAAAATCCATCCGGCAACTGAGCAGACCATTGAGAGTGGCGGAAAATAACAAGAACGAGAAAGCACATTGAAACTCTTGGACTAAGTGCTGCTAATGAGTCCGATCCAAAAACTTATCGCTTTCGCAAACCAACTGACAATGGCACAGAGCGAGTGAGACGGACTGAAAGAGGAACAGAGAAGGACTTTAAGTCACGCTATGTGCCGTTTGATTTAAATGATTTAAACTTAAAGAGTTCAAACTTGACTCGGTGTATATTTGTTAAATCCATTTGGAGCTATAAGCTTTTGCTTCACAGCAGCAGCAGTTAACCCATTTCACAAACTCGCACCGTCTTTGACTTACGTTTTAATTGTGAACGCTAAATATTTTATATCTATCACACGCACCGAATGAAATTCGCTTAGTTTTTCAAGTCATGCGATTTTCTGCTTCTTCTTCCTAGTATCGTATTCATACCCTCGCAAACCCCGTTTCACTGGTGAATTTGTCAGATATTTTGTTGCAAAACTGTTTTCTTAATGAAGATGGATTTCTTTGTGTGTCGTTAGCTCTCGCGTTTCTCTCTCTCTCTCTCTCTCTCTCTCGCTCTTTCCTGCTCACACTCACACACATAACAAAACACATTGATGCCAAACGATCCCATTGAAAATCTATTCTCATTGCCGGGGCAAGAGCGCTTCCACTCTATTCTCGCTCATTCGTTCATTTATCCATTTTCACGTCTATAATCGCCCAGGCCTTGTGCCTTTACAATTCGGGAATTATGGAATTGAATTGAAATGTAGCAGCATTTCACTGTTTTCAGCCCCGAATCATTGTAAATTCATCTCTCTCCCTTTATTTATCTCTCTATCTCGTTAGCCTGTGATATGTGTCTCCGAAGTGTGAAATATTCAAGCATTTACAATACAAGAAAAATCGATTAAATTGAAACGGTCGCGTTAATGTGTTCGTATGAATGTTTTTGTTTAAAATTTTCTTTATGGTAATACATATAAATATATAAATGTATACGTTATCGTTATCAGCGTGTCTGACGCTTATATTTGGAAAATGGTGAAAAATTAGATTCCGATCCGCTTTTTCGCTTGGAAAATTTTCACATTGGCTAAAGTTTTTGGCAACAAAATGCGAAAGCATTCGAGCGCTC
Source organism: Aphidoletes aphidimyza (assembly GCA_030463065.1). NCBI lineage: Eukaryota > Metazoa > Arthropoda > Insecta > Diptera > Cecidomyiidae > Aphidoletes > Aphidoletes aphidimyza. The sequence continues at coordinate 1,080,929 of CM059997.1, forward strand.
ACAAAGAAAACAAAAAGCGTCTCAATGCTACAAAGCTGATAGCTGCTAGCTGCTAGCTCACAGTTGCTGCCTTCGATCAAGATTTCTCGTCCACCAAAATCCATTATTTTAATTGACGTGACCAAAAACAACGCAGTGACAACGACAACACACACACACACACACACACACACACACACACAAACAAGCAACAACGGTGAAAACGGAGAGCCATAAACGAAATCAGATAAATGGCCGTGCATTTTACTGTATATTTTTGGTGGTTGAAGCAAATGAATCCTGGCCTGTGTCGACTACTTTCGTATTATCGGCTTCAAATTTCTTTTGTCTCTTTGCGCCATCCTTTTCTCACACTCTCGGTCTTTCTTATTCCGCGCGAACCAAATGACATTTCTACTTATGGATTTATACCACGTTCCAACAGCGACATTGCTTTGCAGCTATCATCAATAAAATACAACGCTCTCAATAAGACGTTTCTTGTGCGATTGCTGCACACAGCATCACACAAAGATGATTGTACTGATGCCTGAGCCACATCAGAAGTCAGACTTGTATTTTTTGTATTGAAGCAACAAAATTGAAATGTGAACTTGCTGAATGAGTAAAAGAGAGGCACACAAACAAGCATCCTCACACTCACAACTCACAAAGTAATAAAAAGGAAGAAAAAGGCGCATACAATAAAAAACCATACGGATTAAAATACGACATTCGACTAAAGACAAAACCCAAAAACGAAGACGACGACGCAAAACAAATAGAAACGTTGCTAGATGACAATGAGATGAATTGCGCTACACACAAATTGCTAAGTCAATGATTACACCAAGTGCAAACTCGGCCACAATCGCACACAACGAATTCACAGCATTGCCAACTGTGATCACATGAATAAGAAGATGGAATGAAGTTTCAATATGTATGATAAAATACAAAATTGAGCGCAAAGGAGATGGTGAAACGACATCAAAGAGAATGCCGGTTCCTCTGTATTCGCCTAGGTTTGGCTTTGATTTTCGAAGAAGAAAATCGCCCATAGAGGCGAAAAAACGAGAGAGAGTAAAAGACAAAAAAGATGCGACAAGAGAATTAAATAACGAGGAATAAATTGACATCGGAGAAAATGTCTAAACGAGCATGTTAAAGCCATTGGTTCGAAGAAGACAATTAAGAATATCCATTGAGGCTAGAGATTTTCCATACAAATTGGATACCTTGAAAGCCAGTTCAATCGGTAAACGCATGTAGAAATCTTCACCAAAGAATGTGTACGAATGAATGTGTGGGTGTGAAGGCTAGAAATTTTACTAGTGCACATTTCGCATGGACTAGAAAATGGCACATATACACACACGCATCAGTAAGCAGCCTAACGGTACTTTTCCGTTCAGAGTTTTTCATTTCAGCACAGGTTGCGTTATTGTACGAAATATATACATCACATTTCCGAATGTTTGCCGCCTTTTGCAGATTCATTCTCCGAATCAGTTCATTGAATCTCTTTTGTTTCTTATTTGCTCATGGCCCATACACCTCGGCATTTATACATTTAAAAAGAGTGCATTCAAAATTAGTTTTTCGTCATTTTTATTAACGTATTCCGTTCAATTCACGTCCTCTGCCATTTTGAAATCGACTATGAAAAATGGCAATTTTAGCCAGTTACAGAATTTTACAGAATTTGGTTTTGTTCAATTTATTGCTAGCAAATATTCCAAATATTGGGTCCCTTTTCGACCCAACTTGATTCTTCTGCTCCCTATCACTCTCATCCCGATGCATTTAGTTCAATAAAATATGATGTTCGGGTTGTGACTGCATTTGGCAATGAGTCCACACGCTATAAAAGCCATTACTGACGTTGCCGACGCCGACTGAATACATTTTGTTTATTGATCTTTTTTTTGAATTTTATTATCACACACTGTAAAGTTTCTTCTTTTTATCGCCACATTTCTTCTTTCTTTTTTTTTTGTTTTGTTTGATCTATGTGTCACAATGAAATCGTACATGACAACGTTTCTCAAGACTGACTCAACCGATTTCATTGTGCGAGAGAAAGATGTTTGGCACTCTCGCATAACATGTCGACATTGTTTTACGAACAAAGTAAACTTTTCAATAGAAAACTTGGCTTTCGAGCAATGAAAATGGGTATGGCACGCGAACACAAACACACACAATGTTTTTATGCTGTTAGTTTCGGCGCAATGAAATGAGTTTATATGTGCGTATTGTTCTTGGGCATGAAAGGCACACACTCACTCACACACAAACAGAAAGAAAAGACAGTTAAAAATGTGTAAATGTTTTACGAATCGTAACGAATTGGGTTGAAATAAAAAGATTTGCGGAATATTTTCGAGTTTTTTCTTTTGGGGGGCGCAAATGTGGCAAATGTGGTTGGTTTGTCATTTATGAAATTGTCATTCTTTTTTATATAATTTACTTATGTAATTTATTGTTAGTGCAAAAGTGAGTGAGAGAAATAAAGGCGTCAACTTTACAAATAATGTGCATTTTCTCAAACTTTCGCCTATCATTTGGAATTTTCATCAGAAGCAGCAAAAGAGTTGCGATGGTGTTCTTCCTGAACAACGTTTAAACTTTGTCATTCTGACATTCTGAGCTCTGAATTACGAACTTTTCCGAATAATTTCCCATTTTTTTTGTCACAGTACACAATTACACTTTAGCAAAATTGTGTTATGAAAATGTCATTCCAGTGGCAGAAAGAAAGAGAATATCTCAAAAGTTAAAGACTTTGAGGCTCTCATATTTTCCACATTCACTTTTGGCGCGAAAAGTTTTACACAATTCATGTGTGTAAGCGTGTGGCACTCATTTGACTTGCGGAATAGACATATTAATATTGTGGGCGACGTCGAAAGTAAAAGTGGTTTTGTCTCAAGTCATTCCTAGTTTGATGTGAACAATGTGCGCTGGTATTCAAAAGGGTCACGCCACAAAGTCATGAGAAAGTGCGCAAGCAATTAAGTTCATGTTGATGCCACCACCACCGCTGCCGCCGTTGCCGTTGATGTTTGCCATTGTTGTTCACTTCTTCTATTTTGTTGTTGTTATTTATTTTTCACCACCAAAATTACAATTAATTACATTGTATTTATTGCGAAATAGACAATCAGACTGCAGTCAATGATGCTAATCCCAAAAATGAATTTGTGAAAAAAAAACGAATTCAAATTAGACAACATTCCGAGTATGAAAGTGATGTTGCATTGCACTTAATATACAAGTTGCACGCGATTTGCCTTTGTCTGATTCAATGCAATGCATGTCACTTTCGACATCATTTGATTCCATCGTTCTGAATGCAAAATTAAGACAACATTTTGGTGAATACGACCGAAATACTCGAACGCAAAGAGAAAGAAAGCATTTTGTGTGTGTTGCTTCAGCACCAAAATGGCTTTATTGTACATGTACAAAGTGTATGTGCTGGATTCTCACAGTGATGCGTGTCTTAGCTCTTAGCTGTATAGATAGAGAGCAAATGAAGCGAAACATCGTTCGAAACAAATTACCATGCAAAAAAATAAAAATTGAAATAAAAGAAAGACGAAAATAAAATGAAAAACAAAACAAACAAAAAATAAAAGAATTCAACTCACACAAATGAATTTTACATAAATTACCATAATTATTTAATCAAAATCTGAAGAAGGCAAGTCGAAAGCCATTTAATTATGAAACAATTGATTATAAAACAACAGTGGAAGAGGAAACCGTCATACAAGCGCGATGATTTCGGCAAACGATCAAAGTGGTTCAGTCATGCAAGACGATTTCATTGAATGTAGACATATCTTAGGTCATATTTATTTTCTTTTTGGGATGATATACTTTGAAGGCGGGTTGTCTGCATATTTTCTGCCCAAAACATTCAAATAAAATACGATTTTGAACCCCTTTCAACATAAAATATACCAATGAATAAACGTTTCAAATTTGTAATGAAAAATTCCGCTGCAGAAGTTGCTCGTTGACCAATGCTCAGGCCAAAATGTTGAGAATGCGTTTTGAATTCAGTTGCTACCAATTTATTTGAGAAAGTCTGAAAATCGCTTAACCAAAATAAAAAACGAAAAAAAAGAGGAAAACTTAACGGTATTTGAACTGTAATTATTCATTTTCATCAAATTTGTTTTTCTCGACCGTTGGCCACATTATTTTGTTGAGTGGGTTTTTGTACGCTTAGTTTGCCCGACATTGGTTTCACTCGTGTTATAATTGAGACCAACACAAAAACCGTTAAAACCATTTGTAAATAGACATTAAGAGTATTTTAATTACAAAAAGGAAGACAATGTATGTTAAGAAAAACGCATGAAATGTGTAAAATGGGTAAAATGCGAAGAAAAAGCCGAAATTTAAATCGGGAAATTGTAAATGAAGAGCCGCGAAACGTACACGCTTCAATTTTGTGACTTTTCGTTCGTTTGTTCGCTCGAAAATGAATATTTCTAAATGCGTTGATGCCATTTGGCATTTGGTTCGCCTTTTGCCACATCGAAATAAGTCGTGATTGTTCACGCACACGTTTTCTTTTTAAGTTTTCAATTTAAGTGAAGCTTGCCCATTCATGGCAATTACATAAATCGCATATTCATTGCCGCACTTTGAAAACGGTGTGTCCGATTTGAATAGGACGAAGCGAGCGAGTGAATGAATAGGGGATAGAGAGACAGAAAAAAAGCACACACGCACGAACGCAATACGTAAATGAGAAAAGAGAATAAGTAAGCCGCTTGGAGCAATGTGTGTGCCAACTATGGCCAAACAACGATGATAAATTGTAATAACCAACAATGTTCGACAAATCAAATGCATTCAACCGAAACAAGCAACTGTCAACAAACAAAAAAAAAGCGAGCCGCTTCAATTTGTGGGTCTGTGGTCACATCGTCATGACACATTGCATTAATGGCTGTTCCATTTCCAATCCCAATTTCGTACTCAAGCCAAAGTCACTTGCATAACCCAATAAAAACAATGATTTGGCTTGAAATTTTGGACTGGGCATTTATGCAAGGAGCTGCGCTGTCTGATGTTCGCTCTCTCATTCGTTCGGAAAATTTGAAATTGCCCAATTTTGTTTCACTTAAATGCCAAATGGCAATGTGGGCATTGGGTAGTTGCAATTGAATGACAGCACAATAACAACAACGACAACAAAAAGTATCCAAAAAAAAAACATTGATTTCGATTATAAACGAAAATCTAATGGTTTAATCGACATACTGTACTGAGTCAGTACAAAAAAAAAAGAAAACAAAAACTGCAATACCAAATGATCAATTCGAAATTGACCAATTCGCTTAGATATTCATTAACCTGTTCATGGCCGTGCATCGCTTTTTAGCTGGCTTTAGCCCGTTAATTGTGATTCTCGATGAGTAAATAGATGCTTCAAACGAAATGACAAGTTTATGGTTTTTCAATGGCAGTTTCAATTTGTAGCATTCCATCAATTTGAACATCACCAGCCAAAATGAGCAATCACCAGCCCCAAATAAAGAGCTGAATGTGAAAGAGTAGTGGCCGAGATAAATGTGCAATGAATATTTCAAGCGACAAGTAAAACACTCATGTTGTATCTAATCAAAGAGCTGTCACAGTCGACAGAAATCAAATGGACAAAAATGCCGCCAATTGTTTGCGATTCTGTTAAAACCCGTTTTGGATTTCAATTTCAACAAATCGCTCGAAGATGAGCTCCATTTTTTGTGATAGAAAATAGAATTTGTTTTCATTCGTTCGTTCTTTCATGTAGTATTTTTTTTTTAGCATCCAATCGAAAATTGCGTTTCATGTACTGACAGATTACATTGATGTACTGTACACGATTTTTTGTTTTGTTTTGTTCATGTCGACCAAAGAATCGCTTGAATTCTTTTCAATCATACTATGTGCCTTTTTCTCTATTCTAGTTTAAGCAATTTGTTCCATGCTCAACGCATGTTAAACCATTTCAAATTACTCATTCTAAATATCGGCCATGCAAACGATCTTTGATTGTTCTGCACTACTTTCTCACTTTCTTCATTCGATGTGTGCTTTTTTTTGTGTGTGCTGTTGTTGCTTATTATTGAAATAGAAAATTAAACACATATACTCGCCCATTCATCGTCGCTCAAATGCCGAGTGAAAAGCATATTACGAATGGTGGAAGCTCATTATTAACTGATTTTGAGTAAACAAAAAGTGGCTTTAACATCAACTGACGACACTTAAATTGATACATTCAACATACATCCGAAATGTGGATGCATATTGGACAAGCATTGGATAGAAAACGAATACGGTGGAGCAATGCAACCACCTCTCCACAGACACTTTGTTGTGGATATTCGAACGCGAAATGATGTGGTGTTTGTTAATTTAAAGCCATTAGCCAATATTTGGTTGTGTATACATTATTTATTGAAATATTGGCATTGTACAGTGCAAGCGGTCATATTTCGTGGGCAAACAAATACATGCACATTTCACACATCGCACACACACATACACACACTAGCCGACTTTGATTCGTATGTTCGTTTACATTGACTTGTTCGCCGCATACATCCAAATGTGTGGCCTGATCGCAATGAATTTCGTTGATTGAACGTTTGTGTGTGCGTCCCATAAATTGAACGCCAATATTTGTACAGGATGCCTACCATTTATATGAGAATCCGGCTATTGTAAAGTGCTTTAGGAATTTTCAGCGGTTTTGTCGAAAATTATAGCTGTGGAGCCAAAGTTGCAGTCATACATGCTTTTATGGTTTATCGGTGAAAATGTGGAAACGAAGAAGAGAAAGAGAAAGAGGGAGACAATGAGAAAGCGAATCCGATTCATATTAACCAGAAAATCAAATGTACGAAATGATTTGATTGCAAATGAAACCCATCAGCCATCGACCAATGCTGAGCAAATATTGGTTAAATTATTTAGAAATCGCTAGAAGATACACATACACACACACACACACACACACACACACACACACACACAAACAGCACAAAGGATGGCTGGGATACGATAGCATCATAGTCTAACAAATATACATACACATCGAATGGATTGCGCCGAAAACATTTTATTTTTGTCAAATGTCATTTGCAGGCACAATTCTAACTTCGAGGACAATTGAGTTGAGCGTAGGCGGAAGAGAGAGAGAGAGAGAGAGCGAGAGAGAGAGAGAAAGAGAGCGACCGAGGAAGACAAAGAGAAAAGTCAGTGTGATAAATTCGCCAATTGCACATAAAATCGATACAACGATTTCAAACAATCAAAGATTTATAAAGAGAATGGACTTTGATTCCGGTGGCACTCTTTTTGTTTTTATTCTTTGGCCATTTCTGTATTTCTTCATTTCTCGTACTCGATCAAGCGCATACGACATAGAGACCGATGTGCAAGCAATTGCATGCGCCCGAAACAAAAGGTTGCCTGTTTGAAGATTTTGTGGACAGTTTGGCAAATATCAGTTTGCTGCTGTTATTATGAAATTTCGAGAATTTGTGTCATTCGCCCGAGAAATGCATACGGAAAGTGTTTCCCACACAAGCATGCACTCACTCACACACACTAACACACACACACACACACACACACACACACACACACACACACACACACCATCGAAGAGATAAATGCATACAGAAACCGAACCATTCGCCAAAATGCGATAACATAATTTAGCGACTATGTATCTAGGAGCCAAGCAGCGAAAATGGTCTGCAGAATGATTCTGCATTGAGGTTGTGGGCTGCCATGCAATTTATTGTCTTCATTTTCGAAGTTTTGCGATAATGTCGATGATTGTCGGAAGAGAATGGGAGACAGAGAATGTGCCAACGTTGGGTGTGTATGTGCTTTCTGCTTGCGCATATTATATACATATAAGTATTGTATATCCACATGTCCATATACTACGTATATCGAAATGTATGTTGGATTTCTTTGCCATCGCCTCGCTTCGCTTCGACTTCTCGAAATCGTACACAGAGAGAAATCATTCGCATTATTTTATTTGCATGCACAATTTACCGAAACGATAAAATACGAAATAAGCGATCAATTGCTTGGCCTGTTGTTATGCTCGGTATGTATGTGTGTTGCGCTTGTGTTTGATCAAATGAGGGAGTTATAAATTTTTTTTTCTGCCCGATTCTTTTCATTGCTATCTATGTTTCGTATAATTGGTGAAAAAGGATAGAAAACGCGATCGAAAAGTGCACAAGCAAGAGAGTCATAGCGCATAAAAGTGCATCGCACGAAACGTGTATATTTGCAAACATACAACGGAACAGACAGCCAAGAATAGCAGCGCAAAAATAAATAAATAATTCTTTACTTCGTCATTTATTAGTTCTGGTATTGCTTCCAAATGAGGCTACACCAACAGCAACAGCAACAGCAGTTCAAGAATGAGCATTGAGGTGAAGAGAGAAAGAGTAATGCGAAATTGTGAACAATGCTGAACGTGTGGATTATTGTGTTTTGTGCTTCGGAATGGATGAAAGCTAAAATGCAATGGGGCAACCGAACTGCGTCGCTCGAACCCTGTTCTCTCCGCTATAAACACACAGCTCTCACATTCGCCGCGTCCAAGTTCAGATATGCAACTGAATGCACTCAACAATTTAAAGCGAACCGAACTACTCATTTAATGGTGGTTTCAGTATTAAAAGATGAAAAATACTGCAGCAAAGACATGGGACGTGAGTATTAATACCATCGTCCTGTCCTGCATTCAATGGCCAAAGCAAAATGAACAACAGCAAAATAGAAAACCTAAATAAAAAAAAGGTATCGCGCAAATACGTACTACAATAAAATTGTTTGCTGCGCGCAATCCATTGCAATTTTCAGCATGTACATTCGGTTTCGATGCAATAGAATCCATTCAATTGGCGACTATTTGTATACATGATTGTGGCCTGTGGCATCGTGTGTAATTTATCCCATGAATTCACATTATCGCTTTCCAAGTAAACAATTTTAAGAGGTGGAATCTTGCTGTTATTGTTCGAACGGTTGTGGTCAAATCGATTCGGATGTGAGTTTAAAATTGGTGATGACTAAAAGCGCATCAAATCTATCTCAGTGGTGAGCATCGATGTGAATTCACTAAATCACGATTCCGTTCTCATCGCTCGCTCGCCCATCCACCATCCAATATCTCATTTTGGTCATTGTCGAGTATTTTCATCCCAAACCCAATCATTTATAATTTAAACGAAAGCATTAAAATACCGCGCGCTACTCTTGCATGTCCAATTATCTTCTAGAAAACGACACATCAGCTAATTACGAATTCGTATTTGTATTTGCTTATGTATTAAAATCAGACAATTCACAGCAATGAGCAATTCGAGCAATTAAGTGATTTACATGTATTAACTGGGGAAATCCAATGGAGTCTCCAATTGACATAGGCCATGATTCGTTGACGAGTGGCGTTTAAATGCCACAATATGAAAATCCAACGACGCGTCGAAACCAAAAAAAAAATGATAAAATAATGTAACAAATGGAATGTGCTCAATGCGATTTTATTGAAATGTTTTTTTTTCGTTTTTTATTTCAATTGAGTCGTTAAGTTTGGCAGGCTCAGTGTAAACTAAAGAGAGGAAAAATTTTAAATTAAAAATGATGATGACAATGCCAATTACGAAAGGCTCGACTGAAGAAGAAGAAGAAAAAAAAACGAAAACAAAACAAAATAACAGAAAGAATGAAACTTAAGTGAACTAAAGTGTAAGCATACATTGAGCTAAACTGTCATTAAAGGCGAACACGCAACCGAAACAAACGTGAAGTCACGACGATATCAATTTAATTGAAACGCGACCGCACTCTCATTGGCAACGGCACAACAGTGTTCGCATTCACATCAAAAATAGCGGCATTCTTTTTTCCAATATATTTTTTTTTATTTCCATGTATGCAGATTGTTCGGTTGGCTGATTTGCGCTCTCGATGAAAATCTTTTGACAGATTCCATAACCACGCACATTTTCAATTGGCCGATTGGAATCGAGCGATTTACCGCCGGTGGCAGGCCTTAATTTAAAAGTAAGCTACCTAACTATTTCGGCCTCTGATAGCTCAAAGCCCGTTGTCAATCCGTATTAGTTGTGTCAACAGGGGAGTTGCACACTAATCAAAATCGATTACTTGACATTGGGCTTACGAAATGGGCAATTTCACTTGTGCACAACAAAATGCTGGTATTAAATGCATCGCATATATTGATTTATGGCTAGAATAGATTGACCCGTTCGTTCCACGAATTTATTGATTGATTCTGTTGAACTCGAAGAGGGGGAAAATGGGTTACGATTATCCACCGAAGAAAAATGCCATTTTTCAAACATGACATTGCTTTACAATTTTTGGGATTTTTATCATAATTGAATTTACCCATGGTTATTTTGTTGGTTTTTTCTTCGCTCTTTTTGGTGTACACTTTCTGGTGTAGACTTATGAGTCATACGGTACATAACAACGAATGCAGAAAAAAAAACAATAACCAAAACGATAGAGCAAAAATGTAAGATAATGAACAAAGTAGTGAAAAAAACACCAAACAAAGCAAAAGCGAAAAAATGTACAGAAAATGCACGACGATTTTGTGCCGTTTGAATTTTATGCTGGTGCATTCATTTCATGCGTATTATCCGCATCGGCCGTTCCATCATGCATGCAACTTGCCCAACTATTACACCGTCATCGACATCATCGTCACAACTTTGAGCAAACTGACACACACACACAGCGAAACAACAACAACGCTGAACAGTTGAGTATTGTAAATGCCGAATTGAATGTTTTTGTGCAAAAGAAAAAAAAAACGAAGAAGCAAAAATATTCATGGGTTTTGGAAAACAGGAGAATGTAAAAAAACGGCGATAACTACAGACTTCCAACGCAAATAGCTTTTTTCCTACAATTTATTTCTATTTTAGTTGTTTTGAGTTAATTTTTTTTATATGTCCAAAGAAAAGAATGAACACAGAGAATGAAAAAAAAACCCAACGCTAGAAATATAGCTGCATGAAAATACCAAACTAAACAAAATATCGAAAGAGGCATCTAATAAACGCATTGAACAAAGTAGACGGTATGTAGAAGCAACAAAAAAAACAAAGAATAGATAAAATAAAAGTGTGCACTATGCAGACACACACACACAAAACAAAATCGAATATTTTCCATTTAGAAAATTTTAAGCGGTCTGTCTGCAGAGGCGAAGCAAAACGAACTAATAAGTACGATCTCCACATAGTTTGGAAATTGTCTTGTATATTTTGTTAGTGTGTGCTTGAGCCGAGTTGAGCATATAGTGTGCCATGCAGAGTACACAGCATCTCATAGAAAACATATTCATCTCATGCAATGAAGATTAGAATGAACAAACTGAACTGAACTGAACCAAACACAAAAAAAAATACCAAAGCAAAGAAATTCTCTCTCATTTGTATGGTACAGTGTACACAGTACAAGTGTACATGCACGCAGCCGTAGTCAAGTACAACAACAACGTCTGCGTGCTATGCCAATGCCACAAAAACGAAACGAAACGAAACGAAACGAAACAACACACAAAAATATAAATGCATGAACAAAAGGAATATAACTCAAAACGACAACCATACGAAAGATCACACATACACACACGGCCCAGGCTCAAAAGAACACGGTTCGCAATGCAACAACACGAAGGGATAGACAAATAAATACCAAATGAAGACGGACTAGGGTCGGCCCGATGCGGCGGTATTGAGACAAAACCAAGTTTATGGTGCAGCATGAAACATGAAACATAAATGTTTCTTTTTTGGTTCGTCTTTTCGGACGAACAACAGCACCAACGACGACGATGACGTCGACCGAGAGAACGAAACCGAGAAAAAAACCATATCTGTATGCAGAGATCCAAAAATTTGTCAAAATGAAGAAGTAAAATATATTAACAACAGAGCGTAGCAAAATCAAAGATTCGTCTGCTCTCGACCGACAACGGTCCGAGTATAATGTTTGATTTTCCTATTAATTCCACTGTTTTGGTGTGTGTGTTTTTTTGGTTGGGTGTCGATTACTTTGTTACATCGATTGTTTTAATGAATTTCGCCTTATTTGCACATTTTGTGTGTGTGTGCTGAGTTGCGAGTGAACCGAAAAAAACACACAGTGCATATTAGATCATGGGCGCATATTGATTGAACTTTTGATGTTTCATGCAAATTTTCTGCTGTTTTGCCTCATCCAGAATTTTCATTTCATCTCTGTTTTTTACTTCGTTTCTTTCGTTCGGTTGTCTGGGTTGTCGCTGTACAACAACAAAAAAACACCCAGCCATGCTCCTTCAGCATTGCATTTATTGAAACCTATACCGAAAAAACAACGACGAAATCAATTCCAAATCACACACAAATATATTCCAACAAAACACAGGATAATTTATTGACCGAAAAAAATCAACAACAACAACGTCGACGATGATGACGACGATAGCAGCAACAGCAGATCGAACAGTACACAATGTGAAACATTCTTGCTTTCGGTGCGTATATTCTAGGCTCTTGCTCTTCCTCTCTCTCTCTTTCTTTCTTTCTCTCTCTCTCTCTCTCTCTCTCTCTCTCTCTCTCTCTCTCTCTTTCTCTCTCTATTCATCTCTCTCCCCAATCACCATTCAAAATTCTCTTGATTTCAAAAATGCAATTGATCGAAGAAAGGAGCGAATTCCAGCAGCAAAGGGAATGCTCAAGAACTGTATAACATACAAACGGTATACACAATCAAAGCCGACAAATTGAAAACGAAACAAGGAAAAAGTAGAGAGAAAGAGAGAGAGAGAGAGAGAGCGAAAAAAAGAACTATACTCACCATAATACACACGAAACAAGCATACACAACATAAAGAGAGAGAGAGAGAGAAAGAGAGAAAAAGAGAAACGATGAAGGAAAAAAAGAGTCGAACCCGAAACGACGTAAACGAATGAAAATCAATGAAAATGGAAGAAGTTAAGAAGTTGGCCAAAGATAATTTACTTGTGAACAGATTTTAACATATAATGGAAGTTCACATTGCTTAAATGCAAACACGCCAGCGCATTGATTTTAGCCAAAGCATAGTTTTCCATATATATTTATATGCTGTTGCTGGATGGTTAGTGCTGCTGCTGCTGCCGTTGTTGTTGTTGAATTTTTTTTCATTCTTTCTTTCGGCTTTGGTTTTTGTGTAAATACATAGACGAATATTTTATGGTTTTATATCGCTTCTCTTTGCGTTTCGCTACTTTCCATGTTTTGCCCGGGCCACTTGGTGCCTTCGTTTGTGCTTTTACGGATAGAGCGCGTATTCCATGTATTTGGGCATTCCGTATTTACGGTATATTCCTTGGATTTTATAGTTTATGGTATATTCTTAAGCTGGTGTGTGTGTGTGTGTGTGTGTGTGTGTGTGTGTGTGTGTGTGTGTCGTTTGATTGCTTCGTATTTTGAGTGTGGCTCATTCTCGTTATTTTATATGGAGCCGTCAAAAAGCCATGGCCTTCACTATGTTTAATTTTCTGTCGACAAAAACCTTTTTCCCGAGTAAAAAGAAAGAAACGACGACGACGACGACGTCAACAACAATGAGCCATTGCAGATGGAACAAAAAACCGACAAGAAAGTATGCATAAACGCTCCAAACCGTCGCTCTTCTATTGTGTATAGTGAATATCAACAACAGCACCTAGATTTAGAAAACATCTCTATATTATATTATGTGAAACGATAAATATATGGGCAAATATACGGTAATGTTGCAATATCATCAACGCCAAAAACCATGCCAAAGCAATTGCACAACCTGGTCGCTGCTTCTCTCGCCCATTCTAAGATCGGTTGCCATAACGTTGTCATATATTCGATGGTCTAATGGACAGACCATTACAATCTGGAGTCCGAATAATAAAAATCTTTTTCTTAGATTTCGTTTCTATAGCGCGTGCACATATTGAAATTGTTTTCTACCCACAATTATGTTGTAAAATGAATAAACATGAGAAATAGAGAAGCAACAACGGGCTTGATTTCAAAAACATACACACACAAAACAAGAGAGAGAGATAGAGAACAACTGAAAAACAATTCCGCAACAAGCACGACCAAACGTTCTACTTCTCGAGTTACGAGACCATGGTCTGAGCTATGAGCCCATAGACACATGAGTATCGAAATACTTTGACTGTGTGTCGTTCGAATGCATTCAAATATGAAATCGTAACCATTGACCAAATGAATAGAAAATCGTTGGAAAAAAATTACAACAACATGATGTTACTTTTTTGCTTTGTTTTTGGTCGAGAAACCGTTAGCCATAGTTGAACACGCTTTTGATACGCTGCAAACAGCATTGTCGAACAAAATAGTCTCGAGACCCGACGATCACCGCGCGGCTCCAATCGTTTGTTGCTTTTAATCATTGGCCCGGTCAATAGTATACTTATATATACAATATACAAACTCACTCACTGGAGGAAAACAAAAACAACATCAACATCAACGGCAGCAGCAACAACATACATATGGCCAGATAAAGCGATCGAACAACATAATTTACATGGAAATTGCACATGAACATCGAACTGGAATTTTTCACGGGATTTCTATTTAAGAACATCAGATTCGTTTAGAAAAGGCATTGCTACTGCATATTTGAGGTATCGATCTCTTGTGCTCTTGGTTTTCAGTCGCGAGGCACGGTCTTTTTTTTTCGTGTGTGTTTGCATTAAAAACCCAATCCAATGAACCGGCTCGCAAAACTGAAAACTCTTGTTCACTCTCTTGTTGCCTGCACGACTAAATTAACTAACTAAAATGTACGCAAAATGCAGGGGAAAAAAAACAAAATGCGGCAACAACAACTGCTAAAGTTATCGCAAATTCCATTTTTTTAATGGACGCTTGCTTTTTTATTCAGCACGATAGTCGCGATTCAATTATAAATGAAATTCTGTCATATCTTTGCCATGTCACATATCGAAATCTATATTTGGCGAACGGCGCATTAAACGGTCGCACATGACCATATAAACCATGGCCAAAGGTTGTCAAGTGCTCAGCTGCTTTGGTTGATTCGGTTGATGCCACGGAACTAATGGTAAAAAATGGTAAATGAACACTTCACGGCAAAGATCATCGGTACACAATAACAGCCACACGACAAACAAACAACAGCACAAAGACACAGCAAAAAACCAACATTTACGCCAAAACAGAGGAGAAAGATGCGCTCACGGGTTGCGACCAACGACCAACAACTAACCGAATCAAAGAAAGGCGCAATAATGAGTTGAGCTTGAGCACACATTAGGTTCTAGGCAAAATTCCATGACCATATTTAACATTTGATGCCAAGACAAAAGCATCCACAATCCACAATCCCGATGCCAAATACACAAACACACAAAACGCACCGCACTGCACTCCGTTCAGCATGCATCAAACAGCATTGTTGTTTCAAGCCAAGTTACCTGTTCACCGCTTTGTATTTACCATTAATGCGGGACTGTGTGTGAATGCGTACACAATCATTGCGAATGATGGTTACGATTTTCTTTTATTGCTTGTTGGTGAAACACCAAACAGCAAACAGCATCATAGTCGAAAGAAGAAAAACACACAGCACACAGTTAAAAATGGACAATGATTCGTTCATGAGCATTGGCACATTTGAACATAAAACGTCAGGAGTATTTCGTAATTTGTAATCGCTTTTGCTTTATATGCGTTTGAATTGCAGGATGTTCAATGGTTACGCCTGTTTATTGCCATTGTTCATTGTGTAAAATTGGTGTTTTTTTTTTTGGTCGATCGTTAGTGAGTGTGTGTGTGTATGTGTGTTGTGAATGCTAAACCAAAAAACCCATCTTCGATATGTGCACACTGTGCAGTGCGGCAGAGCCACAACCTCTGTGATCAAAATCAAACAAAAAATAGACAAAATCGGTTGGCAATGCAAGAAATACAAGTCATCACATCGCAGCATCGCAAAGTCTCAAAGGAATCTGTAAATTACCGACACATCATCAAACGATCACATTGATAATTGTATTTTTATGACGACACACAGAATAACAAACAAACAAAAAAAATACAGTCATTTCGATACAAGTACATACATGGCCCAGGTATGAGAGTTGTTTCTGTTAATGTGCCATTTTCTTGATGGATTTACAGCGATCGGGATTTTGCAATGCCAATGCATGGAAGTTGTTCTTTTACCTGGCGTTCCAAAATCGATGACCTGCACACGGCATCAGCATTTGCATTCGTTGACAAGCAACAAACCCGGCAGAGATAACGATAGAAAGAAAGAAAAAAAGAAAGAAAGGCAGGCAGGCAACATGTAAAATGCAATGACAATTTTCTCATTTTATGGAGATTGTCAATTTATTGATGAAGTCGCAATTATTTTCGAAATGTTTAAAAATGCCCCCATTGAAACCGATTGCCATGGGGACTGTTTGGTTTGAACAAATGACAAAAAAAAAAAAACAGAAATCACAAAACGTAATAAAAATGAAAAGAACAAAACTGGTAATAAATGAAGAAATGAACATCCAAACGCAAGCGGCCGGTTGCAATTAATGATGGAAAAATAATGAATGGAAAAATGAACATTGAATTCTTGAATGCCCATGAATGAATGAGCACCGTGAATTGGCTGATACTTGTGCAGCACAGTCACTGCCATTTTATGCAGATGCTTGTTTTTATTACCGATAAAAGCATCAATTAGCGACTTTTCGTCTTAAAAATAGTCTGTCATTTCAAATGTTTATGCTTTTCGTTATAAAAACGAATTTTTAATGAGTTCGGCTCTTTGGAAAACGGATAGAAGAGTATATTGAATTTATCTATTCACCGAAAAACATACTGATGCAACACAAAAGGGCAAAGACAGAAGAAATAAAAATTGAATGAATTTAAAAAAAAGAGAAAAAAAATAGCGCTACCAAAAATTGAAATTTGCCGACCACTTAAGATTTTTCCCAAATAAATGATGTTGAACTTGTTGTGTGCGCGATCAGCGATGAGAGGGACCGATCACAGAGATCAAGTGCTTGCCAATTGAATACAAATCATTGGAGATGGCCATGGTACATCTTGCGAGGCCCTAACAATAGCCACGTAACAATTTTCAATGATGATTTTCTTGTTGCTGTTCCTATTGCTGTGGCTGATGTGTACTTTGTATTTTTCATGTCGTTCCTTTATCTTTGTGTTTTGTGTTTATTCGTTTATATTTGTTGGCTGTACGTTGGTTTTCTGTTTCTCTGTTGATTTGGTGATCATTGGTTTAGCGATGATGTTGCATTGTGTTTATGTTTACCAGTCGAGAAAAAGAGAAGCGAAGAAGAAAAACAACTAAAAACACTTAAACACTTATACACAACATTCAAACCCGATCGAAATGCGTTTGATTGTGTGCGTTTGTGTATTTGCTCTTCTTTCATTCCATTTCAGATCTTTTTTTTCTCTTCGCATTCGATATTTTGTTTTCGATGATTTTTTTTTTCGTTTCTTTTGTTGTACTCTCTTGGTTGAGATTTCTTTCACACTCAACGCCAATCGTCTGGCATTTACGGTAATATTAGCATGTATCACTAAGCGCTTTATTCATTCATATGCCATACATGATTAGCCACGGCAACGAACATTTTTTCGTTATTATTTGCGTATTAAGCAAAAAAAAAAGAGAAAAGTTTGCAAAACAATTACATTTATTGTTTGAGGTTCGCAAAATAATAATATCACAGAATAAGAAGAACCACAGAACGACAGCAGAACAAAAGAAAAAATGTAATAAACTCAGCACGAGAACACAAAAAAGAATACAGTTTGAGAGAAAAAGAATACAGCGAAAAATGGTCGCTGGTAATATGTAGATTAAATGCGTATCCGATGGTTTCAAGTTTGGCTTCGGTCGTAATAAATAGGAATTTCGTTTATTTTATGTGGCTGTGTGTTTTTGTTTGCATCGCCTTCGAATTCTTCGAAAAACAATCCACACTCATCGACACATGTATTTTTATTTTAGTGCGTTTTGGTGCGAATCGCATCGATTATTGCAAACAACCGTATGTGGTACAGTCGATCCATTTACGTCCAGTGTCGTACACAATCACAATCGACGAAAGAGGAACGCATCAGTTGAACCACACCGAATCCCATTTGAGCCGTTGGCTATGTGATTTATGAAAAGTTAATACAATTTTGGTGCGTTTTCGGTTGTTGTTGTGTTTTTTTTTTTCTTTCTTTATATATGTGTTGAACACACATATATATTGGCTATTTGGGGAATTGTTTTGTTGTCTACAACCTCCACGTCTGGCCATCGCCACACTGCATCTCTCTCTCCCATTTCACAAAATGGCCAAAAAGTGTGTTCAAAAGGCAGCGAGAATTAAACGAAGCTCGAGCTGGGCTGTTTGAGTGAATTTATGAGTGAGCATTTAAATTAGCGGCAAATTTCAAACGAAATATATCCCGTGCATGGTGTGTCGGTCCAAAAAAAAAAAACGCACACACAGAGAAAGAGGGAACGAGTTCAAAATAAAAGGTGATTTCAGTACATTTCACCGATGCCAATATTTCTTTTGAAGTGTTCTTAGAAAGTGTACGCAATAATTTTTAGGCTATTTTTTTGTTGTTGTTGCAGAAAGCAACGCTTCACCAACAAACAGTACAGTTGGAAAAAAAAATTCATCAACATTTTCGAACCCTTTTCAAATAAACGCTTTGTTGTCCCATACAGTCCATGCATATCTAGATGTAAAGTGTTGGAATATGCCAGCCGAAAGATCCGATTTGAAAATGTGATTTCTTTCGTATAAAACGACCGAACAGTACGATAGGGACAGAGAGTTTCGAAACGAACCTCACACAGAGAGAATAAAAAGGAGAGACAGTTTGAACTTTTCGAACCCAATCTCGAGAACTGAAAAGGTTTGAGCTGGGGCCAGCAAAGCAAATTAAAAAGTTTTGACATTGAATTAATAGCGTCGAAAAATTGTGTTGAAAATAGAATTTTCCACTTTTTTCGTACTGTGTGCTAGGCACTCTGCCTTCTTCTCACTTCTCGATTAGATTTTTTGCTGTACTCTTTACGCGCTGAGAGAAAAAAAAAACCTATTATTCGCACCTCAATTTTTTTTCTTCTGTTCGCTTGTCGTGCGCCTCAAACGCATCTTTTTGTTCATATTTCGTGAACAACCGAATCAATTACACTTCCGTCTCCATGCCAGTTCATCAATCCATCAATCATCACGCGTTTAATACACAAAACACTCCAGTTGCTTTGAACACAAAATTGACACGAAAAAAAGCACCATCGAAGTGCGTTGAAAATGAGCAAAAAAAAGTGGCAAACCAAAGAGAAGATGAAAAAATTACATCGAAAGAGAGTGATTCAAAAAAAAAATACTGGGCAACAAGATCTTGTGATCTTGTGAATTTCTCATTTCAACCGCATCGATGAAATGAACGATGTGAAAATGAAAATGTGCTGTAATTTGAATTGATGTGTTTATAATAACCAGAAATAATATAGTTTTAAACACGTATTAACCGAAAATGAAAAGAACGTCAATGCTGATTGTGACTGTTGTATGTGTGCGTGTGTGTGTGTGTGTGAGTGTGTGTGTGTAAGTCTGCTTTGGCCAAATTGAAGTGAGGCGCTCGAACGGCAAAATAAAAAGAAACATGAGATGAAAAAAAAATCCAATCGTTTATTGGTTTCCACTGCAAAATCGTATATTATTATTTATTTTTTGATTTTACAATGTCTGTGCTGTTGCATTGAACTAAATTTCATTGTTGCTATATGTACGTAAGCACAATGATCGAAGTGTCTTCTCAAGTGTAGTTTTGAGTGGTCCAATTCATTCGACCAGTGAATAATCATAATTTTTGTTGTGGTTGCTGCTTTCGTTGATTTGCTCGTTCGTGTTTTTTTCCATTTTTATTTTGGGTAGACGTGTATTTGTTGATGGGCTAATCCCATCGAATTAAAGCAAAACGCTAATAAGAATTCACTTGAACTGTAATGATGTTAATTCGAAACTGGATTTTTCTCTCGTCAGCCTCTCTTTCCAGGCCTTTATTTACAGCAACTAACTCAAAATGTGCTTGTTTTTTGTTGCATTAACAAGTCTCAGCCGAATTTCTTCGGTTTTTTTTTATTCATTTTGGTGCGTTTTCGTTACGCGAATGCGCAAATCTTGAACACAGATTTAGGATTGTTGTCTTTTTTCTGCGTGTGTTCAAATTGAAATAAAATGGCATTGAAATTGGATAAAATTCCCGAGAAAACAGCAATTGTAGCATAAATTATCGCAACCAACGCGCGTCTTATCAGCGCTATAGTAGAAACTGAATTGAACTGTTAATGTATGTGTCGCATATGTACGCATTGTGTGCACTCACACTAAGCTCGGGAACTGAGTTTTAAGAATTGTAACAGCGCATATCTACGCAAATGATTTATTCAGTTTTAATGCTTGTGCTATTCCCGCGCTTAGGTCGCCGTTGTTCGTTTTGCTCGTAACACATATTCTCGCAAATTACAGTGCATTTGATGATAAATGAATCGGCAATGGGAGTTATATTATTTTTTGTGTGTGTGTGTGGATGAGTGTTCGTTTTCGCGAGCGCGTATTCCGGATGTGGCATATCCTCTCTATTCCGTTCCAATACGGAACTCACATATACATCTTACCTCCGTTAAAATTGTTCGCTCACTTGCTTTAGCTCCGCTTAGGCAACCAACTCAACGGAATTTCGAATTCATTCGAGAAATTATAAGAATTTGATAAGATTTGTGTGTGCATGTAATATAGAATTTAAACCAGAAAAAAGAAACAGAATGACACGTTCGGTTGGGATTTTGAAAGCGAGTAACTAACAAACGAACGACGGCAGGGCATGACACATTGCGCTAGTATGTTATAAAATTGAAAGCCTTTTATTTGCGCTTTAACACATACAAAATCCCGAGTGCTGCCTGAAGCTTTTATCATTTGCCGTTAGTTTAGAGTTATAATGAAAGAAAAAAAAACGAAAATATTACGAAAGAGAGCGAGCGAGCGAGCAAGCGTGCAAGCAAGTAAAACAGAGAACGCACGAGCGGACGAGAAATATCTTTATGAATAAAATGCCGTTCTGTTGAGAGTAAAGTTCCATTTTATTTGAAGCGTACATTTATAATCGTAATCATAGCAAAAGGAAATCTATGGATTCCGAAAAGAAGTAGCTAGAAAAAATGTTCCGCAGTGTGCGGGAATTTAGTCAGCTTACATCATTTCCCCTCTGTTAATAAAGCAAAAAAAAACACAGTAAAAAACTTTTAATTATGTCTAGAAGCGATTTTTGGATCTATTTACTTTGAGCGCGTGGATGCGCACTTTGGCGCTCACCCTCACTCGTTCATTCGTGCGTTTTTTTTATGCGTTTTCGCCCTTTTTTCAGGACATCCCCATTGAAAAATTGAACCAATTCGACGAAGAAGGCAATCGCAAATTCATAACGAACGCGAATGAATCACTTTTCTCTGTTTTTTTTTTTTTAACCAACAAAACGCATCAGAACTGAAGATGGATAACTAAAAAGCAGCTAAATGGACAAGGCAAATAATGAGATTCATTCGCCGAACGAAATAATGAAATTATGAAAAGTACTTTGCGAGAAAAGGATTGAACGAATGCGGTCGGTTGGTCTGAACATTTAGTACTTGTGCGGTTTTGTGTCTGAACACTCGTATGTGTATGTACGTGATTTTTTACGGTATATGAGAGCATTTTTATGTATACTTTGGTTAATCGTCGAATTTATCACGAAAACACACACACTTACACACACACACATTTCATTTATATGTGGAAAACTGGCCAGAAGAAACGAAAAAACGGCCAAACCCAACCACTTTGGGCTAATAATACATACTTTTCCCCCTGCGCAAAATAAACAGAATATCCTTTGGTCATTTGGTTAATTCACACCACAACATTATGATTATCGCCCGAATTTTGTTTTTCTTATGTTGTTTTGTTAACTTTTAGTTATGTTTTAATCAATTTTTTTGGTTAAGTCTTTTTTTCAGTAGATTCGGTTTTTTTCTGGTTCTGGAAGAGAGAATTTGATGGTTGAAAGTTCCAAATGCAAACATATGCGACACTTTCAACAGCAATTTGTCTATTTCCAAGCTCCCTCAGAAAAAAAACAAAAGAAGAAATATTTCGATCGTAGATTGACTGATTCATTCTAATTTTGCTTCAATTCATTTGATTATTGATATTATTTTTATCCCTTTCTTTTCTTTGCTAATTTCTTTCTACAGTTTGCAAAAATCTTCATTGAAAATAATTCAATAAATTCCGTATCGTGGATTGAAGTTCGATAGAAAAAAAAATGAAACCAAAAATGTGAGAGCACAAAATTCACACGCTCCAAAGATTGTGTTGTCTTTAAAAAAGAGACACACGGTGACAACAACGCCTAGGCCCGCCCGCCCAGTATTTTTCATTGAGAAAGAGAGAAGATCTGAGATGCATGAGACACCGATTCCAAAAATAAAATTGGCATATGAAACCGCTGAACGGCTCAACGCTAAATCAAACATTTTTGTCGAAAAATAGAAAGAGAGAAGGAGAAGAAGAGAAAAAAATATTTCACAAGCGATTACAACAGTTCTAGACTAAGAAACAATATCGATTGTGATAAACATGAACACTTTTTAGTTGTTTTGAGCTATTCGTCAATGAACATGTGAATGGTTTTGTTTTCTCGGGATGGTTTTTGTTTTTGAATGAAATGGCGCATTAATTGCGATAAATGACAACTGAAAAAAATAGAAAAAAATGTCCAAAATAAAAAATCACACAAATGACAAATAAAAAAGCAATTAAATACAGTGGAGGTGTTATTGAATAAGCAACGAACGGTAAAAAAAAATATATATAGAGAGTTGAATCTTGACGAAAAATAAAACCGAGAAGAAAATAAGAAAGAAAGAAAGAAAGAAAGAAAGAAAGAAAGAAAAAATAGCGGAAACGTAAAAGACGCGATTTAACGAACAGTCGCTTGTTGTTTCCTTTATTTCGTTAGTTCTCTCTTTTATTATTATTATTATTATTATTATTATTATAATAGTGAAATCGCGTGTGTGTGCAATATGAATTCCTACGAATATGATACAACTATGGAGTGTCGTGACAATGGAGTGCTATGCGGTGTTGTTCGCAGTGGTGGCATCGGACGAGGTTAATATAATCACAATACCTTCTATTTAGTGTAGCTATTATTATCGCACAATTAATTAGATTATAATAAAAAATGTATAAATCTTGTGCAATCAGATGACATTTCGAAGAGAGAGAGAGAGAGAAATGCGATTGCGATAAGATGGGGTTGTTGAGAGTTTGGGGTGGCTATCTATCAAAGCGCTTACACTGTTAAAGTACTTGATATCGCAAAAGTGCGCACGAGCGCTTCAAATGAAATTTATGCTCTACAATTGAACGGTTAGAGTGATATATTTGGGGCATCCTCACGCATACTCATTTACACATTACGGAATGTATGTATGTATGTGTTGTTGGGATTTTTGTTTTTTTTTTTCGTTCACATTTTGGCAAAACTGTCACTTGCACGCAATCTACGCCTTCATTGCACTATGTTAACCGAATCACAGTGAATGTGTTTCGTATTGATAATATCAATTTATTATCGACATAAAATGTGAACAAACAATTCAAGTGTTTATTTAATTTATTTCGTGCACGACGATCGACCAAAATACAACAACAACAAAATAAGATGTAGAAGAACTAGTAGCGGCAGCAGCAAACAAAACCAGACAGAAAAAAGCGATCACATAATCATTTAGGTGGGAATGAGGCAAATTGGCGGTTGTTGTGCTAAAACTGATTGCGCATTGGCCACAAACGTAAATCGAATAATGACTCTAGCAAATTCTGCTAAATTGCCATAAAAACGTCAATGACGATATTAATTTATCTTTAATCGTTATTTATTATATGTTTAATCTGTGTCTCACACTCTATCTGGTGTACAGGCCTGGTCGATTCATTTCTCGCTTTCAGAACATGTCAGCCATGTTCCATGGCATCGTTTTTGATAATTAGTTTTTCGGGAAAATTGTGTGTGGTACGCGGGTTGCACGCCACGCATCTTGGTATAGCAAATTCATTTGAATTATCGCTTATTAGATTTAGAAAATGTGTCTTTTCTTCTTGCAGCGGTTTTCGCGCTTACTTTTCGCTCGGAAAATCTGTGCAGCAGTTTTTCAGTTCATTTTGTTTCTTTATTATTGGCTCATTCACATCATTCATGATAAAGGATGAAACAGTCGACCCGAGACGTTGAGTCGTAACGCTGAGAATATGTTCTGAGTTAGCGATGTGTGTGTGTGTGTGTGTGTGTGTGTGACTGTATTATTCAGTGAAATTCGCATAAGAAGAAGAATTTATTTAATAAATTAAATTAAGGGTTCGCGACGCTACGACATTTCCCATGTGATATCATGAGCGATCCGGTAAAAGAGGTCTGAATTGAGCCACGAGAGAATGCAAAGAGATTGAGAGGAGAACGAAAGCGTTTCGTTGGTACAGCGACATTATACATAATGCAATTAAATCGAATTATATAGTCACATCTAGACCATAGACCACACATACTCCAGTGGATAATAATGTGGCACATAATCATTCGTTGATTCAGAGCAAGACAGAAAATATGGGTGTGTGTGTGTGTGTGTGGGATGGCAGCAGCGAACACAACATGAATAGACACATGTGAATCACATCAAAGCAACAAATTACCACTAAGACTAAATAATATCTGCTGAGTGAGAATGAAGACACAGGACATTGGATGTGCTCTCTGCTCTCATCATGCCACATCGTGTTCGGTGTGTTCAATACCATGAACTTCATGGTAAATTGATCCGCAAGTAGTATCATCTCTCATACTCTCTGCATCATGCATGGAGTGAATGGTAATCAAAACCATGGAACTGGGTTGGCACATGAACACTTGAAACAAATGAGACAGAGAAAAAATATGATTTCCATGCGTGCATACCGAATAAACGATTAAACGTATTTATACATACATTATATATTATATATCGAAATACGCTCTTCAATCCTTATACTGGGCCATTATTCATACTCCAACTCACACTCTCACTCAGAATATCTTCGCTACGGCTTCGGCTTCTGTTTCTACTTCTGCTCCGGCTCCGGCTCCGGCTTGGCCTTCTCACCATGCATATTTAAAACGATAGAATTGCATGTGCTAGTTTCAATATCCGTATTTTATCCATTGCCCGGGATTTTATTGTACACTCGCACATTTAAACGGTGGCCATCTCTTTCTGGCCGCTTCGTAATTTATGTATATTTAATTGGGACCTTTTATGGATAGTTAAGTTAATCTAATTTCACATGTTATTGGCTTTTATATTTACTTCCATTAAATATCCAATGTCTTATGTTGCTCTCTTGGTCGCTCACATTGTGCGTGCCTTTTATTGCGGATTGTCGTTGATGGGTTGTGTGCTAGTTTCACTAAAAATATAGATTTATTCGTAACATCGAATTAAATGTGCATGCTTTGAACATCCTTTTATCCAATCTTTATATTCGTGCTATGGCAATGGGAAAACGCACAGCATTGGGGATAAAATGAAAGAAAAATTCAAGAAAAAAAAATCGAGAGTATTTGATTGAATTGCACATCAGATACTTTTCTTGTTAAAGCATACATTTATTCGCAGTCACTTGTGTACGTTTGTCCTTTTATCGAATAAAAATCGTACAGGAAGTGAATCAGAAGAAGAAGAAAAAGGAGAAGAAAAAAAAAACCTCCGCACAGCAGTAGAAACATCAAACACAACGACAATCTTCGTGAATTAATAATTTTTGGTATGTTTTCGGTCGCACGTGGAACTTGTATGCGAACGAGAAAATGTTGTGTAATATTTTTTGTGTGCGTCTGACCAAAAACAGAAAGAAAAGGAAAGAAAGAGATCACACACGAAACGTAGTAAAACTATAGCTTATTTCAGCTTGATTACGTTTTCGAGGCTGAAATATTTGGCAAGAAACAACAACAACAACAACAAAAAACAGGCCGCCCGAAATGAAAGTGACATCATGGTTGATTGACTGCAATGGAATCGAACTATCAGCAAAGCATAACAAAAACTACAATAAAAAACAATTTGATCAAGACAATTGCCTGTTACAGCCCGTAAGCATTACAGAGCAATGGACTTCGGTTACCTCGTTTGAGGCCAGCAGGTTGCACTTTATAGCTTAGTACACGAAGCACTAAGTATAGATCACTGTGCATGCCGAAGCATCACATTTTTATTCATTCACACAGATTTTATAACTGTCAAAGAGTAGTCAATTGTATTTAACTTTTGCACAAGCAGTGAACAAAAAACAATCACCGTTTCAATGTTCAGACACAAAACATCCATCACAAATCGATTACCAATGCAATATCTTTGATGCAACTGTATGTCGTAGAGGTTGACGGAAAAAAAACGACCGAGGAGGTAGAACAGTGCAGATGAATGCGAAAATGAATGAAATGAGAATTCCAAGAAGGAAATGTTTTAGACGAGTATCTTTTTACCAATTAGTCAGATAGGCTACTGAAACCAAAATGAAAACGAAAACGAAAACGAAAATGGTTCTTTCGATTTCTTTTTCACTCTTGCTCGTTGTCAATCAATTGATCCCAAGTCAATACAAACGAATATGATCATATTGGAAATGTGCACATCAAAAATATGCTCAAAACTCATACAAATGACGCCCACATCTTGAACTCTCGAACCAAAATAAAAGCCGATATCATCTTCACAGCGTCATAGCCGGTGTGCATGAATGTAGCTCGGCACGACCGAAAGCGGATGGGAAAAGAGATTGAAGAAAAACAATTGACAGAAAAAAAAACAACAACAACAAAGCAACTTGGGTCTTTTTTTGCTCGAGTATGTGTATGTTTTTTTCTTTTCAAATTATATAAATAATTAATGTCATACGGTTGCTTCATTTAAAGACTTGAAACGATTCAGAATTCGTTCGAAAACTTAATCAATTTTGGGGCTTCGATTTTTCAGTGTCATGCCATTTGGCAAAACAACATGAGTCAAACGAATGATGAGGCGAAGAGAAATGCGTTTTATTCTAATTTCCATTGGCATCGACATCGATATTACCATTGCTGATGCAGAGGTAGATAAAGAGCCGAAAAAAACAACACACAAAAACCGACAAAATCCATAGCACACACACACACACACACACTCTGTCTATGGCTATGGCTTGAAAATGCAACGATATACGAGACAGAAAGTGAACCCTTATTTGATATTCACACCAACGACCATATTTAAACGTAAATTTATTTGCTGTATTATTATTTCTTTTTCTTCTTCTTCTTGTCGATCCGAAACCTGAGAGATTGAGCGAGAAGGAGAATTGAGCGCAGAAAAGGAATAAAATTTCAATCGAAAATTTATGTTTGTGGCATTGGCATTGGTGTTGGTGAGTTTCATCTTCATTCTCTGCTTTTTGGTAGATTCTCTCACACTTACTCATTCACTCTCAAATCTCTCTCGCATTTGAGTTTTTATCGATTTGGCGTTGTTGTTTCTTTATTTTTATTTTTATTTTTATTTTGTTTGTTGACTTTTAATGTGCCGTTTGGTTGAACTGCTGTGCTGTTGATGCCACGAGAATCGACAAAATCTTTCTTTTTATTCGGCTCAAATGTCGAATTTCAATGTCGATTTTTCCGAAAGCACAGCGCATGCATAAGTACACACACGAGAGCAAGAGCAAGAGCAAGAGCAAGAGCAAGAGCAAGAGCAAGAGAAACAGACAGAGCGACAAAGCAAACGGCAAACCTTTCTGACAGATTTACTTTAAAGTGAACAAAACACATTACTTATGCCAGCTTAAACGCAGCTCTCGAGACAATATTTCACCAGCAGCACCAGCACATCCAGCTCAAGCAACAGCAATAGCATAAGCGCGATCGACAACCCAAAACATAAAAATCATTTCAATGTGTATTTATGGTATTGTTCATTGCACTTTGAAATGATTCGCATTTTCGTTTGTTTTCCCGTAATTCAGTCGTCGCTCGATAGATGCTCGGGCAGTTGGGGAAAAACCCGAAGCTAAAAGAAAGAAAAACAACAACAACAACAAATGAAATAGGATTCAAATTCATTTAAACTTATTTCGAAAGCAATTTTTATGGAATGCATCCAGCTATCGTATGTGTGTATGTGTGTGTCTATGTCTATGTCTGTTTACTTGAGTTTGGTGAATTAGTTGAAACAGAGCAATAAAAAAACAAGCATTCAAATCAAGGAAAAAGAATCGAAATCGACGAAGAACTATAAATGAGGCGATAGACAGAAGATACAGTGTGCGGTAGGTATGGTGTATTTGTGATTTTCTTCGCTCTTTCTCTTCATTGTGTGTTATTTTGTGTGTTTTGGTTTTTTTTTTCTTATTCGCATGTTTTTTGTCTTGGGATCGTTCCGATGCCGGAACAACAACAAAAACCAACAACGTAAAAAAGTAATGCACAAATGCACATGCAGCTTGAAACTTGAGACTCATGCTGTACCATTCTATGCACACACACACACCCACACACAAACACTATCTTATGCTCTTATACTGAGTGTTTTGTTACGTCACTGGCTTTTTGGAACGAAAGACGAAAAATACACATAATTTGGTTGAGAGACACACTTTATGATTCTTTATCGTGCTGTTTGAAAATGCACACGCAACCGAAGCTGCATTCGATTGAAGCCACTGTTCTGTTCGAAATGCAATGTCGAACGGCAAAAAAAGTACACAGACATAAACAAACAAATGTTTGCAATGATATTTCGGGGTGAGCTTAAGTCGGGAGCATTCGACTGTGACAACAAAGAGCTGTGCGAGTTAATAGCAAAAAGCAGATTCTTCGGCCAAAAGTAAAATGCAAATATGCATATAGAACACATTCTTTTAGATGACGACGACGACGTCGACGACGACGACGATGGTGGCGTCGGCGGCGGCAATAAAAGCAAGAACCAACTAGCTAGCTGCTAGCGAAAACCGGCAAATGTGGATGCCCGTCGCATATCGTGTGTATTTGTGTTGACTGCATGCAATTTTGGTGATGATACAAAATATACTCTGTGCACGACATACATTAAATTTTCCCCACCAATCATTCACGTTTTGTGCAGCATGTTTTTTGCTGCTACTTTTTCCATTTCAATGTGTATGTGTTTTTTATGCGAGCAAAATTGTTCGCGACATGCATTTCAATGACGACGACACACGTACACACACACACACAAACGGTTCGAATGACTGAGCTGAATAAATGCTTGCTTTCAAGCATTTTTCTAGTTGCTTTCGAAGCATTCAGCGTTTTTATTTCTTTTGCCACCCATCCAATTGTTTCCACCGTTCTAGTTGCCAAAGTGCTCCGGTTGAAGAGTCTCAAAACCCAGATTTTGTCGAGCGCGTACACAAACGAACGATTGCAAACACGAAGCACACACACACTCATACAAAACAGATGCAAAATGAAAATTTTAAATTCAAGAAAAATGCAGCTGCTTGAATTATTTTCCAGCGTTTTTTTCTCACTATAAATATTATACCATTTCCGCACGGCGAATTTCCATTCACTATTTTCTATGTCGCTGTCAGTGTACAAAACGACAAGAAAATGCAAAGAAGGCTCTTCTGTGCTATTGTCCCATTTTCGAATGAAATGTAATTGATTTTACTAGATCTTGTTTGAAAAAAAAAAAACAAAATTGGCACTTAAATGCACTTTTTTTTTGTATCGCACCATACAAAAAAATAACGAACAGAAAGAAATTTGATAGAGAAATGGAATGAAACCACATTATAGTACAACATTAGAACTATTAACAGTCATATAATATTCAAGGATGTTAATGATACACTTTCTGGTATAGCGCATGCCATGCATTAGCCCATGAATCATTTCGGTTGTAAATGGAAAGTGCCAAATTCGAATGGGAAAATTGATATGTGCGCTTCGACAAATAAATCAAATTGCATCAAGGTGATTGGAAATGCACATCAAACGTCTACCAAACCCCCAAACGTTAAATGGTCGTGGGCTGTTTGGTGTTCTGGTAGTTGGTGTGAGACAGTTGATGGTGCTACTGCATGCTGAAGAATGTCAAGTCGCACATCACAGCAGCTGCTAAAATAATCACCCTCTACACGTTTTTCTCATTAAAACGCAACCACAATAGATGGGAATCGTTGTGAGTGCTAAGAAAAAGTGGCAATAAGCTGAGTTCAGAGCCAAGGGTACATATGGCCATGAACAAAAAATCGGTAAACCTGTGGAAGAAAGTCAGAACAAAAATTGGAGTGGCACATGAACAAAACCTATAAAAACATCAACAACTTTTGAATGCACGCAACCAGGAAATCACATCACACATAAAATCAACAGAACATAAAATATAAAACGATCAAACAAATTATCAATAGCTGTAAAACAATTTTCTGGTTTGATGTTTTGTTATTTGTACCAATGCATTTAATTGTACTAATGTGACCATATCAATTCGATCTATTTGATATTGAAATGGCAACACATTTCCGAAATGCATTTTAACTTTAGAAATGTACAGCCAATGCTCATAACTTAATTTACTGCACCGTTTAAAATGAACACAATCATATAACATTACACATTGCGTGTAATGTATTTTACTGCAGTGCATCTTATCATTCGAAAGAACGGAAAGAGCATTCATCTTCCTTGACGACGATACAAAAGTAGAGCATTGGCGCATCGATCGAGAGACAGAGATAGAGAGGGGGGAAAGAACGAAACGATTCAAATACAAACGCTAGATTAGTGTTTCCGTGTGTCGATTTTCGCGTCCATGTGTTCATAATGTGTATATCAACATCTGCAATGGCAACGGCTCATTGGTTCAGTGTTTCAGTTCGCATGCCGAGCGGCTTCACACACACACACACACACACACACACACACACACACACACACACACACACACACACACACACACACACACACACACACACACACAAAAACATATGAACTAACCGAAAATTATTTTACTTCATTTTTTTTTCTCTTCGACTAACGATTTCAACGGAAGAGAACTGAAGATGCAGCAAACAACAACGAATTATGAAAATACTCATAATTCAAATATGTTTATACGCAATAAGAAGAGACGAATAACTTTGAAAGGAATTTTCTCTGAAGTAATATTTAATACATTTAATTGAAAGAAAAGATGTCTCGAATGTCTACGCATTGGTTTTTTTTGCTGTTGTTTTGAAAATCGTGAGAGAGCGAAAAAATGGATTCCACATGTTTGACGATAATGAATTTTACATTCCACCAAACGGTTTTTATTTTTCGTTCATTCTGCCGAAAATTCAGTTTTTTCCCCTGCATTCGTCGGTAAGCGTGTATATGATTTCGTTACTCTTTTTGGGGCAAAATGATTTTAGTAAATGCTTAAGTTTTATTTGTGAAATGCATAATTCATTAGTAAAGATGAGCGAGTTCAAAGGCACAACTGAAAAAAAATGCGAAAGGAAAAGTAAACGACCGCAATGTCAGCAAACTGATGAAGATGACTTCATTCTGGGCTGATGGGGGCTAAATGTGAATTTCATCCGTTTAATTTGAATTCACATCGCATAAAAAGCGGCAAAGTGATGTTTGTTTTAGTAGTTTCCTCTGTCAGCCGAAAAAAAAACCATAATAATAATAAAAAAAAGAAGAAGAAGAAGAAGAAGAAGAAGAAGAAGAAAGAGAGAGCTAGAACGAACGAAGAGAGGCGAAATAAAAACAAAGTGTAACATAAACTAGCTAAATTGCGCGTTGAGAATAGTTGGTTAGTGCCAATGCGATAGCACAATGTTTGCTTGTTGGTGGGCGATAAATTTTCGATGATGCTGATGATGTTGTCATCATCGCCTCATACATAACATTGCCAAAGCAAGCAAAGCCCTTAACGCGCATTGTGTTTCACCGTATTTCTCTGGCACTCGGCTAACTCCTTGCTTTCGCTCTCTCTGCGTTTCCATTTCCATTTCCATTTCCATCATTCTCTTTATCAAACACTCGATGGGATGCGTTGCGTATGTGGAAATCTCCTTGTATGGAAAATGAGCTGTTAAACAAACACACTTAAACGGTATTGCCCTGCATCAATTGCAGCTTTGGTCCGGGCAATCATCGTTCGTGTGAGTGTGTATTGGCGTCTGTACAAATGCACGGAATCTGTCGACAAAGCACAAGAACATATCAGCACTGGTTTCTTTTTTGTTACACGATCTCTCACTCTATTTCGCTTCGTCGAGCAGCTGAATTGTTTAACGACAAACGATAAACAGTGAGCCGCGTTTGGCATTTTGTAGTCAATTACAAAAATTGTTTATGTGTCCAATAGAAGCCATCGAGAGCTGGTGTGTGTTGTGCCTGTGCCGTGTGTGATCACGTTGTTTCAATTCATTGGTGCAGAAAAAAATATTGCCACGACTGACTACCATAAATCGTCGCCAAGGAAATAAACAGTGGCAGTCATAAACACTTTATCATCGCGCTAATTTCCAATTATATGACACGAAGGCGAACACACACACACACACACAGAGAGAAGAAAAAAGTAGAAAGAATCAAAACAATACGATTTCATATATAAATGTGCTGACATGTTGCGAACGATGAGCGTCAAGCGCTAAGCTTGTGCAAAAATGGAAATTGTGATTCAGACAACAGAGCAACGGAGCTTTCTCTTATTCCTCATATTCTCATATTCAGTTTTCAGCCAAGACTTTGGCTACTCCATTTTTAATGCACTTTGCACTGGGACCATTTTAAGCACTTGTGTTATGTGCTTTGCTCAGCTCTCAAATGGATTTTTCACCGACCGAGAGAGATAGAGAGAGACACCATAATTTCAACACAACAACGCTCCATATGGCAGTTCTTCAACCTCAACCTCAATCATAATGATTCATATTTTATTGACGTTCATTTATTCGCATTAGTTTAAACTTTGCACAAATCGCTTCATTTAATGTCTGCTCTTGGTTTGTAGCGACTTAGAGACGAGTGTCGAATTATCGTCAGCAATCAAATGACAAGTAAACAACAAAGTAGCTGCCAGCATTTTATTATGATTTTTTTTTTATTTCTCGACTTCAATTGCATTTTCGGTAGTATTTGGCATTTGACACAAAATGTACTGTGTACTGTACAAAGGATGCAGCGCTATACAACAGTATACAGAGACACAGACACCAGAATGAAACATCGATAAATTCTGAATTATATTTTATGCTTTTATGGGAACCAATTCAAAAACGAGCGAGCGCACATTACAACAACACTAAACGCGCTATTCACTTTTCGTATTGTACAGACAAACCAACACTCGCACATATACATGTACAGATATCAAGGAACCACCATCAAAAACGACAACGACAACGACAACGACAACGACAACGACAATGACTCTCTTTGCAGTGCAACATCTTAACAATGTGATTTTTGTCAGTTGTTTTTTTTTTTTGGTTGAGGCGGCATTTTTCCGAATGCGAAAAACCCTTTTCACCCTTGATATCTTTATAGCCGCCTTGCACCAGCCAAATAACAGACTTGAACAACCCAGAGTAGGAAACGTTGAAAGAGAGCAAAAAAAATTATCGCACGACAGAAAAGAAATAATTCGCTTCTTAGTTTTGTTATGTGTGCCTTTAGTGTGTTTTGTGTGTACTCATTCACAATACACTCAAATTGGTGGTATTCACGGCACAAACGCCAACGAAATAGCATAAAAAAAGGAAAAGAAGCTACGAAGAGACAACGAGAGAAGAAAACACGACAAATATTTTTCGTGAAACTGAAAACCGCATTGACAAAAAACAACCCATCCAACAAAAGGCGAATACATATACGAAACGATGAACGAAGAAAACGTTGCAAAAGATAAAGAAATACATTAGTCATGAAGAGATTTGTGCATGTGAAACCGTATTTATTCGATTGCAATTGTGGACTTTTCAATGGATGCGAAAGAAAAGGGGTTGGAGCGTGGAGCGTAGAGTGTCCTCTCGGTCGCTTGCCAGTTGGTTGCTCCTACTGATGCTGCTGCTGCTGCTGCCGCTGCCGGTTCAAAGGATAGAATCGAAAGCAGCGTTTTCATAAAAACGTTGACAATAATAATCGCACAAATTGTATTCGGGTGCACAATTTAAGCGTTTGTGTGTGACATCATGTTTGGCAATATGCACTCATGCCAAACGCACAGACACACAAACACACAAAGGCAAACAGCACAACGGCACAACGGCAGACAACGAAATAGAGAGAAAGAGAAAATTGCACACTGAAGAAGCCAAATGGCATTTTTCATTTTGGCAAAAATAAAATGTACTATTTTCACCACTTCAAGAGTAAAGGGCATTTGATTTTGACCGTATAACACAAACTCCAATATTTTATTTAATGTGGCTGGTGTCTGAAGCAGCCTTCGCTGAGCCGAAACTTATAAACGTAACTAAGAATTGAGCTCGAGTGCAATTTGTAAATTTTTGGATCTGATTCAGACATATAACTTTTGCTCGAAACAAAATTATTCGTATTAATCCCCCGCTATAGTTTTTTTTTTAAATTCCAATTTCATATCCATTTGCGGTTTTCACATTGCAAATGCTGAATGCCCAATGCTTAATGCTCGTTGTGTTCGTTCATGACCAAGAAATGTGGTCATTTGGCGATCGATAAAATTGCAATTTGAATAACTTGAAAATAATTATCTGATTTTCAATAAATTGGAACGTGTTCCGTGTAGTGATGAGAATAAATTGTTGTCGATTTAGTGGTGGCGGTGGTGGTGGCCGTGTCGTCGTCCTTAGACGCCATTGCTGAAGCTGGATACAGCTATAGTGGCTGCACTGCTGTTATTGCTGTGGTGGCTGCTGTAATTCTATTAACGATTCGGTGGAATGTGTGCGTTGGTGCTTGAAGGACCAATCATTTCGATAGCGTTTATAACAAATTTATCGTTTAATTAAATCTCTTTCTATTTTTTTACGTGCGCTTTGCTTTCTCTCACTCTCTCACTCACTCATTCACCATACTCGAATGTGTTTTTATATACGAATATCTTTCAATATGCGCAAATTGCATTTCTCGCTTTGTATTTGACTACTGCAACACACATCGAACTGAAATGAACATGTCTGTGAATGAAAGTGAATGAACAAAAAATATGAACAAAAAACTCTCTCTCGCACACACACACGGCAAAGACACGTCGAACATGTATCGATATCTTGTTGAATGAATGAGAACCCAATTGGCCACACAGGGCGAGTGATGCTGCTGGTGATGGTCTCTGAATGTTGCGTTTTCGATCATTTTCATTTTCGTGCAATTCCATTCTCTGATTACGTCGTTGCTCACGTATCAGGCGTTTATTTTTATGTGTGTATGCGCCGACTATTGATACTGCCAATTCTATTGATTTTGTGTACGGAATATAACTATCTGCACACATATATTCTGCTTGCTGTTCGCTGCTCCCGATATCTGCAGCGATTGACCATTCATTTCATTAGAATCGAAACATCTCTCTCTCTCTCACTAGCTACATCCCTCTATCGACCTCTTGTTTACCGTTATTTAACCACATTGCATCCGGCACTTTTGAGGCACATGCAAACTTTTCCGATCTACACGCACACGTAAACACACACACACACACACACACACAAACATACATCCAGTCACACCAATTGAATATATTTCGATTGGTGTTGTTGCCCGAAACTTTATGTATTTGATTAAAGCGATATTTGTATCCAAAGGAAAGCCATTTCAGATCATTTTTGTATCGCATCGACTGATTTTGCTTGTCGTTCACTTTGGACTTTTATGTCTTTTCATTTTATATGCTTTACGCACCTTAGGAACCAAACAATACTCATCGAAAAATTGTGAATGTGCACGAAGCAAACGTAATGCCGTTTTTATGCGTCGATCTTGTTTGGCCTCACATTCAACGGACAAGCATCGATATCACACGATTTCGGTTCCTGGACTGGAAGAGCACCACTTTGCCGCATTTTTATGGATATATTCGGCGCAAAGGGGGGTTTTTATCGATGTTGAAGCATTGGTCGAGTTGCATGCAATGACTTTGGTATTGAAGAAAATTTTCGAACCGAAAATATATTCAACTCTCGCACCATTAATATTTTGCTATTTTCTTTTGTTTTCGGCACATGATTTTCGATTGGCTTTCCGGCGTTCGGTGGATTTTCGGAAGACAACCGTGTTCACCGTGTGTGCCTGAATGCTTGTGCTGATGTTTGGGACGTATAGAGACCAATCAGCCTGCTGTGTGCGTTTCTTTTTCTATTATTGCCCGATATAAAGAAAGTGCTAAAATCATATCAATTCGTAGCCAAGCTTTTGCACTCTCTCTCCCTCTTTCTGTCTGTCCCTCTATCTGTGCCCCTTTACCTTTTTCTCTTGGAACTCACACTTTTCTCCACTTTATCTATATCTCGTGCACGAATTGCGTTTAGTTTTCATATGAGTGCGGTGCTTGGCTGTTCTCGCTTCGCATTTTTTATGGCCTGGTTGTGCTGGTGAATTTCCCCAGGGAAATTTTGATTTCGGTGTTTTTCACTTCTTTCTGATTCTAGTGCTTGCTACGCTTACGTTTTGTTGACTGCTTCTTCTTCTTCTTATTTGGGTTTTTATTTTTTGTTCTTCGGCTTTCGTTACTTTGTTTCACTTTAAACATGAGCTGCTTTCTTGTAATATTTTGTGTGCGAAAAAGAAAACGAAACGCAGAGAATGAGAGAAAACGTCGAATCACACGAAAAAACAGAGAACGAGAAAAAAATGGAAATGTTCTGTATTGTGAACGAGAAAAAGAGAGAAGAGATATGAAGTGAAATGGAAAAATGCCCAATAGAGAACCGACGCAAAACGCTTTTCAACTGGTTTTTATTTAATTTGTGGGTGGTTTGGGGTTGACTTAAAAAATTTGACGAAACGAAAAGACTACGTTGAATCGTCTGTCGTCACCGTCATGTTGGATTCAAAACAATTGCAAACGAAACGTCGAACCATTTTCATAAATAAAAACAACGAAAAAGAACAAACTAAAAAAAAAACACACAGCCGCAGTGAAAACTGCAGAGATAGAATATGATAAAACGAATGCGGAGCGGGTGAGGAAAAAGGAGCCGCTAACACCACAATCCAAAGTCAAATCCAGCGCATTTCCTCCAAAACACTTGACTTAAAATCGATAAAAAGTGGTTTCTTGTCTCGCTCTCTTTTTTCACGCGTTCGCTCTTGCTATCGTTCTTACTCTATGCCGTCGATCTACGTGTCTTATGGCATTGAAGGCGCGCACATCGCACATCATTCGCACAAAACAAGACAAGAAATTATGCACAGGGGCGAAAATACATCTATTCATAGTTATTTATGTGTTTTTTGAAAAGAAAAACTTCGACGCAAGCAACAAATATATACGGGAATTTGTTGTTTTTTTTTTGTTCGTTGTATCGAGTTTGAGGTAGCAAAAATGGCAAGATACACACGCACATCCGTATTTCGTAGGAACATTGGTTTCGTTTTGGTTTGGTTTGGCTCGGTTCGGTTTGGTTGGTTCGCTATAGTAGTTCTATGGCACCATTCATACTTAACCATCTGCACGCATTTACATATGTTAAATGTTTCATGCTGTCCCCGATAATAAAAAATGAACACATAAACAAACATAGAGGCAGAAAAGCATTGCAAAACTCAACCGAACCGAACTGAACCGAATCACATCGAAAGCATATTGAAATTGAAGAGAAAATGTCGACGGAACGGAAAACGGAAGCAAAAAGATGGCGCATTTTTTTTTCTCTCTCTCTGTCTCTCTGTCTCTCTCTCTCTGTTCTTATCGCGTCCATACCTTTAACAAATCAATGAAAATGGTAAAACGCGCGGTGAACACCCAAATTCCTCTCGCCATATTCATTCAAAACGTATCCCTTTCTCATTCGCCCACCCAATACAAAACTGCCAACGACAGCACATACGAAATCAATTCCAACACGAAACGAATGAGTTTCTGTGTGACAATATTCTCTCTCTTTTTTTGCTATCCTCTGTTCGTTCGAATATCGTTCAAAAAGGATCTTTTGTATTTTGTGCATGTGCCCTGCATACAACATCCCGTATTCACCTTTTTATCCGATATCACTATGTACAAATGTACATCTTCTATAGCAAAAATCTATATGCGAATTATCACTTCGTTTATGTTATTTTGCTGCCTCGTTCCTTCTTTTCGGTTTTATTTATATTTTTTTGTCCGCTGTACTAAGCACCGTTTATCTTATGGTATGCGAAAGTTGGCTTTCTGTCGTCGATAAAGTTCATTATTCATATCTCGTGACACATATTCGTTATTCGCCTGTTGTGTGCCATATTTTGGTTTCTTCTTTTGCCATTCCGGGTGTGTGTGTGTGTGTGTGTTTGCTATTTCATGTGTTGTGTATATTTGGTGGTGCTTTGTTTTAACCATTCACATCAATATATTCGGCAAATTTTTCGTTTTACTTTCCCTTATTGGATATTTTTGTGATAGGTTTGTCCAAAATGCGATCGTGGCATTGATGGGGCGAAATGAAGAAGACGAAACAAAAAAAAACACACACACATATCTAATGTAATTATTGAGAGGCCATTTCTCTTTTTGCCATATGTGTGCCAATACGGAATTCCAACATCGTAAAAAGGTTTCATCATCGCACACCCAGAAAAGAAACATTTACTGTTTTTCTATTTTCTTTTTACCTGCGAATAGCTATTTCGATTTTTATAGCAATGATAAAAAAAAAATGCGCGGAAATTGACCAAAAAAAAAAAACATACACCGTGTGCATCTCCATTTTCATTCTATCGTGTGTTAAGGTTCGTGAGTGTCGAAATCCCATTCAAACAGCAATCCCATTTGTTTGGTTGTGTTTCGATGGGGCCACCATTTATATGCTCATTTTAGTCGGCACAATAATTCGACAACCATTCCTTCATTCTTGAAATATTCCGTGAACGTCGTTTGCTTGACTGAATTCTGAATTATGTTCGTTGTGTGCACCGTTTCTTGTTCACCCAAGCAACCCATAAAACACCACCAAACATGATAAGAAACGCGTAAAAATCAATAGCAACTATTAATGAAAATGAATCAAAAACAAAATACGGAACTGTGAAATGTGTTTTCATATCGCTAATGGCAGTTTCAATCTACCTTTTGCCTTCATTTTGCGATGGTGACGGTGTCAAGGGCCTTCTATCAAGTTTGAAAACGGCTAGTGTTTTAGTATCGTTGCATGAATCGATTCCATCTTGATAGTCAATTCATTACATTTTCTGAAATCGGGAAAATGAAATGAAAACGACAGAAATCGGATTCGTTCGATGGATACACTTTGAATCAGTCTCAATTCAGACGCAAAATCAGTCCAAAAATTGTGTACCGATACACGAAAACGTAAGCGTAAGTTCATTCATGCAGTTGGAAACCTAAAAGCAATAGCAACAGCGTTGAACGTTCCGACTTCATGACAGTAAACGCGTAGCAAATCTGGATTTTCTGCTTTTTAATTAAATTGAAATCAGTTTTTATCTCATTGAAATCACATTCAACAATCCACACACAGATCCACACAAAGATCCACACACAGAGACACACAGAAATGTATATATGGATAGATACCGAGAGATAGACAGTGCAGACAACGGAGTGGGTAGATCGATTGTGAATTGACATGGCAAAAGGAAATAACCCAAAAGAGTCGAGCATAAGACAAAAGTCAGTTTTCTCTCGCATTTTATTGACGTTTCCAATTGAATGTTTGAAACTGTATTGTTCGAAGCAGCAGAAGCAGAAGCAGTTAGCAAATTACATACGATATCTGATTTCTTTTTTTCTGCAATGAATCAATCCTTCATCTCCGGAATTTACCTTCATTTCGTTGCGATATCTCATGTAACGAGTTTGGTCTTTGATTTTGGACAATTGACCTCAACTCAACAGCGCCCGAGAATCGAGAACACATTTCAAATGAACAGAACGAAGGTTGGGCCACATATGCAGATCAATTTTAATCCATTTGCTTTATTGCGTTTCTATCTCTTGTGTTTGTGTATGTGCGTTTATGCGTAGTCGTGACGACGGCAACCAGGACATTTAACGTTTGACTCAACGCTTTGACGTTGCTCAAATTGCTCGATTGCTCGATTGCTCATATTTCGAATGTGTGCTTAAATTGGTGCACATTTTTCCTATTCAATTCAAAATAAAATTCAAAAGAAAAAAGGTAAGGAACGAGGTAGCGCAGAAAAAATGTTGAAAATTGAATCAGAATCGACACAAAAGGAACGAGAGATATGGAACGAGGAAAGAAAAGAAAAATAGACATTGAACGAAGAAAACGAAACAAACATTACAATTCGTTCATTGATAATCAGAACCGATGAAACGAGTGATAGAATGAGAAAAAATGTCGGCAAAAAAAAATATATCAAACGAAGTAGAACCAAAGTGCAAAACGAAATCAACGTTTGAAATAAAAAAGGATGTAATCTGAAGTGGCAAAACTTATAAGATGATATGCGAACCTCAAACAAACCTATACAAATGAAAAAAAAAGAAATCATTCTCAATCTCTAGTTCATGTTTTGTCTACCTTCTTGGTGCTGCAATATCAAGTCCAGACCTGAGCTCAATCACATTTCAATCAAAGAATAGCTGAAGAATTTCATTTATTCGTGTGGGAGGTTCTAAGTGCCGCATTTTGTACAGTTCGATCAAACGGATATTGAGCCTCGATTGCATGATACCGCGCTCTATTTCATTCACATATTTACTACTTTGCATTTTATTCATTTGAATTTTCTTTTTCATTTGCTTTCACCGGCATACATTTTCAGTTCTTTTTTTTTCAACAGAATGAAGCATCCAGGCTTCACGTCAGGCGGCAACTAGAATTCACATTGTAAAGTTATGTAAATTGAATTGAATTTGATCAGCAATAACACTTAAAAAGCGCAGAAAAAGGATTTTGTTTCCCCTTTGTGTGGGTGTGTATGCGAAATGAACAAAGTGAACCTTTTTTTGCCAGATTCGCTCTTTTATTCAGTCGGTGCGTGCACACAACGAGATAGAAAAAATAAACGTGAGTGTTTAGTTCATAGAACAAAACAACAGCAAAAAAGCGAAAATTCGGTTCAATCAATGAACGAAAACTTCATTAAAACGTGATGGATTCCATGTGAATTCATGCGAGATTTTATTTTTGTTTGTGCAAAGAAAACGACGAAGCGTAAAGAAAAGTCAAAGGCGAGGGACGGCTTTCATCTATGCATGCAAAAAAAAAAATGCCAAAATTGGTCATCGCGTGAGTCAAAATGAAAAGTGGTGCTTGAAAATTGGCCCAAGCGTTCATGAATAAAAATGATGTTGAAGGGAGAAACAGAGGCGAAGGGTCGCTTGATTCGATTGTTCAGTAATTGTTTTTGTTTATAGAATGGACTCATCTTGAATCCATCCTCGATCTGAAAGGTACATAGAGTATGTACTAAAATTCCAAAATAAAAATGCCATCATTTGTGTGCGAGACATAGTTCACGTAGTTCCGCTTTTTTATCTCTTTAACGTTCATGAAGTTGATTTTGTGTCATTTCCGAGCTGCTAAGACAGCCGCTTTTTTATCAACCAAACACCACATCAATAGGATGTCAAAACAGCCCTCAAATGCATGAATAAGAAATTAGAATATGCCTTTGTTATTCTTTTTTCCGCTTCCATTGTCTTGTCTTTCTCGTTTACTCTCCCTATCTCTCTCTCTCTCTCTCTCTCTCTGTCTTCATTGTGCATTTATTTATTCAGCAGACGCGTGCTCCA
Organism: Aphidoletes aphidimyza; assembly: GCA_030463065.1. Lineage (NCBI taxonomy): Eukaryota > Metazoa > Arthropoda > Insecta > Diptera > Cecidomyiidae > Aphidoletes > Aphidoletes aphidimyza. The sequence goes on from CM059997.1 coordinate 1,123,092, forward strand.
ACAATGAAATGCTCACGCGCGCGCACCTCACATCTAAAAAACAATTTCGTATTTAAAGTTTCTTTTTTTTTAACACGCCGTGTTTTCATTGTTGAAAGTATTTGATCGTTTTCTCTATTGTAAACGGAAAATCAACATAATTAACATGGGTTGTAAGAAAAACAAAAGAAGGGATAAAATACCTAAAAACACTAGCGAACAAACATACACACACACACACACACAAACAAAAGAAAATCGAGATAGAGACAAAACGTATATCGAAAGTCGTGCAGCACGTGTTTCTTTTGTATGACATTTTGGATACGCATTTGATATTTTAAAATGTTCAGCGTTTCATTTCATACACACACAATACCAAAAGCTAGACCAATAGCAAGAGGTGCCAAGAATGTTAAAACACGGTGATTTCGTTGCTTTTTTACAATGCATTATGAATCAAATTTTGAACAACGGAAGCGCTATTTCTTTATGATTGACTCGCTCAAACACAAACCAATGAAACGTGTTTAATTTCAGGCTGATCACGATTTCAAAATATTCAATATTTTCAATCATCCATCGTTATTTGCCATAATAATCGTAGATGGTGTATTTAATATTCATTTTTCGATACCCAGCTACCAATTTATAGTTCCATTGTCTTGATTTTCAGCTAATTTGGCTACATTGATAGTCCAAATAGTTTCATTCACCCGGTTCAAGATACAAACTATTCTACGAAGTTTGAACCAAGTTTCAATAATCCCCTTTCATGTTATAAACAATGTCCCCTCCATCATCATTATCTGCCAATTGATTAATAATAATTTCAAACATAAAAGAAAAGAAAAAAAAAACAAACATTTAATTACTAATCGCGTCCTGTGAAAGTTTTAGTTTTTTTCGTCTGAAAATAAAAGTTCTTCGTTAAAAATTGAAACGCATGACAAGAAAAATTCACCCAATTTCATTGTCAGCCATTTGTCTCGATACTTTGGTATAGTTTTAACTATCGTCCACGTTGACAGTCAAGTCAATGGCATAGCCGTATCACCTGAACAACTTTCAATAATTCTCACAAAAATATAAACGGAATAAAAGAGAATGGTTTTTTTTTCTTTCCGAAGTGAACCACCCACAAATCGACTATTCAAAGTGGATAATTAAATATTATCTCGGAAAAAATATAGTACGTACTTTTGAAATGAAAAGAAAACAGTAGTCTTGAGAATGGTAGTATTCAATAGAGTTCCAATAATAAATTTGAGTGAAGCGAAAACCGTGCCGCCCATTGATTCATTTCACGATGAAGAAATTAATCAAATGTGGATTATTAAAAGAAAATCCCACGTTTTCAAACGAAAATAAAAACGCTTATTAAATACTCTTCGATTGCGTTGGAGAGAAGAAAAAAAAAGAAATGATGGAATTTCGACAGCATCGGAAGACTTTAAGTGGCCAGTGTCTGGCAAAGTGACGAAATCGTCTAAGAAACGTCCAAGTGGATATTATAACGAGCGGTGAATTGTAGACAATGAATCAACCATAAAAGGTGTCATTCTATCAAACAAATTACGATCATTGCCAAGTGGCAGCAATTGGCTTGAATGAAACGTATCATATGAATGTTATGCATTGTATTTTATTTATAGTGAAATTCCAAATGCATATGCAGCCGCGAGCAAAATCAAATGAGAGTGTCAATGTGTGTGTAGTGTACAATGGTATTGCACAAAACGAGCAATGGACTGGTATTCTCATTACTTGCATTGCACCAATTACAGTCCGGTCTAATAAATAAACAATCACTTTGTTCATACACAATTCTCTCTGCATCTTTTGTGCGCGAGTGTGAATGTGTGATCAATCTATGCATTTGCCCCGATTTGAATATTGTGTGCCCATGTCCATAGAGTGAACATATGTACATTGTACATGCACAGTGTTAAAACCGTTCTCAATTTCGTTTTTTGCGGTCTTCATTCGCATGAATTTTTTATGCCCACAAAAACAAACTATTTAACGCTAAAAAAATTTAGGTCATGAAATAAACTCAGATAGAATGTCTTCGGATTTCTACATTTGCACCACTATCGCGTTCTCTCGCACGAACACTGGAAATCACATTTAAAATCCGTAATTATGAACAATGCACAAGGCAAATTCGAGCACATCTTGATGGTATAAATATTAGCCTCGCCTTTAAATGACCGCGTCAAATGACTTTTGGAAACGGTTCAACAATAACAACAACAACCAAATTTGTTCTCATTCAGAATCGTATGAAAAAAGCAAATGGCAATATTTATATGTGCATTCGTGTGCATTGGGCTAGTGAAAACTAGCAAAAAGGATATCACCAACAACAAGCCAACAACTATATTTTGAAGCTGCCTTTCGTGCTGTGCGTGTGAATTTCGTGATAGATAGAGATTTTAGAACGGAAACTGAGCGCTCCAAAATGGCCGGACACAATGTACAAAAAAAAGTGAACAAAAAAAAAATGCCTACGCCACACAGAATCAAATGAAGCAACAAACTCAACAAGACTAAATACATTGCAATATCTCGACAGATTGCGACAACAACAAAAATACTGATTGGCAACGTCACACTAACGATGTTCATACTGCACTTATGGTTTTATGGATACTGGTTTTTGTACATACATTCTTACAAATGAGACCCGAACTAGAGAAAAAGACTGCCGAACAAGAAAAAAAAACAGTTTTCAAAGCAACGGATCTAGCTAAATAGTTGTCAGAATAATTACACGACAACAATGACACCAGATTTGGCAGCTTTTACATGAGCAACGTTCAAATTTAATGGACTTTTGGCATATTTTAACCCAAAAAAAGGAGTGGAAACTATCCAGCCAAAAAAATGTCGAGGCATTACATAAAAAACGTGGGCACACGATGAAATAGAATCAGCTGCAATATTAGCTGATGAGCATACATGCATTGCTGTGTTGCCTTTTTTAAGTGTGGCCAAGTTTGGCTACTGTTTTTCCCCTTTCTACCCTACGCTCATCGTTCATAACATAGCATATTTTTGGTGGTTGTTTTTGATGATTCGGAAAGCGAGAGAGAGAGAGAGAGAGAGAGAGAGCCGAGCAGAATATTTGCCAAGAAGCACAATAAAAGCGTTATTTAATAACCAGTAGATAACGCGAGCCAACACAAAAACCGACCGAATGTCACAATAATGAAAAAAATGATCCAGCATGGTAAAGTTACCGAAAAAAAACCGGGGGCTGAAATATACGACAAACGAGTTTTTTTCTGTTTGCTCTACCCATATTTTTCGAAATTATTAGGTTTACAATTTGTTAAACATCCGACCGAACGGGAGAAAAGGGATTTGTATACATTTGTCTATAGACTAAATATTGTATATATAAGCAATGGAATGTCCTCCCATTAAAATGTTTATATGAATATCGTTGCATCGTTGCAAAGCCATATATATATTTATTTCACAGCACTTTCATGTAGATTGATAGCTTGATTTGGCTATTGGAGGGTTGCACTTTTTCTGCTCCTCTATCGCTACCTCATTTCGGTGAAATTCACATGAACCCATCAACATTTATTAGCGGGTTCAAACAACCAAAGACCAAATAATGTCAAGTGGATTCGTTCTTTCTATCCAACCAAAATACTATACACTAAATGGGTTTGTGAATATCTATTAAACAAATCATCGAAAATATTTTTAATCGCATAGCTTTAATATAGAAATTTCGGGTTATAATGTTAATTATATACTAACATTTAATATATGACTAAAAAAAGACATGCGGACAGTTTAAGCATTTACAGGGCAACCAAACGCTCATCAAATATTTGGTTATTGCTTATGTTTCTGGTTCTTTTTTTTTGCCTAAGCGGTCAGATTGTGATTATAGAAGGAATTTAAAGCGAATGGATGTATGATAAATAGCGAATGTGGTGAGAGTGTAGCAAGGAAAAAAGACACCGAAAATTGCCAAAATTAAACGATGTCCTCGTTGGCGTTAAATGACGCTATTTAAAATATGCGTTTAAGTTATTAGACACGGTCGGGTGTGTTTCGCCAACACACCGCAGGTTCCATCGAATGAATGGCAAATGAAAACTTGTGTGCGTGTGCAAGAGAGAGAGAGAGAGAGAGAGAGTACAGGAAACGAGCATGGTCCGGATTCATAATATAGTGTATATTCAAAATCGATTACAACCAAATTGAATGCCATTCATCCCTTCATTTATCTCCATTTGGACGCACGTTTGGTCCATCGTTACTGTTCGGCGTGTTTTTTTTCTGCACTTTTATTTTCATCTCTTCATATCTCATTCATATTCACGCTCTCACTGCTGGTCGTTTTTTTTTCTCCCATCCAATTTGCTTTGAATTCATAACAATATTCTGTCAAAATGCGCCTAAATGGATGAATGACGACTGTTTATTTGCGACTCATGGCATCGAAGAATGCATGATTGTTTTGAAGCTAAAAGGAAGTCAATGGGCTGCTGAACATCAGTCATTTCTGTCGAAAATGCCGACTGATAAAATCGAATCGTTCGCGCGTGCACATAACACCAAATGGGACAAAGAGGAAAGGACAGAATCAACTCATATAATGACTGATTGAAACTCATTTTTCGGATGAGTTTTTTTATACAATGAAAATGTTTAATGCTGAACGCGTTGAAATGCTCATTCATTTCAGGCGCAAACCATTCATATTTGTAAGATTATCCAAATTATTAGAAATTAAGCTAAAATTGCCGTTCATGAGTGGTACCGGCATTGATATCGCCGACCGTGTGACATACAATGAATCATACGATCGCTCACACAAAAACTCAATTGAAACTCAGCCGCGCGCGCACACACACACATTTTTCCACCGATAATAATGGTAGCAATAATCAGCAAAGAAATAAACAAACCAACAAATGAAGACATTAATCTAGTGTTATGAAGCACTGAATGAGCATAAACGAATTGTATCTTTCAATACGAATGACAGTGACTTGAGTGAGCAGCCATCACACGAAGTGAATGTGTCAGAAATAAAATGATTGAGCACATGTATTCCATACATTTATTTCTATTTTACACGAAAATATAAATTGAGCGAAACGATGAGTGACTGAATGAGCGAGAGAGAGCGGAGGAGAAAGAGCAAATGAATGTAATATGTCAATTGTCCTTTTAACGTTCGTTCATTTTTAGTGTCGCCTAATGCTCGTTCTTTTGCCAAGTGCACCTCCGTCACTCTCGCACTCACTCAAAATCTATGTATGGTGTGTATGTGTTTTTTTCGCTCAGTGAACCCGTGTGTTTCATTCGTTTTTGCTGTCGCTCGCTCGTCATCCTTTGCCATTCACATCTTAATGGTGTTGACTAATGCGTTAACGTTTCGATGTTTCATTTCGTTTACAGAGAGGCCAAAAATGTGTGCCGAGAGCTCAATAGCTCTATAAGCCAGGCCCAACAGCACTGGCAGCCGCTTCGGTTCACATATGTGACTAGAGAACGAACGCGCGCATTATAATAAGGGTTATTGCCATTACTTTTTCCGCTCTCTTATGCGAGAATTGGACGCATAAAATACACAAGTCGGAAATTGCTTTGCCGTTGATTAACATCCATTTTGAGTTGGGCTTTGGTTTTTCGGGCTCCGTTTAGTTTTGCACCCGAGCACTTTTGCTTTGATTCCACTTTGTGAATGAACACATCGAGATAGAGAAATGATGCAGATAGATAGAAAGAGAGAATGAATACGACGGCGGAACAACGATAAAAGGTCTTTGGCCATCTGATAGAAAAACAGTCTTTTTTCTCTCGATCAAAATCATGGTGAGACAGAGTAGAAGATATCGATGGGCCAGCGAATATTACTTGATGCATGCACACATTTGTCGAACGAGTGAAATACACCAGCCAATTTGATTGAGTGATCGAAATTCATTATTTCCATCATAACATTCCGAGAACTTCATTTTGATGTCGGTCCTCGCTTCACGTCTGTTTGATGGTTGGTGCACGCAGTGCGATTCTCTTGCCTTCGCTTTTTTTTCAAATATCCGCTTCAGCAGGTTATTGCTAATTGGGATTTGTGATTATAAATGGACACAGCAGGGAAATCGATTAAAAAGGAACCATCGCTTAAAGGGAATTAGATTTATCACTAATATTTTTTGGCTTGCTCTTACATTGCTGGCCTCATCAGCCATACCATATTTTATTCGTCGTCGATTCGAATACTGACGAAGCGAGACAAAGTGAACTGTGCATAGTTTTCCATGCAGTGTGCTCAAAAGCAACGATTCGTGCGTCGCATGCTCAATTCACTGTTAATACCCAAATGTATCTTTAAATCAACTTGCTGCTTGATTACGGCTGAACACACTCTCACAGGAACGAACACACACACACACACAACAGCAACTTGGGGCAATACACACATTCGATATCATATTAAATTTAAGAAAACTCTAATGGCATATAATTAAATCGTTTGTTTAATTATAGCAAACTACATATAGTGGTGCTTGCTAAATGGTTGGACTTAGTCTATACTTTGCAATCAGCCCATAATTTGTTCTCTCTGTAGTTCACTTTGCCGCTGGTGATTTTGTGTGCGTTATGTGCGAACGTAAGCGCGAATGTGTTCATTTTTGCTACCATTTGGTGGCAAACGCTCTTTTTTTCCTTCTCTGCGTCTGCTATGTCTAGCTGTATACGTATCCAAAACTTTCTCCTAAAAAACAGTTCACTGGGGCTGCTGCTACAGTTGGCATTTGTACTATGGCTCTCCTAATTTACGGTTTGGAAATAGTTACTTGAATGCGGTAAAAATGTACGGAATATGAGTGTGTGGTATTCTTTGTGTGCCCTGGTGAAATGAAATACGTGCACACACCCATACACACGTGGTTAGGCGAGTTTCGGGGGGGGGGGGGGCAAACATTTGCAGAATGCGTAAAATGGTTTCGAGTCTTGAAACAAATTAATCTGTGAATACCTTTTCAATTTTGCACTGGACAATATACCCATAGCAATACCAACGTAATGTGCGATTTTCACTAGTTTCACCAAAAACCGATCTTCAAAACCAACGCCAGTAACGAAAATTAAATTAAATATTTCACCTGTGTGTTTGTGCGCGCGCCAGGCGCTATGGAAATAAATTTTTCAATAAAATTTAAGCCAGACTTTTTTTTCATCGCTACCCAACAACAATAACCAAATATATTCAATTAAGGAAAAGCTTCTGAAATGCAAAATGAATGGCAAAGAGAGACTCACAAGCAGAGGCACAAGCATACACGCACACATCAAGCCATCCAACAAACCAACCAGCTAACCGACCGACCAAAAAAAAAAGTTAGAAATATTTAAATATGTACTGCGAAATAGATCAAAGCGCCAAGCGACGTGTGCACTGTGGCGGAAGATGGAAAAAAAGCGTGCAACGAACGGCATACACACAACACTTAAATTAGCGCATGAAATATGAGCCAAGTGATATTCGGCGGGAATGAGCAAAAAAATCATCGACGAAACATAAAATATCAACGCAGTAGAACAAGCGAGAGAGAAAGAAAGAGAGAGAGTGAAAAAAATTAAAACAACACTTGTGTACAAGTAATGCATAGCCAAAGTACGACAGAGTAACCATGCCAGAGCTCGATCAAAGTTTTTGTGGGAGAAATCAAATGAAAAACTTTTTTGATTGTCGATTCTTTGGCCTGTTCACGCGTTCGGTGTGTTCTGATTCAGAGCCAATGAATGCGCTGAAGTGCTTTTGCTTTTTGTTGCCGTTCCTAACATTCTCCGACAAAGGAAGGGCCATGTTATATAATTTTCATCGCGAGTGTGCATTTCCAAAGCGAATTTTATTCGAATAGATTGAACCCAGATCCACGCCTTCACCACCCTCGCCTTCACCAACTATCCACCAATCATTCAAAAATCGACGAATTCTCACTACAGGCAACAGCATCGGCCAAAACAGCCAAGTCTCATTCGAACAATGCACAAAACACAAAACACAATACACCACTGAGACGACTATTCATGTGAAAGCATTTCCGATAGCCTTTTTTACCCTATTTCTCTCTCTCACACACACACACTTTTTTGTGTTAAAAATTTAAAATGTTCTTTTGTTTTGTGGTGCATATTTTCGCCATTTCAATTCTATCGCACGGTGAATTTGGTTATTTTTCGTTGTCGACGCCGCGGTTGCGTTTCTCACTTTAGACAACACACAACGCACGCGGATACAGTTTACAAACTGTATCCAGAGCTTAAAAAGTTTTAGTTGTTGCCAGTTTTGCATGTGATTGTGTGTAAAAAGCGGGTTAGATGAAGTGCGAAGAATTGAAATATCAAATAAAGTGGCGGTATAACAACAAAAACACAAAAAACGACTATATCCAAATAGACTGGAATGTATTTACTTGATTTTTCACAGCTTTTTGTCTGAAGTAAGTATCAACTGCGGCATTCAATATCAGCGCCACAGTTGCGTATTATTTGTTCATAATATTACCGGAGCTCAGAATTTGCCCGTACATTGTGTGCAATACCAAACGTACATTGTACACATTTATGTCAATCTTCGTTCATTCTGTCTCGTGCCGACATCAACATTGGCAAAACAATAAAACGAAAAAAAAAAATGGGAACAAAACAAGAAGTAAGTAGCAGCAGTATGAGCGAAAAGATGAAAAAAATAACACGAAAAATACAGCGCAAATATACGCAAACATCAAGCGCATTGAGCATTTCAAGTGCGAAATAAACAAGCAAGTTTCGATGATACATTTGGCTCGGGCCAAATAGTCTGCTCGGTGTGTGGCTCTATGCTCTCACTATCTCGATGCGATAGCTGAATGTGTGCGTCGTCGTTTCACTTATACAATAAAATAAAATAAAATCAATATTTTGCTCTTTGACTGTATAATGTATGTGCACACTGCACACATTTAACGCCAGGCAAAGTAGCAGCACCAGTTCTAGCTACTAGCTACTAGCTTCCAGCTCTCTTTCTCTCTACTCTCTACCGTTGCTGCTTGTACTGATGGTTTGTGCCCTATGTTGGCAAAAAATGGAAAACATTTTCGCGTGAATAAGAAAATGCTGCGCAGAATCGCGCACCAAAAATCCCATTCGAGTTCGAAATATTCACTGATTTTCAGAGCCAAAAAGCACTCGAATGCATATGCATTGATAGCAGCTCGAACTGGTGAAAATAATCGGTAAGCGAAAAACACACAAATTGTTACAAAAAAAAAAATGTTGAGGAAAAAAGCGGCTTGGCTAAAACGACGTGAATAAAAAATTGAAATAGAAAAACTGAAATAAACAACAACAAACAACTGGTCATAGAATTCACGCACTTGTGCACCACAAATATGAACGACGGGGGGAAAATTGGTAGGTCAAGAGCAAAAAATGCCATGAGTCGTTTACTTGCGGGCCTTTTCATATCGTTTTTCGAGTTCTTTAACTCGAAATATTGGCCATTTTCGTGTTCCACAAGTTCATTCACGTCATTCAACCTTATGTACACACACACTTACATACACATACATGTTTAGTGTTCACGCATCGAAATTCATTCACTTGAAAATGCCACGGTGAATGTTGGAACCATGGAACCATTAGACACCATTACACCACCAATATCCAAGCAATGCTGACTTCTAGGCACATATGTCAATTTCATCATTTCCCATTTTCACTTGATTCCTGTGTTGTCGACTCGCTTACCTACCCGCCTTCTGTCCCGTTCTCTCTTGCCCTCTCGGTTGATTCTCAATCTGCACATTTATTTTTGACTTTGGAGTATTTTTTTTTATATCTGTGTTCACCTCCGACACTTTTAGTGCTGCCCTGGTGTACGCTTTCACTCTACAAAACCTTTCCCATCTATACCATTAGCACCAGTTTTGACACACGAAATCAGATGTTGCAGAAAAGTGTTGGAAAAATAGTTTTAATGGACCGAAAGAGTTTTCTTGGTAGTAGAACTATTTACTCACTAGAATAGTTGAATAGCGGTGGAATGAATGACGAACATTCATTCGTACATTCGGTCGCTTGTTTGCCCGCGCGCTCACCTATATACCATAGCAACAATGGCTGTATGATGGAAAAAAAGAACAGAGAAAACGGAAAAATATGCAAACAACAAACTACTCAGCTTGTAAAAGGCGATGCGGAACTGTAAAATTACGGAATTAATTTGAACGGCACTCACATTTGTTATTTTTTGTTGAAGTCGTTATGCAGTGTGATGGCGATGGTGGTGGGTGATTGTCCCACATCCACGTCGTCGCGGGAAAAAATATCGAGCAAAACTATGGCAGAATAAGTGCTTTTTAACTATCGGCAATTGTGTTGGCAAACAATAAAATATGAAACGCATTAGTGAAAGTTCAAACATTTCCTAATGAATATCAAGAAAGAATTCGAAACCAAAAATCAGTTAACTCCGTCGACAACAAATACCTCCCCCCTCCGCTCTACGGTCAGTTCAACTGTAATCAGTAAAAAATGTTTTTTGGGCATTTTATCAATCTGTCCGATTTGTTTGCATTCAAATCGAAACGACAAAACATTCCCACAAACAAGTGGAACATATTAAATTAGTTTTAAACCACTTAATAATCAATTCAATGCAATTATATTTGTTTAACCAAATTAGAAAGCGTGTCGAGAGTTTAAAACCAAAACAAAGAAGAAAAAAAAAGCACACGAAAATAATCGCGCAACTGAAGAACGAGTGCACGCTGTGAAATTAAACGAATTTCATTTAATTAACCTTAATTTTCATTTCTCAAGAAAATAAGTAACGGAAGTAATCACATTTCCTTAATAATCGTCCATTAAGCGTTCGGCCATTTTTGAGCGCGCTCGCATTTCGTTTTGTGAAAATGAACCCATTTGGCCAGGGCATACTATCCAATAAATTTATCAGCTTGAATATTTTTATAATATAAATTTATTAGATAAATTTGATGCATCCACCGTATCGATGGATACACCGAATTCATTGTTTTTCTTTTGGAGCATCGCATCGATACGATGGACGCATCAAATTTATCTAATAAATTTATATTATAAAAATATTCATGTTGATAAATTTATTGGATAGTATGCCCAGCCGCATTCATTCAGCCACATTTTCGATTGTCGACCGTCACCACAGCAAAGCGCATTTTACACGGTAACAGCATCCAATTACTTTTTATGATTATGATTTTTCCGCAAACAATTCGATAGGCTCACACACTCCCCGTCCCTTTCTGTCATTGTTTGGGCTCGATATAGTTGAAAATCCATTGGTTTGCTGTTTCACCGCAATCGCATTTTCCAACTATTCGCTCTGGATGAAGAAAAAGTCATGACAACACGAACACGGAATGGAGGAATATGCGAAATTCGCTGAAAATCACACTACTGCGGACAATCCATTCGATACAACTTCCCGCTCCTTGTAATCGTTTTCAACATATTTAATAGAACCGCATACTCAATTATGGTTGATGATTCGTGCTGAGATTTTCCACTCAACGGATCAGCTTATTCTCATGCTTCGGTTTTCGTTCTCTCTCTCTCTCTCACTCATTCAATATTATTTTGTTCTACTGCAAAAGTGCTTTTAATTGAGTTGTAAAAATAAAATATCATTTGCTGTCATAATAATGTATTTGATGTTTTTACATTGAAAATTTGTTGATTCAAATGGTGCGCCCGTCAATTGTTGTTGTCACAATAAAAGACCAAGTGCTCATGAATTGTTCGTTTGGATGATAATTTAGCATATCAAACTTGATGGAAAGAAAATCGGTCGATTAAAAACTCAACAAATGGAAAACAAAGTAGCCCGTCCATGCATAAAATGATGATAAAAAAAAATGTGGGTATTTAACCATTAACAATGGTAATAGAGAACGGGATAGTTGAAAGAAGAGCAAAAATTACGAAAAAGCTTAATAATAAAATAGAGTAGTTTGTAGCATTTTCTGAAATGAACACAAATTATACAGATTAAAGTGAGATTATTGCGCCAATATTATGTAACCAATCATAAATTCAATAGTTCAACCAAAACAATAACATTTGTGCTCATGGAAGCCATGCCAAGCGAAATCAACGATGTGCCCAGGCACATAAAGTGCGGATCCGTGCACCATCTGAACGCTAACACAAAGCTTAGCCCTGGCAAAGCAATTGATTGTGTGCCGTGTGCCGTGTGCTGTGGCCGAAGTTGATCGTCATCAGCTGCTATTTATATATATGTGTAGAATGTATATAGCATAGATTTTATTTATTGCGGTGCACATAATTTCGATGTGATAAATCACATTCTTGCCAATGAGGAAAGAATATTGTGGTAATCCGTCGCATTGAATGAACGACACCGGTGGTTCGGCTGCTGTAGCAGTAACAGCAGCAGTAGCAGCAGTAACGCTCACAGCACTAGGTTAGTGGCTAATAATCGTGCTGTGTTCTGCATTTGTGATTTTAATTTAAAATAATGGGATAAATCGACTGAATGCATCGATTTCTGGTTCAAAAATGCATTTTGTCCATAAAGTGAATGCGAAAATAACAGCAGAAGAAAAAAAAATCAACAACATAGTAAACAACTAACGACTATTGAGCTCTCGGATGCTAAACGAGAGCTGCAAAAAAAAAGAAGAATCAACTCACTGAAACTGTGTGCCCGCCTGCCCGCCTGCTCGCACATAACACGTAATATGATGTAATTTGCTCCTTTGGCGCAATTTTGCTTATTTATTTAAATTATTGAGCATGAATGACTATTATACATGAGCAAGTATATGCAAGAGCATGAGTTTTTGTGCTTGTGACACACATTAGCAACAAACAGCTCTCAGCAGCTTCGGTTTGCCGATTGCAATTCGAGTCGGTCGACAATGAAAGTGAACGTTTTATTGATGGTCGCTCGCACAGCTCCTTCCTCTGCCCACTGTCACATTTGCTCCGTATGTGGTTTCACAAATGAATGCCAATGGCAATATCGAAATTTATTCTCGGTGCTTGTGGGTTCACAATTGTATAAGAACCGCTTCATAAGCTCCCAGGCTTCCAATATTGTTCATTTGAAATGGTCCGTTGGCACAAACGAAACGCACTCACACGGACTCACGGACTCATACACAACACTTGCACGCAGCATTTTATCAACTTTGGGCAATTTATACGCATTTTATGTAATGTATTTTTTCATTTGCAAAGAAAAATGAGTACATCTTGTGCTTTTGCTGATTTTGCTGCTTTATAAAGCCTCTAAAGTCTACAATTATGTCACTTATTGAGAAAAACAACGATATTTGCAGCCCCTATTGGCCCTCTGTGAACGCATGTTGGCCACATTGTCATGTGTGTGCCCATGTTTGTGTGCGCTTGTGCCGTGGCACGCCGTTCATCGCGCAAAATTCATTCGATTGTCGATTGCTGTTGTTGTTGTTGTTGTTGTTGCCACATTTATTGTACTTTTAAAAATAATTTAAATTAATGAACATGCGAGCAGTCATTGAGCTCAATTTATGAATGTGCCCGTGTTGCAATAATGCAATTTGTTGCAGTCGAACATTTGCTTGTGACCGCTCTCTCTCTCTCTCTCTCTCTCTCTCTCTCTCGCTTGGCTTTGCTACCGCGCGCACACTGTGCCATATATTTTGCGATATGATGGCGATGCTGATGCTCCGTGTGCCACGTTGGATGCCGTTGTATGCTCATGCCAAATTGTTATCCGACTAAAATGATTTATATTTATTTATAACATTATCATTTGTTATGTGTTTGTATTTTTTTTGCTTCTGTAATTTTCTCTCTCTCTCTCTGTCTATTTGGGTCTCGATGAGGTTGTGCAAGCGTAAGAGTTGCGCAGGGGGTACAACTTCACAATTTGAGCTGAATGTAGCAAAAATGCAGCTACACAAAAGCCTATCCAGTTTAAAATGTATTTGTCAACATGTGTTATTAAAATTATTGGCAAGTACTAGCATGATTACGCATACGCAAAATGCGTATATGAGTTATGCAATTAAATGCATCATGAAAAAAGGGCGGCCCGAATATGCTGGTATGTTTGTGTGTATGCGTGTTGTCTGTATACAATTTAACGTTTTCATGTACTTGTCAAAATTTAATAATTCGCGTTTGGTTATTGTCGTATCTTGTGCCACTTGTTTATTCGCCCATATTGTTCGCGCTCTCTTTTGCTCGTCACTTTGGTCGTTGTTGGTGGTGTTTCTCGTTTGCATATTTGCAATGGTTTTTATTTCATTATTAATCTATAATTTTTTAATGTTTTACGAGTGCATCGCACATCCACAAAATTGTAACGCTGTAGCATAATAATAATAATGGTTAAAAGATATCCCAAACAAATTTTTTTTTTGTTTTTTTGTTTTACATATATTATTATCATCATCAACGCTGGCGATATGCTTGAATAGTGGAAATGAGCACGGTTTTTGCGCAAAAATAAACGCATGCACTTCAATGGAAATAAATATCCTTTTGTCTAGCGCAAATGAAATGATAAAATTAACTGAATGCTATCACTTTATAATAATAAAAATTTGTGCGTGCTTTTTTTCTCCGCATAAATATCTGTTTCGTTCATTCGTTCATTCGGTGGAACGCTTTGGCCAAAGTCATACATTATTCGAAATGGCTGGACTCATGCACTAAAAGTAGAGTGAATAGTTTAAAAGAGTGTCGCAATAAAAAATTCCATTAAATTGTCATATTTTTCATGTGCGCGCAGCGCACTCATGCTCTCGTATACAAACCAACAAAATACCAACAACAACAACAACAACAAAACATACGACAACAGAACTATCGATCAAGGAGTGATTCGTGGTATTCGGTTCAATTCGGTTCAATTTGTTTCGGCACAGTGCCTGAAGTGTAAATACATTTGATTTTATTATATTAAGAAATTTGTAGCATTAAAAATTCAATAAGCTAAGCTCCGAGTTTTTTCCCCGCTCTGTACCTCTCGCTCGATTCGTCCATGGTCTAAGCGTTTTGTCGCATGACAGGCCAGCCCGAAGCCAGACAATGAACTATCGTTTCTCATTAATAATTCTTAATTGTTTTCCGTTTTTTAATCGAATTACATTTGTTTGTTGGAGAATGCATATAATCTCGATTTTAAAAATGGATTTGTATTTGTATTTGTTTATCTGGATATCGGCACACGAACTGTTATTCTCTTCACATTCGAAATGATTCGAATCTATAAAACTGCGTAAGCGCATTGCCACGATCACTTCGTATTGACCACGAATGAAACGTAAGTGAATTTTTTTTTTATAAATTGTACGTGCGTTCATTACGTAAATAGAGCGAAAGAGCATTTTAATAACGCATTCCCATTCCATTGATCTAGAAATGTACGTTTATATCGATAAATTGAATATGGCTCCATGAATTTGTATAAATGCTCGCTGTTCAACATCCATCGAACCTAAGAAACAAAAGGGAATAAAAATTCATAACTACAGGAGTAACAACAACAACAACAACAACAATCTGAAAGCACACACAAAACAAATTCACTTGAATTTATCCCATAAGCATGAGTTGAACATTCCATGAGCTTCATATCGAAATACGTTTCTTACGTACGATTTTAAGTCATGAATCATGACTTCACGAAAAAAGAACATTGAGAAGAAAAAGGAGAAAAAGAAAAAGAAGAAAAAGGAGAAAAAGAAACAAACACACAGTCAATATTACATACGTTCACTCTTGGCTCTTCAAGTCTTTTAGTCTGACCGATGCAATGTACTAGGCCAACGGCAAAACAATGAAAAAACCCAATACATACATATGATTCGATGAGTTTGAGAGAACGAATGCACAGTGCACATCGAGAAAGGGAAAGAACCCAAAGTCATGGAACGCAACAAATTGAAATTATATTGAATCCAATAATAGAAAAACTGGTCCGCAGTCAATTATTTTAGTTTGTCGATTCATTCGCCCATTTTTGTTCAGGTCCTATCGTTCTCTCTACCCCCTCCTCCCCCCCCCACACACACACTAATACACACCAGTCAGCGATTTGGTTTCGATCATTGTTGGTTACGTCTATTGTTGATTTGTTCGGTTTTGCTTGGCTGTTGTTGTCTCATTTAAAAGTTTTCAATTAATTAAAAATATGGTAAGCGGTTTTCAAGGTTTTCTTATTCTTTTATCGAATTTTTTTCATTGTTTTTCTATCTTCTTCTCTCCGTCTTCTTAAATTCTGCGATTAAATTCTTTCCTTCAGAATTCGATGCGTACCTTTCTTTACCATCTCTTTTCTCTATCGATACCTTCTTCCTCGTTTAGCTTTGTCTGATTTCTATTTGTTATTGGAAAGACCAGCATCGATCACAATTCGAAATGCACCATCGTTTCGACCGCATCCACATCTTATTGTGCTTCACTTGACTTTTGTAATTCAAATGCATTTACATCCAATTCTCTTTTCGACTAACAAAAGAATTGGTAATAAAAATAATGAACGTGTTTTTTTTTTCTTTTCTTTTGTTGAGTCTGTTTTCGTGTTGATCTTGAAAGATTTTTTTGTTGCTGTTGTATTTCGATTGGACTGTTAGGACGCATCGTTTGTGGTGAACCTAATATTCCCATTTTATGGTTGAATAATAATTATCATAAAAAGAAATGAATAACAAAATATTGATGAATGTCTTTGCGACCCACACAACGAATTCATGCAGCGTGTGGTAATAAAAGTGAAGAAAGAGTGAAAAAGGTGGGCATTTAATATACACAAACCACACGGAAAATGACAGAGAAATAAGACAACGTTGACGAACAGCGAAGAAAGAGAACAAGAAAGAGAAATGAAATCAAAATTCAATTGATCGGTGTTTGATTGCATTGGCGTTTTTAATGTCATGTTGTTGTCAATTATCACTCAAGAAGAAATTGTTTCTTCGATTTGTGTTTTATTTTTTCATTCTTTGTTATTCATTGATTCGGTGCCAGTTTATGATAGTGCACGGCAATGACTCAAAGCGTGACAACTGCAATGACAGAAAACTTTCACAGCAGTAAATAATTGAGTGAGTCAGCCGATTGTTCAATCGATCTTCATCGTCAACGATTTGACAACAATAAAAAAAGAAAAATTAGCTGAATGCCTAGACACTTAGTAAAACAAGACACACACACACACACACAAACTCACACTCACACACGAATCCGAACGAGTTGACTTTTCCCATGTTGGCCAGTTTCATTCGGGGACGATCCCGTACAAATCAATGTGTCCTTTTTTTTATTCGAAAAAGCACTCTCAATCTAACAATCTAAAATGACAACGATTGTGCAATGGTCTGGAATATGAAATGAAATACGACAATAAAATGCGTCGTGCCGACCCATGTGAAACGAAAAAGAAAAGGTTATAAATGTATTGTCAAATCATAAATGAAAAATGTATAATATAATAAAAAAAAAAATGAAAGTTTTCAACAAAATTGGAATCGAGTTGCGAGCAAACAGCAGCCGCCATGGTAAAAAGTGAATTTCCATTTTATGGTTCGAAAACATTAGTTGACATTTTCAAGGAATGGTGAAGAAGAAGAAGCAGAAAACTGCACAGAGAAATGAATATAATGGTTTTCTGGCGGAACATAAATCTCGACACGATTATGAAAATGCGTTAAAGCGCGCGCTCCAGCCAATCAATATCGCATATCGCATTAAGCATATCCGATGATGACGGCGGCGGCGACGGCGGTGACGGCAACAACGGCACAGCACAACAATAACAACACTTTAAACCAGTCAGTCAACGAGCCATACTTTAAAGCCAAGAATAGTGTGAATGAATAGTTAGACTACATTATCCTGGTATTGATTTCTTCAAACTTACGACCCTACGAGACTAACATTGCGTTGCATATTCGTACGTTTCCATACTTAATTGATGCATGAGCAAGAGCATGTGGGGGGAAAAAAACGAACATTCTTGTTGCGCAAAAGTTATGCGGCTGAAACTGAAACACTTGTAACTTTATGATTGTTTTGCTGGGAGGCTCACTTTTGTCCGATGGGCCCGATGTTGTAGCATTCAAAGAGAATGCTTATGAGTTTTAGCTGTCGTTTACATCACAACCGGAATTGTTGTTGCTCCAGCTCGAGCTCGACAACTACTTCGGTGTACCGGATGCGTTCCCTTTTCCAGTGTTTGACTCTTTTTTTTAGCCCATGCATATAATGGGGTAATTGTGTTCGAACCAGACTCAAAACTCACTCACACAAATGCACACACACACACACACACACACACACACACACACACACACACACACACACACACACACATTCACTCACGGGGCACGGACACTTTCGCCAGGTTTCAAAACTTTTGCCCGACTCGAACAAGAGGAATTGTATGTGATGTGGTTGACGGTGCGACTGTTGTTCGAGTTTGGTGCGTCAAGAGTAGCCGCCGATAATCCGCTTTGCCATAACAATTTTCGGTATGCTCTTACTCATGTTTGTGTCATATTCTCGCCTCTCGATTTCCCTATCTCTTATACGAAATCAAACTCTCGATAATTTCGTCGCTTCGAATTTGATTATTGGCTTTGGGTTCGTTTTTTTTGAAATTATTTTTAACTATGCAAAAAGTTGCCGGTGTTTGACTGGATGTGTTTGGGCTACGGGTGTGAGTGTGGCTAAAATGGATCTGCATCTCGGTTATTTTCAACTTTGTACCCAGCCATCATTATGTACATTCGCTAGCAGCAGCGCCGCTTTAGCAGCGATAACAAAATGATAAGTTTTTGATTGTCCTTGTAAGATTCAGTTTGATTGTTTTGGCTTTGGCTTTATTTAAGTTTTTCCACGTTTTTTTCGGTTGAAATTTGATGTGGCCTATTATTACTCAATTGCTTTGTTTTTCGCTCGCTCTGGGTGTATGCGTAACTCATCCTTATTCGTAGCATTCGCTTTTTTTCTTTCTAACACGGAACTCGTCTTGACTCATTCCATCATAAATATATCTTAAATTTCGTTGTGATGATGAGAGAATGGGATTTACATTGGTGTTTCTTTTTTTGGCGCAGCGCATCAAGTCCTACAATGCCTACAATGCCTGCTATATTCACAACACCAAGCGCAAACTTGCTCTTGGTTTCGGATTTTTGTTTTATGTCATTTTTCTTCTCAACGACGATTTTACAATTCACACAATGACAGAGCGAGCAAAAAAAAAACAGCAACAAAAAGCGAAGCGCACAGTGAAAAATGGAAACTTTTCGATTCGATAACAAGAAAATCGTTCTTTTTTCGAAGTTTTGCCACGACGATGTATACCAGCACCCATAGATTGTAATTCTGTATACGCAGAGGGGATAAGAAGACAAGCGCGCGCTCAAGAATATGAGCCATTTTGAAGGATGAGAAAAAAAAAATCAAAGAATGAGAACTAGAATCAGCATGAGAAAGTGTTTGTGTTTGCTTCCTTGGTTTGATTTAGTTGGGTTCAGTTCGCAGTACGCATTGGTTTAGCTGCTATCCCCCAAAAAATATACGCATTCGAAGAAAAAAGAAAAACGAAGAAAATGAAACTTTTTTTATCGATCGAATTCTGGATTTGTGTACCTTTGCGTCCTACATTGGCGCACACAAAATACAAAATGAACAGACGACAACAACCACACCGAATAAACCGAACAACGATACGCAACAAACGAGAAAACAGATGGTATATTAGATGATATTAAAAATAATTTTCGATCGTCCTTTTTTTCATCGAACGGTTCGTGCTGATGCTGCAGTATGCTGAGCTCAATGCTACAACTTTTCGTTTTCGACAAAAGTCCATGAATACAATAACCAAGCATTCAAGTCACAACGACAAACACACGACCAAACAAAACGGCTAAAACAAAGAAGAAATTTCATTTGACAAAAATTGACATGTGTCTATATTTATTAGATTACATAGTTTTACAAGTGCTGTTCGAGAACTCTGTGTGTCTTCAGTGTTCACTGTTCACTGTTCAATCTTGGCAAAGTCACTATAGCTGAGTGAGGCACAGAACAAAACACACAAGCGCACATAAGTTCGATGAGAAGAAAGAAGTGCACATTGATAACTTTAAGCTAAGGTGGCAACTGCGACTGCTGTTGTTGCCCCAGTACGACGCTTACTATTTAGTCGACTCTTGAGCCATTTTTATTCATTCGCATGCAAACTTTTCTTTTCTAACCGAGTCATCAGATTCGCTCGAAGACACACACACACACGCTCAGACTCACACTCACACTACATTTCGTCGTTCTCTTTTGCTCTACACTTTGGCCGAAAAAAAGATTGATAAACTTAGACGAAAACTTCTCAACATATTGATGCGAATATATTGTCTGAGGATACCAAACGGTGCCCTACTCAAATAAAGACCACACAATTTTAGATTTCTAAAAAACCATACGAAAAAAAACACATACACAGACAAAAATTTAATACGATAAAATGATTGAAACTTTATTAATGAAGGAAATCTGTCGTTTTTTTCTACTTTCAGGTAAATGTCAAAACTTTATTGAAGATTGCTGCACATTGGACGAGAAGTTGCTGCTAGATTCAGGTCATTCTTGGTTTGGTATTTTGGTTAATGGTGAATTGTGCGACACATGGTCTCTCCTTTCCCCGAAAACAATAGCAAGAAAACCCCAAAAACGCTCTGAAATGATTCATTTTGAAATTGATGTCAATAAGTAATCTCGAAATGTGGCCGAGAAATTTTGATGCGTCGCATAAATGGGCCACCATTGACTCAAATTCGATGCGCCGCAGAGAGAAAGAGAAATTCGATGCTTAAGTTTCTGTAATTAACCTAATGTCATCTGTTTGAATTAAGTGGATGTGACGAGACAAGAAAAACCCAAATCGATGTGTGCATTTTACAAGAGTCACGCCACACCACACCACACCACACCACACACTCTCTCACACTCTCAGCGGCTGTGTGTAATTTGGAATTGGTGTATAGTCCAATCAAATGTTCTCTCTGATTTGGCATAGAAAATTCAACCAGAACGTTCTACGTTGATGGTTAGTTTAGTGCAGTTCGATGTAACCAATTTTCGCTTCACTTGTGTGTGCCGAACTCCGAACCCGGAGAGAATGAGAATGAAAAAGGACCGTCTGTCAAATTATGGTCGATCTTAATAAGAAACTATTAAAAGTACCACCGCCATAATAATATGGCATTGAGTATATTGGACTCAGTATTGGATGCTGTTGCTGCTGTCGCCCGGGAGGCGTTCACTTTGTTGAAATCTTAACACCATATTTCTCGTATTTCGACAAAGAGACGATTTTAGTCACTTTTCGATATGTGTGCGCGACGAGCATTTTTCGGATAATTTTCTAAATGTGTGTGCTTCGATTACTTGTTTTGTTATAAGCTAATGCATAATGCCGAATTCCATTATGGAACATAATAATTTATCATTTTTTTTTCACTCTTGAAAAGAATGAATAAATATGAATGATTGCTGGCAAACGAAACGCACGAAAGTGAAGAGAAAATGTTTACTTCATCATTCCGTCGAATATGCTCAAACATTATTCGAAATGTAATAGGTTAATTGCTTATTTTGTTTCATTTTTGTTGTTGTTTGGCTTTTTACGGTTGTCTTAAAAGTATCTGTTTTATTGGAAACCATGAAAATGTTTATGCCTGTGAAAAACGACTGAAAATAAACATACGACGAAGTGCTCGCATTGACTTCATGGTTTTCATCGTTTTCGCTTCGTACACACAATTGCACATTGTTTTCGGGAAGAAAAATAGTGTTTGAAGTCGATTAGAATGTTAATGGGAGAGAATCTATTTGGTTGGAGCCTTAATTGAACATTTCAAGACATTTTAAAATACAAAAATGTGGTTGGTGGCCGGTCCAATATATGAACTATTTTATTTTTAAGAGCCGCACAATGTTTACGCACATTATTTTCCAGTTTAATAACTTAATTTGTGTGTCCGTCAAAAAATCAAAGGCGTCTACCATCACGAGCTTCACACCAAGCAATGAAAATTGCGTCTGATGTCAAACAACTAAAATGTGTGTGAGTGTGAGTGATCTGTAACCTTCTTCGCTCTCTCGCTCTCTCTCTCTCTCTCTCACTTTCTCACTCACAATCATGTTAAAGCGCATTACATCGATGTAAAATGTGTTTTTTTTTCACTTGATTGTCAAAAAATTGATTGTTCAGCACTCGAGCGGTTTTCGTTGCTCCCATTGTTCTTCACATGCTCAACATTTATGGGTTTCGAATTCGTTTCCGTAATTCATCATTCTTAAGACTCGAAACAAAGACAATTGTGACACTCAGAGCTAAAGTGAGAAGCTACTAAGCTAAAACACCCTCTAATGTGTAATGAACTTAGAACATAGCAACATGTTTGCCAAAAGTGGTTGAGATTTTTCAATTCTGCTCTATCTCGAAACACACATGTTTCATTGTATTTTTGCGATTATTTGGGCATTCTTCTATTTTTGGGTAATTCACTACAATGAAACGCGTTCAAAATAAATTACAAGTGGAATGGTCTTTCGGAAGATTGTCACTGTGAGTGTGTGGCATTACGAAATTGCAAACACTTGAATCGGAATCAAATTCAAAAGCTATCGAAACTGGGTCAAACCGATGATTACTTTTAATTAGTACGGATTAATTGATTCTCGATTCACTCAGCTCTTGATTGCCAATTTTCGTTTTCAATCGCATCAATTATATATATATATATCAAAGTGTGATACAGAGATAGAGAGAGCTAGAGAGATAGCCCGGAGAACAGTGTCGAACCAAAGCAAATATCCGAAACGAACACACGATATAAACGAATAGCAGAATGGATGATTTATCTTTGAGAAAACGGGAGTCATTTCGAATCAAATAACTTTGGTGACGAGTCGTCTCATAATTAATCATATTCACTAAATGTCCAAACACTGAAATTGTTCGACTGCATTCCAAGAGCAAGAGCAGCATTCATATATTTGTGGATAATTTCTCCATTCGACACACGCAATCCACATCAGTTCATTTAGAGAGCAGATAAATTAACTGGTATGAAGCATTTTGATTGGCCGCTTATGTCGTTTGAGCATTTTACCATACCTTTGAGTGTCATTTCAAAAATGCTTTTAAATGCATCGTGTGAGAGAAACAGAGCGTATAGAGAGTGAGAGTAAGAGAGAAAGAAAGAGCGGGCGCATCAAAGGAACTAAAGGATATTTTAGAAAATGAGCACTGAACATTTTGTGCATACAATTCAAAGCCAGAGGTAAACATTGAATAATTGACGCGTTCAAAATGAGCATGAGAAATGATGAAATTTCGAGATATAAGCGAAGATCGATGAGAATAGTACATTTTATAAAACCAAATAAGCTGACCCGCTGCGAGACCATTCATTTGATAATAATTCAGATAATTTTGATGGCATTGACATTGAGATACGAACGACGTTCAACTAACGAATTCACTGAACAATTGATACTTTTTGCACGACTGTTTCGTTGTTTCAAATGTCACATTCGGCATGTGTGTGTGTGTGTTTTTTCGTTTGTGCAAATCGTTAATTCCGCCTTCTTCAAAGATTCATAGATTGTTTGATGTTGGATCGTATGCACCTTATTTTCCCTTTGGTGACTATTGTTTGTGTTTGTAAATGTGCATAAGTGCGTTATTTTTTTGGCCCTCAATGCGCTACTGGCTAAAGGCTCTTGTGCATTTTATAATTGAATAAAGGCAGACAAGCGCATACGCTCCGTTTCAATTCAACCAAAGTTAAAATATAATTGCCGAGATTTTTCTTACGATATTAATTAAAGCAGCGTGCACGAACATAAGACGTGAAAAAAAATGCCGAATAAGAAACGAAAGGAAGAAAGGGAGCGAATGAGATAGAAGGGGGACGAGAGGCGAGGGAGTCAGCGGCTGAGAGATTTAAGTGGCCCCTCCAAACTATAGCGAAGGCGATGTCAACTATATACGTGACAATTTTTCCACTTGAACAAAAGTGCATTCGAATGCAGTCTGGCTTCGTGATGTATTCACATAAGTATTGAGTGTGTTGTGTTTGTGTTTGTGTGTCGTTGTCGTCATCATCATCATTGCTGTTGTCGTTTCGGTCGCATGAGAGATATTGCCCTTATTTACATGCAAACAACACGCAGTCGATCGTTTCTCAGCTCCGGTGCGATTCACTGGGCTCACGTTGATACTCTGCATCTTTGTCTATCTTTTGCCTTTTGCTATTTCTATTTGATGCACATTCGTCTTGATGTTTATATCAATGTTTCGCATATATTTCATTTCTCCCGCTGGCTTTTTTTCTGCTGTCTCCACAACGACCTGTGATAAAACAATCATTTCCAACGCATGCAAAAAAAAAAAATACAAAACACAAAAACAAGAGGGAAAAAAGCAAACACATGAAGTGAGCAATGAGAAATAACACTAAAATTACCGTATTATATTCCAATGCAAACTCTCACACACATTATATTTACAATAAACACAACTGACTATGTCTTTCATCTTTAGTAATTGTCTTTGCGGCTCTTTGGTTGGTGTCAACAGCACCGGCATGAGAGGATTCGGGCTGCGTCTTTATGAGCCCCTCACGGCTTTGGCCAATACCTTCGACATTTCTCGAAAACTGTATCATAAATGTTATGAACTTAAATGTGATTAAAGAACCAAATAAGGGGACGAAATTCACTCACTCTCATCCACAGCGCTTGATCTTACTTGAATAGTCAAATACGCAATATCAACCATTTTCACGTTTCGTATCACTTTGAAAGCTTTGTTCCGTTCTTTTCTTTCGTTTTGTATCGTTTTGTTGTGTGTGTTTTTTTTTGGCTGTACAGCAGCAAGAGAGAGACGAGGGAGATACTGGACTTATAAAAATATTTATTATATCTCGACTGTGAGCAAAGTGCGCGCAGCATTTTTTTACTCTCTCTCTCTCTCTCTCTCTCTCTCACACACACACACACACACCGACGCACAGGGCTAAATCCATTCTTTCGGGGGCGATTTACGCCAACATAAAAATATGTAAATACCAAAGAAGAAAAAAAAAATGATACAAATATTTCCCTGAACAAAAATTGTTCCCCGTTTTTCATTCGCATCTTTTTTTCTCGGTGTATTGCGACGTTTGTTGTTGCTGTTATCGTTCAAATTGTCTTTTGACCAAATAGCAGACAACACAAAAAAAATATACAGCAACCGGCGCACACGACAAAATTGGAAATGACAACGAGATGTGAGGTAATTGAGGGAACGATTTGATAGACTTAATGAGGTCGAGTCACAAAAAAGGCACATAATAAAGAGTTACTGCTAATGAGATTTTTTGTTGCTGCTGTTGTTGTTGTTGTTGCTGGTGCTGGTGCTGGTGCTGGCTGCTACTCGATGCTCGTTTTTCTCTGTCTCTATCGTTTGCATTTAATTTGTGCAACATTTGATTTCTTCATTTCCATGCGAATGTGGACCATAATTATGGAGCGCGTTCGCGCACGCACACACACAACGAACGACAGTGATACAAGAATTCAGCCGGAATAGAATAAAATACCAAATGGGTGATGAGTGATGAAGAAAAAATGCGACGCAGAGAGTGACAGAGAAAGAGAGGGTGGAAAAAAAGAATGTGAAAGAGAGAGAGAGAGAGAAAAATAAAAAAAACACTCGCACCAAGTATTTCACAATCCAAATGCGAATGAATAAATATTCTATGCGTTCAGTATTCTAATTGATATAATCACTCACTTGTACTTATGTACCTTTTTATCGACTTCGTTTGAGCCGGCGTCAGCATTAGCAACAAAACAAACTCGTTGAACGGGGCGAACGAGTGAGTGTCAGTGCTGAAAACAAATTAATATAATCAGGGCGAGATCGTTTCAGGCATTTACAGTCATTAGGAGTGGAATATCGAATTTTAAATAATGCCAAATAAATTGCGGTAATTTGCCATTTGATAGATATAGACATATTTGGACAGAGTTTAGTGTCGCTTCTGAATATCTTGTTTTTGTCGTATTTCTATTTTTCAATCATTCTTTGTCTGTGGATACGCCATTTTTTGCGTGTGCTTTTTTTATCTATTAGGACTAAAGATGGTGTTTTTTTTTAAATTTGGATCCGTAATCATTTTTATTTTGAGTATTTTTGTAAATTTTCGAAGCCACATTTCAAATAATAAAAATAAAATCGTTTTCCTTTTTTTTCACATCAAATTAAATTCGCCTGGCGCGCATTTTATCTACGTTTGTTTGGTAAATGTGCCGAGAAAGCGAAAATGAAGAACAGGCATAAGACTAGCTAATCTATGGAATCCTATTTGGAGTTTGTGATATAAATTCAGTTCCAATGGAAACCGTACCATATGAAATGGTTGCCGTACATTTCAGCGCCGAATGGAAGAAAGAGAGCACCAATAAACCGATTTTGTGATAGAAACAAGTATGATTCTATTCCCGTGGACATTCTCACACACGCACACATAAGTGTACATTGCCGAGAGATGTGATTGGTGAATCAAAGTGCTCGCACAGTGAAGCAATGGCTCTGTTGTTCTGTCGTGAGCTAGATAGAATTCGGTAATACGAGATTAACGAAGTAGAAGCATTTTATTTGCTGTGATGATGCAAAGCGTTCTTTAAAATGCTTTCATCTGTGAATTTGTGCTGGGTTCGTTACAAAGTTCACAATCACAGCTCTCTTCTGCCGATTTTTTTTCTCTTTCTTGCTTCATTGTTCACGTTCACATTCTTTTGCAGTTGCTCTTTTTTACATTGGTGTTCTTAAAATGATCGACATTGCATTGTCACTGCAAATCCGATGGCAACGATGAGGGCTTTGTGTGTTGTTGCAGCCACATTTTTATGATGGTTTTTATTTTTGCCACCATCTGGTTGAAATACCTTGAATTGAGGTGCGCATTTCATCAAATGAAATGCGACAACACAACACAAAGAGGAGAAAGAGATTCAGTGTAGCTCATCAGCATCAGCGTCCATTGAAAATGCGGTGTGCCATGCCAAAATATGCATAATTATGTTAATAATGATCACGTGCAGATTGGCTCGGATGTTTGCTGTTCGCGCGCGCCACTCATCAAATATCGTTTCTAATTTCATTAATTCCGAAGCGTGAAAATGAATCTCACTTTTCTCGAGCGAACACAAACTGAAAAAAATTTGCAAATCATTTAATGTGTTACTAGTTGAGCGGGTAGTGCTATGCAACGCTCATCATTGATCGCCTATCGTCGCCCTTTCACTCTTTCTCTATCACACACACACACACACACGTGCGTACGTATGTGCAACTGTTCGTATTGGTGTGCTTGTGAGTTCATTAAATTAACGTTAATTTGAATTTAATTGCCATTTAAACATTATATTACATTAAAAACATTCGTTTATTTTAATATGCATTCCATATCGTGGCGTATTTTATATTATTTTTCGTCATCGTCGGTATATCTCGTTGATTTTGGGCGATTTTTCGAATTGGTTATTTCGAAAATTGGTGTTAAATACCGAAACAAATATGGTTAATGTGTGTGTGTGCATTTGTCTTTTTAAATTCTCACCCAAACTTGAAAATGAAGTTTTAATCGTCCACAAAGATCTCATGTTAAATATATCATGTTCGAATAAAAAACCAAAAACAGAACAAACACACCGAACTGAGTGTACTAGAATAGCACTAGAAAGACTTAATCAAGTTACAAATGTTTCTTATGGCACCAGTGAAACCATTAATCAAAACGTAGAGGTGAGCAGCAGAATTAAATACAAAATAAGAAAACACCGATAGACACCGACGCTTCCCACTGTTGCTTGCTTATGTCCAAATTTTGAAAGAAAAGAGGCAATAGAATGAAAAGAGCGGTCACAGTTTTGTGTAATCGTATTAAAACGGCAAATTTTTCTCTCAGCGTCGAACTCTTGATATGCATTTTCCGCCCCGAACAAAAAGGCATGCGATATTGACTACACCAAACCAACGAAAAATGGAATAAAAACAGCTGAACAGCCGTCAGTTTGATGGAAAAAACAGAGAATATATGAACAATTTAAATTTAAAAAAAAAACAACAACAAAAGGCAGTCATTTTCCCCTTATAGCTATTGGTATGCAATAAAGTCATCGGCACATGAATCGGTGCGCTGTTGATTGCAACACAGAGAGAAACCCTTAAGCATCGAAGATATTGGGATCGGGGAAATTCAGTGAAACAACAAAGTTAAGCGCTCTCGCACAATGAGCGCGGTTGAATTATGATATTCACTCATCAGCGGCAAACAATGTATTTACAATCATAAATCGGTGCCTCAGTATCTCCATCTCGATTGTCCCACTCCACCTCGTCACTAGTTGCCGCACTCTCGCAAGGGATAAATGTATCTTTTAATTATCTCGTCAAAATGCAAACGCTGCAAATCGAAAATGAATCCCATTGATTTTAATCAACAAAGAGATTGAAACGATTATTATTACGTATTTATAATTTGAAACGAATCAATGTCAGAAACAGTGATGTTGGACCGAAGAGTGTGAGAGAAAGCCAAACGAACGAAGAAACCGTCAGTGATATGCAGCGAGAGAAAAAGAGATGGGCAAACAAAAGGCATGAATTATCAGGCCAAAATCTTTGTCCCTCACTTCTACCGTTGCTCGTGAACACAATTTACACTCAAACAAAAAATTGACGCGAAGAGCCTTTTGTTGGACGAACGATGTATAGTTTATTTGGCATAAATTGTGTGCGTCGGTGTGCGTTCCGCTCTCTCTCTCTCACTCTCTTTCTCTTTCTGTTTGTGTGTGTTATCTTCATCTGGGATGAATGTATCTTCAACCACCTCAAAGGTTACGCACAATCATTTGTTTGATAGAAAACACTCACACTCTCACGCGCCGCAAGCTGAAAATGAGTGAGAGATTTCGCCAAATGCGCCCAGCAGCAACAAACAGATTGCGTTTTGACGGTAATTTCCCTTCGTTTATCAGCACTTATCTGTTGTTTTACAATTCATGTTTTGCTAATGCATTTTTACGAATGAAAAAAAAACACATACAACGGCACACAAAAAAAAGAAAAACGATGACTAAACGAATGAATGCCATCGCACGTTCTGTGATTGCTGCCACTTTTTTTTGATGTCATTAGGTACTGCAAATTGTGAATTGCGAATTTTCGTTTGGCTTGGGCGGCAAATGTGTATTGTTGCGTGACGATTGCAAACTTTTTCTACATGTCGTTGCTGAAGCTGTTAAAGTTTCCTGGTACTGGATCTCTTGCTTCAGGTTTTATTTCGCAATCACCCCCGGCACTGTACAAAAAAAAAATTCGACATTCATGCAAATTGACACTGTTGTGTCTCATTCGTTCGCTTGTTTTTCTGGTTCGACTCAATTGTTTCGTGGGCAAATTCCACGCATATTACACACAACACATATGTTGACTATTTTTTTTATTGTTGTTGAAAAAAATGCGTCAAAAGAATGACAAAAGATATATGAGAAAAATATGCAAGATAGAACGAAAAACTTTTTTTTTATATATTTCATTTCGGAGAAAACTCCGCAGGCAATGAATGACAACTGCATTGCTGAATCTTATTATTGATAATGGATCTCGACATTCAGCCAATTCGTTCGTCGAAATGTGAATGGTCCAAGAGAGCGGAGAAAATTATGTGATAAAATCAACATTTTTTTCAGCAGAGAGCTCAACATCTCAACCATCGACAGTTAATTTTTTTATAAACTCTTCCCAAATTACTTGGTTCCGCTTTAATTGATCGACAAAAGAGCACGAGTACATTTATATATACTATTTTTTTAATGTTGTTTCGTTTCGATATTTCTTTCATTTTTCTACATCTTTCCCAATTCTCTCTCTCTGTCTCTCTCTCTCTCTCTCTCTCTCTCTCTCTCTCTCTCTCTCTCTCTCTCTCTCTCTCTCTATCTCTCTCTCTTCGTATATGAACAAGCAGTTGAAAACTAAATGAAAACGATACACAATGCATTGCGCCTATCAAATTCCAAAATGAATTGTTCTCGGTCCATGTGCGTTCGTCAATATAATAACAATAGCAACGTCAGCACTAATAAAAACATGATTTAAAAGAAAGCAGTTTAGCCTAAAAGGTTTTAATAGAAGCTAATGGAGCAACCAACTATTCAGACAACGTTACTGATGATGATGATGATGATGATAATGATAATAAAAAAATATTTTTCTGGTTAAATACAGTTCAAAATAGCGAAGTTAAAATGATGCAAATGAAAAAAAAAACAAACACCAACTGGCCAACAAAATATTACTAATAATAAAAATAAACTACAAAACGGATGATAATTACACAATTTTTCGAGCAATTTTGAATGCCACATTGATTAAGCATCGCCAAGCCGCACATAACAAATGATGTAACAAATAGAGCGAAATTGAGTGCATATTCATTTAAATTTATCATTCGAAGCATTGGCAATGAAACGAATGGACAAAGTGAATGAATAAACTGAACGGAGCAACGAGCTTGCCAATGGAAATAATGTTGAAATGGTTGCCGACTCGATTTAATGATGGTTCTCTTTTACTTTATTAACCGTATCATTTGTTTCAAAACTTATCGCATTTATCCAAAATTTCTCTATTAAAAGCGGTTCAATCACGCGTTTAACGTACAAACAAACGAATGGATGAAAGAAAGAATAAAAAAAAGCAATAAGAGACGCGCACATAAAATAAAATGCAGAACCGTGTTCTAGCATTGGCTCTTGCTAGACAAAAATGGTTTGTGTGTTGAAGTGGTAAACAAGCAGCGAGAAAATCGAGCACATCGTTCGCATTCATACACCAACGTTAACGTTGAGTATGGGGCGAAAACAAAAAACACACGTCAGAAAAATGTATATGTAACCAAATCTACGACTGACAAAAAAAGACGAGAACTATAAGATAAAATATTGCCTATCGTCTGGAAAGTCATCAATCAAATAGATTGTTTCGATTGTGTATACTCACTGGTAACCGTTTTCTCTGTGCTGCACTCTCTTTCCCCCCCCCCTCTCTCTCTCTCTCTCTCTCTCTCTCTCTCTCTCTCTCTCTCTCTCTCTCTCTTTCTCTATCTCCGAGATGAGAAGAATTCCGTCGCAGAGATGCTTGTGTTTCATTCTATTTCGTTCGGGATTATGAGCGCAAAGCGAAACATTACCGTGCACAAATGCTCAATATTCATTGCTGTTATCTGGCATTCAACTTTTATTTCGTTTACGATTTCAACTAAGTGCTTTATTTTGACGTATTCCGCATCGATTTGTTGTGCTTTAAGCTCTATATAAAGTCGATACGATTTCCGACGAAAGCCATTGTTATATGTTGCTGCACAGCTACTCACACCACTATGGGGTCAAGCAAAGAACGTTTTTTTAAAAACATATTTTAATTATGTCAATCGGTGATCGTAGCGCCTAATTTAGGCCCAAAGTACTTGTGATTTTCTAAACAGTTGAAATCACTGAACTGATGTGATTAACTCTTCAAGTTATTTACACATTGAGAGTGCAAGGACCATTCGATGTCTTATAAACGTATTACTTAGGTTAATAGAAAAAGTCATCAAAAAACGTTTTTCTCAAATTCATTTGGTAATTGCTCATGCCGTGTGTGTGAGTGTGTGTGAGTGTGTGTTGGAGTTTATGTTCGTTTATGAATTTCAAACAATTTAAATGTCTAGCCATTTGTTGTTCTCGTACAAAGAATGATATTGCCTGTTCGAATGATTGTTGTTGAAAGGTCTTTTGTACAAAACGGAAATTTCCTTCTCTTCTTTGGTTCAATATTTTATTATTTTCTCTTGGTGCGGTCAGTCAGTTCGAATTCAATCCGCTGGTCATCGGAACAAAAAAATTGAAGAGCATGCTCTTATTTGTACACATTTTTGGGGGCATTTTGATTGCGGGACATTTATTTGTTCCTAACAAACTTACAGAGAATACAATATTTCGAAACCCATTTGATTTCTTGATAAAGCAAATGCTGCCGCACATACGACGCAAATTAAACTGAAACAAAAAATTACATGTCAAAATGGAAAATATTCTCTTTGGCAGTTTTCGGTTTGTTTCACCCGATTATGACTTGGAGTTGCATGATTTAGCACACGGCAGCCGGATACCGATGAATGAAAAGTTGTCGGCCAAAACAAGCGTGTCAGCCTCGTGAACATATACTCTCTCTCTCTCTCTCTCTCTCTCTCTCTCTCTCTCTCTTGCGATGTGATGGGCTCTAGTCTCTTTATTCTGTATGGATAAAAAATCCAATGTAAATAATTGATTACAGCAAAACGACATGCGAATAAATAAATGAACGAGACGATACATGCTGCATATTTAATAAATTCGAAAACAAAAATTATGATACACATACACTCACACAAAACACAATCACTTATGCCGAAACCAGAGTGAAAGAAGAAAAAGAAAATGAAAAGAAAGATGAATCGAACACGAAACACACAACACAAATATATGTGTTTATATTTCAAGTGATTTAAAATTAGTTTTGGTTTTGGCTCTATTTTGTCGGCCCCGAACCTAAAAAGCAGTAACAACAACAACAACAACAACAACAGAAGCATAAAGCGAAACAAACAAAACTTTTTCAATTTCTTGCCCAAGTTTGACAGCGTGCTCGCGCGCTCTCTTTTGACACATCAATGTCGGGGATAAGGGCGCACCCGATTCTTCTCCCCCTAATAAAAATCCATTTCGACTGTAATGCTATAATAAAAACATACACGAAACTTTGTTGTTCTTTATGAAAAAATAAACAAGTGAGCGAAAAACAATCCATTGTTACGCACATTCTAGAGTGAATAGTTTTTATTTTGTGCCAAAGAAACAATTTCGACAGAGTGAACGCCTAATTTGATCTATCTGAGATTCTTAATCAGCCTGTCAATAGCAATAACAGTGAATTAAATCCGAACATCACTCTATTTCTCCATCTGGTTACGCAATATTTTACAAGTTCCATGAGATATTTACTTTTAATAATAATCAATAAGAAAGCACAAACCGTCAATTTGTTATACATGTGCGAATATTCATAGCACGGCAATCGCCACACCGCCCGAAATACGACCAGCGCAACTCAACGCATTGTGTTTGCGTTTGTGTTTGTGTGTGTGTGTGCTTCAGTTCAACTAAACCATCATTTACATTAGATATCGAGTTCACCACTCCACCGTGTGTCAATTTGAACTCGAAATAGTACACAAAAGAAGAACAATGAACAAATATTGTGTGGAAATTATGTTGAATTCGTAATTATACATAATATTATTATATGTTCGGGTTTGACGCTGTCAACTGGATTGGGAATCGTCAAAAAGCCAAACAAAATCTATATAAATACATGTAAATGACAAATGAGCACGACATCTTATCCAGATCTGTTTATGTTAAATAAATATTACCTTCGAGCTGCAATTCTTTAATATTTATTTTTGTTCGTTCGTTCGTTTGTTCGTTTTCTTTTTGCTCGTTTGCCCTTTATTGAGTGTGTTTTTAAATTGTCGCACGCATCGAGGACTTGAAACATTCCATACCTTAAAATCACGATGCGATTCTTGTTTATATTTGTGTGACAAAAAAAAAACTCACTTTTCCAATTCTTCCAATTCTTCCAAAGAGAAAATGGTTGGGTTTCATCTCGGTTTTTATTTACTTCAATCATTCTGTTTTTATGAACAATCATTATTTTTCTTCTCTTGGTCAGTTTGCCATCTCTTCAAATTGAAATGGTTGTGTACTTTTGTCAGAAGAATTGAAAAGTTAGATTTTAACCGTTCAAAAAGGCAACCGATTAAATGGGCTATGAAATCATAAGATAGAGAAAAAGAAAGACCAGCTGAAGCAATGCCGGTCACTCATGGTTAATATTGGGGCTCAGTATGCGTCGTGCATAACGTTTTAATTTCCTGCCACAATTGTGAAAGTACCGTCAATTAATGATAGGGTTGACTCATTTGTCAACTCCAAAGCATGAATAATGTTTTACAGCAAACAGCAAACCAGTAAAACCGAAAGAACGAAATACATTTGAATCAAAGACTGGCCCCGAATAAAAAAAAAGTGTCTCATTCAGTACTTTTGGTGTGCTTCAGTTTGTTAATCGGTTTGTTTAATGCGACAGCCACTCTCGTCCATACACCATCGAAGTTTCAATGCACGTTTTACATGACAACGTCGACAATATTTACATCACACTGACCCGTCACCAAATGAAAAAAAAAACATTTTTCTCTCTCTCTCTCCCTTTGCTTAAAACAAAGTCGATTGTTTGGACCAGCGGAGAGACTGAAGTAAAAAAAACGTGACCATAATTCAATTTGATTTATTCAAAACAAAGACCGAGATAGAGCGAGAGTGAGAGAGAGAACATCAAGCGTATGAATCTCAAAACTGTTGCGTAGAAGCGAGGGGAAAAGTGGATGCAAATGACTTGAATTATATTTTGTTTGTCAATGTTTGGTTCTTTGAACGTGTTGCTCGATTCGTGAGATAGAGAGTGAGCGCTTTATTCGGCTGTTGGCTGTCTTTTATGTTTCATAATTGTTGAGCCGCCTTCCCGAATTGCCGAAAGAGGTATATCGCTTGTTGTTCATCGCGCTCACCGTTTCTAACATTTTTTGATAAGATATACGCTTAAATGAGCGTCAATTTTCAAGAAGCGCTTCAATGAATCATTTTGAGAGGTAAATTGAGCGAGCGAGCAAGCGAGCGAATGACAGAGGAAATAGAGAACGAAAGAGAGTGTGTCGCTTGACAAGACTAAATCACAGAATCACAGAAAGCAGTTTAAAATGCCTTGATCTACGAAAAACAAGCAGCGCACCTTTTTTGCTTTAATATTATTATACAACCGTTTCGGCAATTTACTTAGTTAATTTCATTGAGAAGAAGAAGAAGAACAACACGAAAATAAAAACATTTTTCGTGATGTAATTTTTATCTAAATATCCAAGAGTCTCTATTAAATCCAAAATGAGACAAATAAAAGTGATTAATAGCCATTGACAACATTTTATCGAATAATGCCCTGGTCGAGTGTGTGCGGCTGCTGTTGTTGTTGTTGTTGTTGGGCTCATTTTCCACATTCCAATTTCAGCCGTTGCTCGACTCCTTCTCAACTGCACTTCAACACAATTCATTTACATAATGTCACAAATGTTGTGCTGTCCATCGCGCTTATCGCTTGCTATCGCAAGCTGAATCCAATTATCAAAATCGAATGATGAGAATGTGGCTTTTTGTGTCGTTTCGGTTGTTTATTTTGGTTTGGTTGTTGTCTTGTTTTCGGTGCATAGCATGTTTTGCTATTTATAATGTGACGTTCTAATCAGAAATAACACGATAACCAAATCTAAACGATTAAATTATGCGTCATGAGGCCGAAAATAAAGGTTGACAAAATGAAACATTCACTGAATCAAAGTCATAAAACCAAAATTTAAGACCAAACTAAAATGAAATGAAATGATGTCCAGCTAATGCAATTGCATGTTCTTGGCTTCTGTGTGCGCTTCACGTCCAATCGTCGTGTTTGCCTGTATATTTTTGTTCTTGAGTCCTCAAATTTCGTTTCATTTTCTCTGACATGTAAACATGTTTGATTAGTTTGTTACACCGTTACACCTTAAAAGGTTTCTAGTTTGTTCGAAAGAGTGTAAGCTGAAACAAGCAGGCCCATTCCAAGGCCCATTCCAAGGCCCATTCCATAATTTTCTCGGCATTTATTTATTTTCCCATCGTTTCACACGCAATTAAATGCATACGTCCAAACAGGTCAATCAACATAAACTGAATCAAATAATTCACACTTATTTTATTCCATTCAGTTTTGTTGAGCGATCGCTCGAGTGAATGGTGGTGTTGTTGTTGATTCAAAAGTTCTATTGTCACTTTGTGGTGGCAATTTCAACAGACATGTATAGTGCTTAAAATGGCCCAATCTCGTGCATATTATGAATTTCAGATTCGAATATTAAATGTCGAATGTTATGATATTTGAATAATGAAGCCACTGAAAGTGCGGTTGTGCTTTTGAAGTGGATTAACTCAAAAATGCTCAATTAATAATTAGGTTCTGGATTGAGCACTTCTTTAATTAACTCGTTCACTCAACCAATACCCATAGCTATTCTCGTATAAAATTATTCTGGATCAATAATTGCGCTAAAACATGATTTTCTCAACACATTTTTGGTTTTGCAATACCAAATACAAAACCCACAATCAATTGAATTCCAATCACACACTATAGCAAATTAGACGCATTATTGTACTGCTTAACCGAATTTTCGCTTTGAAAACTTCAATAATTCAAAATTCTCACACTCTTCGCACACTCTCGAACACATTCGAAAATGTAAATCAATTAGCACAATTCACTGCGATGCAGCAAATTGAAAAGATGGTTTGGTGTGAGAAGAGTGAGGCTCATTTTCAACTGATTACATTCGATTGATGGTGAAATTTGCTAAGAACAATGTGGTCAGAGAAATGCCTTAGTTTGTGGCATATAAAATGTTGGCAATTGCCAGCAAATAGATTACAATGAATTGAACATTTATTGATTCCATTTATTGCAGTCCATTCTATCGCATTCAATGGCCAGAAAAAAAACACATTCACTGACAGCCAGCCAGGCCGATCGCCCATTAAATATTGATAGTGGTATATTGTAAATCCTATTTTGTTGCCCTCCTCTCCGTTTCGTTGATTTTGGTGCGGATTCACACCGATGATAAAAAATTCATTATCGATTTTCAATGAACACACAGCTCTTATAGAAAATGCAATCCGTTGATAATTAGAAACTATTGTTAGCCGACTGAACCGCACACTGCCTCCCTTTCATCATGATCTCAAAAAGAGCGATCCACGTCATTTGCCAATATTTCATATTAATTGAGTAATCAAGAAGTGCCTTTAATTGCCACAATCGCTTTAAATGCCACTGACGCAACACACACACACACACACATACGTTTACATGTATCACGAGAACGGGACAAATATTCAATCAATTTATCGTGGTCAATCGCGTAAAAATGCGCACAAATTCCCCATGAATTCGAATGGTTTCGATATTCCAAACGATAAAGTATTACCCAAAAAAATGAGTTCAACACACATACGGACGCACACAAAATGTCAGCGAGCGAGAGAGCGAGAGAGCGAGTGGGATAGAAAACGCGCAAAGCGGCTCAATATTTTTGATTTATGTACTCACTATTACCGGGTCAGACATCATCATTACAATGCATCCATCGCACATTTTACGTTTCGGAATTAATCCGATTACAATTTTTTGTTTGGTTTGGTTTGGTTTGGTTTGGTTCGGTTCAGTTCGCTGGCAATTGTTGTTGTACTGTAAACCAAGTGCTATGCCGGTGTGCGCTAGCGCCTTCATTGATGCTCGCTCAGCTCATACAAATTACCCATTTCCAAATTACCTGTTCACTGATAAATCTCGGCTCTTAGCCTTTTATACTCCGCGTTGTTCCGTTCATGTTCGGCTTTGATTTTTTTTTTCTTCGATCAACAAGTTTTTTAAAATAGCATTAAATATTGTATGACAGCAGTGAGCAGCCGTTCAGAACAGGATTCAACACAAATACGGCGCAATCAATGGAATAAGACGGCACAAGTACAATAAAATGAAATGAGAAAAAAAGCGGATTAGTTGTGGACTCTTTTTTTTCCATTCGCTCTTTTTCTTCCTCAAGCTTTGGTTTTGGGCTCTGGCGCTGGTTTTGATTCTGACTTGAAACTGTTTATTTTAAACGTGCAAAGGTGCTTTCCTTCGATCAACGACAATTTCATTCGATTGTTATTGGATGTGATTGTACCTTTTCTCACATGTCGTTTGGCATTAAAAACAATATCCCGCAATAAAATACACACAGCACATAACATGCCCGAACAACGAACCAACAACAGAAAGAACTTTTTAAATTCATTTCTCACCTAATCCCCGAGCATTTTGCACCGTTCGTGTTTTTTGTTTCTTTGCTGGCTTGCTGTTCGTTGTTTGGCGTTCATTGTTTGAAAGTTGTTCAGTTTTTGACATTTCACACACAAAATTATAAAATTCATAGTTTTATTGAGTTGTCAGAAAGAAGCTTACGGTCGAACGTTGTGTGCCTTTTGTGCATTTTTCGATAAATTATGATTTGCAACAAATTCAAGTCAGACCAATAGTGCTATGGATAATCAGTTGGATGAATGAGCAGAGATGTTGAGAACGGGTTTTTGGGTGGCAAAGGTGAAAGGATTTATGTGTTTATACAAATAAAAATTTCGCAGCTGAAGTGATGGTTTTGTGGTTGACATCGATTGCTTTATATTTTGGCTTTTCTGGCAACAATAAGAGTGAACGGGTGCACAAAAATAGCATTGGTGTCAGTTTCGAAACCGAGGGAATGAGCGAGCGAGCGAGCGAGCGAGCGAGCGTATGATAGAAGGAAATTACTGGCTGCTGGTGAAAAATCGCAAAATTGCATTCATTGCCCTTATCATCCAGACTATTGCATTTCAAGCGCACAATATGTGGATTGGCCGCAAAAGCCGACTTAATCAATGACTACATTTGGAGTGCTGCGTTCTCTTGTTCACTTGCTCAGCTGTTGAGTGTGAAAGAGAGCCAGCAGCATCACATCAGCACCTCAGCCGTTTATTATCGCTTCAAAAAACCTCATGAATGGATAAGTGCCATGATAGAGTTACTTGATGTGTTGCAAAACTTTGTTGATGTGCGCCCAGTTTTAGGGGTTCTTCCTATGTGTGTTTGTGACTCTCACTCACAGCTCATCATAAAATCCACAATTCTGCACAAACACACGAACAGTGTTTACAGTTCACTCTATCTCTATCCTTTTCACACGATTTCATTTGGCCGATGTGGTGCAAATATTTTTGTGTCTAATCTGAATTAGTTATGAATTCAAAGGGTATGAAAATTGGTCGAGAGAAAGAGTTTTTTTTGTGTGTATTGTGTAAACTTTATGTAGTAAAGCCGAATTTGGTTAGCATACAAAAAACCCAACTAAAGTATAATGACCGATGCAGTTGCGCATCAACGAACATAAAATGCATATCCTATAATAATTAATTTATTGTTGATATCCTTCAATAATTTGATTTTTTTTTAAATGTTTAATTTTCAGGCTGTCTCCTTGACGGAGTCGCAGCATCGGCACCACCAGATGTACCACCACGAAATCCAACAATGAATCGAATGAATGGTCGTGTTACCGGCAACCCATCAGATTTGGGCGTAGACTTTGAACCATCGTGTTTAGTAAGAACGCCATC
The DNA here is from genome assembly GCA_030463065.1 of Aphidoletes aphidimyza. Taxonomy (NCBI): domain Eukaryota; kingdom Metazoa; phylum Arthropoda; class Insecta; order Diptera; family Cecidomyiidae; genus Aphidoletes; species Aphidoletes aphidimyza. Next base: position 1,162,587 of record CM059997.1, read on the forward strand.
TGGAAACGTGTACATTCCAAGTGGAAATTTAAGTGAGTGTCCTTTTTTCCAATGCCAACATAGCGTTGCCACATTATTTCCCCATGTAATCATTGCCTCATCAATTAATTTAACTGATTTAAACGAATGACTGGTTCAACGAACAATAATTCATTAATTTATTAGCACGCTCTCAATATCACTCGGTGCAGAAATTAATAAATTGCTTATTTGGATTGGACTATCTGTTATACGATGGACTATTTTCTCTCTCTCGCTCACCGATCCAATTTTTTTTTTTCAATAATTATTATCGCTGAAATTCGATTACACGCGCGCTCATATTAACAAAAAAAAGTCATCTCTTTTTTTATTGTTGCTGTTTCAATTTTTTGGTCAACATTTCGCAATGTTCGACATTGTACAAAGTGAAACAACACAGGGAAAAAAATAACAACCCAGATTTAATATATAGCCGCACATTTGCGGTAGCATTGATAAAATAAAATGAATACCGTTCGAATCAATACTTTTTGCATGTTGCAAATCGTTTGATAATTGAATGCAATTGTACTGTCGTGCACGGAGACGGAGACGAACGGTTTCTTTGTTATCGAATGCATCTCATTATTTATTCATTCCGTGCAGTTTGTCGTTGGGGGGGGGAGGGCTGTGCTGTGCTGTGCCACACAATTCGCAATATGATGAATATAAGAAAAGTTTTGTATGGCATTTCAATTAGATATTATCATTTCAAAATATTACAATCAAACGATAATACGAAACAATAAGCTACAAATCATCGGGCTTATGTGAATGGCATTCTATCCAATTTGATCGAAACACACATAATCAGACCTCAAATATTGATGCGATTATTTTAATCACCTGAATAGCTGACGAGAAAAGCGAGACGAGTCGAGACGAGGCGAGACATTCGGACCGAGTGTGTGTGTGTCGTTCGTGACGATTACAATGTATGATTACGTTTCACACACAATTAGAACATAATCGGCAACCGCTCTAGCTCTACCAGCCAACAGTTTTGTCCCCAGTAAAATGCTATAAAATACTGGGTCCAATCTACTTAATCTGTTTTGTATGAGTTATTCAATGGTTGTTGTGTATATAATGTGCGTACCATCGCCACCACCAAATTATCAAATTATCGTGTATTCATATTTTATTAACACTGACACATTCGCTCATAGTTTCTCGTTCTCTCCTTTCTTCCAATTCGATTTGCCAGTCACTTGCGCGCTCATACATTCTGTTGCCCATATTGATTTGACCATCAGTGCAAACATTCTCACTTGAATAGCCCACATTACCATGTGTTTCCGTTAATAATTTAACTATATAATATATTTCGATGAATGTTCGAATGTTCGAATGTTCGAATGTTTGAATGCTTCTACACATGCAAATGCAAAATGAATTTGGCTAAAACCGGGCCTTGCATCGAAATACGCAACATTATTACACATTCATTCAATGCATTAGCTCGATGATTTGACGTTAAACTTGAAATGTCTTCATTTGAGCGATTGATAGTGCATCGGAATTTATGCCATTTAATGGAATGAAGGTTATTTGTAATTAATGCCACTTCTTCTTCTTCGAAAAAAAAAACAGAATATTGAACTTGGATATGTCGTCCTTACGTCAAAATGGCAATTATTTCACTAATTTAATGTCATCATCGTCATTTGGAACATGTTTCGAGAGTATCGCATAGCTTTGACAACGAAAATGCTCGAAAAATGTGCGTCAAATAATATTGGCCCCGAGATATTGATTTAAAGAAAAGGTCAACTTCGGTTTATTTATACCAAACACGAATAAAAAATTAACTGTTTTAATTACAATCTCACAACCATCAATTTAGGTCGACTGCCTGGAATTTTGGATTTGTGCGTCGATAGTTTTGATCATACTACAAAAATACAGCTTTTAAATGGGGAATGTATTTTTCAGGATTTCAATTATTTATTCCTGTTGATGAAGGAAAAAAAGCTTCCATGCGCTACTAAACAAAGAAAACGCTTTTTTCACTTCAAACATTCTTTTTTTTTATCTTTTCCGAAATAATAAAAACAATTGAAAACATGCGCCCCATATACAATTATTCATGTTATTGCTGGTAATATTTTGATGGAAAAGATAAATCTAAATTACAAAAAAAAAAAAAATGAAACATTCTTGTGAGAACCAAAATAAAAATTCAGCTCCGATGTTGATTGTTTGTATTAACAAAATAGAAACACAAACGCGCACACCATCCATTCCGTAATACAACCGAATGACAAAATAAAGCGAGACCGAACACGTAATCATATATGTGTTTGGTTTTTGTTCGAAATATTTTTGGTGAGTCGTCCCATTTAGTTACGCATGATTTGAGTAATTATTTACGGCTGCTTTGTGTTTTCATTTTGATCGATAAAATCCATGAACGCATTTTCAGTGGATCTGTGTGCGTATGTGTATAAATGCTAAAAAGTGGTACAAATATTATTACTGCGATTGAAACAGGATTCATACCAAAAGCATTGAACATGGAACTGACTTTTATTCTCAAAACTGACAGTAACGACTGGAATCACATATTTTTCGAAGAAATAATTTCGCGCTTCAAACAGTAAATTATTGATCCGGATATGATTAAAATACATGTGAATTAAATGAAGCAGGGAGAGTTTTTGCCTATGAATTACACATATTTTATAGCATTCGAATATTGGATTTTTTTTACCGAGTGTGAGTTGAATTTGGGGAACAGTGACACGAACAACAACATCAAAAGCAATAGCAACAAATATGAATAAAAATATGAAATTTGTTCTGGGTCGAGTGAATCTCAGACGACGGTCGAAACTGCTGACTACGAGCCAAGAGAGATAGAGAGAGAGAGAGAGAGAGAGAGAGAGTGATGGCGAAACGATGGATGCATGAAAAAAGGCATTTCTTGTATTTTTCCATTTGGATGAGGACGAGATACCATTATTCCCAAGGCAAGAATTAAAGCAAACACATAAATTGGCTTGACATCTCACGTACATAAAGATTGAACTCTTGAACTTGGCTCGTCACTTACGCTCGAACTATATTTTCTATTCGATTCGATTCAATTCGATCCTTTCTTCTTCGTCTTCAGTTCTTTTCGTTCTCTCACTCTCTCAAATATTTTTTTGTTAATGTCAATGTGAAGCGACGGGGAAAACTGCCTCTTATTTCATTGATTCAATCAAATCGAACCGAAATGACAAGAAAAACGGTCAACACCAATTCGGATAAGTATCAGGTCAGAAAAATGATGAAAATGAACCCGGTAAATAGTGTAATATCTGCTGTACATTTTTATTCGTGTCCTTTACACAAACAGTGAGAATCCGCATACGCGCACATCGCACAGGCACACTTTTTATTTCTCAGAGACAAAATTGAAAACAAAGTTAAATCGAAGTAAAACATTGATTTTGGTTGTTGGTTTAGTTTTTGTTGTTGTTGTTTTTGTTGTTCTCTTTCTTAACGCACCCCATACCATTATTCAATATTCGTCTCTATTATTATGTGACTTTGATGTGTTTAGCAAGTCAGCACACGCGCGCGATACACAAAAGCGATACATGCACAAGTTTTGTTTCGTTTATTCTGTGCGTGAAATGTTGGCCCGTTTTTCTTGCTTTGGCCGTTTGAACACACCAAAGTCTTTGAATCGTAACATTGACATTTAACTAAATGGAAAACCAGAACACACTCACACGCAGCTCTCTTTTTTCCATCTATCACACGCACACAAATTCTGGAGCTAAATTCAAGCGCTTGCTATTGTTTGTTCGACGAGCGTCGTATAATTTTGGGTGCTCAACAAACGCACTTTAGAGAAATCGACAGAAAGTTTTTTTGTTTTTTTTTTTGTTTTGTTCACATTGAAACGAAATCACGTATACATCCATTCTCTATCTCGATGTGTGTTCGATTTTGGGCATTTCACAGATTCATCCAGACGATCAGCAATGAATACAGAAGCGCACACACACTCTTTATGATGAGATTGAGATAGCAGCTGAAAAACCATAATCAAAATGGTAAATTAATTCTCTCTCTGTGCGTTTTTTTTTGTGTCATTCTTTCCTCGCTGCTAACGATTGATTAAAGTCACTGTCATCTTGAGTCGCGTGTGTTATGTCTCAGTTGTATCTATTGATTTGCTGCTGATGTTGATTGTTGAAAACACGTGCGAGATGCGAATCGCACTGCTGAAACCCTCAAAACCATCGCACACACTCAGCATGCATGCCATTATGAAACAGTTGAAATGGAACATATCAAATTCAAGAGAGCATGATTCACGTTTTCAGCACACACCGACACACATGAAAAGCAACTCAGATACGAGACACATGAGAAAAAAAAATGAAAATGAAAACGGAAACGAAAATAACAACATCGAATCTCGCGATTTTCAATAAAAAGAAATTTGTCAAATGCACAGATTTTCTTTCTATTTTAAGCAACCATTCCACTTCTGAATGTTTCAAGCATCGTTTGCATTGAATTCGACTGTAGAGTTTAAATATGCAAAGTGTATCTCAATTGTAGAACATTTGTGTATTTTAACAGCAGTACTTGTGCTAAGCAAGAAAAATTTACTCTCGAGTATAAATTTAAAAAAAAAGTCCGCAAAATGCACGATAAAACAAATGTCTTCATTTCACCGACCCCGATCAAGGAAAATGTGAAAAATAAACGAACGAACGAACGAAAAAAAATTAGAATAAATTCATCATCAATACCAGATGACAATGTAATTTAGCTCATGTACAGGATTTTAAAATAGTTTGCTAAAACCAAGAGGTTTTTTTTTTCTCTTTCGCTCATGCTGTTTTGGTGTGATATTTTTTATTACACAAACAAAAAACTGTTACATGTGTGACACAATAACAGAACCCATGTATTACATATGAATAATTAACTTCGAACAAAGTGAAAAAGTCAGTATTCTGGATCTCTCTGTCATACATTTGCACACATACAATCATCCAGCTTACCTCGTGTGTGTTTATGTGTGTTACTTATTTGAGTTTACCGTGCATTCTTTTTTCCACTCCGATTTTCGTATTACCGTCAAAGTGAAGTGAGTGAATGAAACGGGAGCGAAGCAAAGAAGTGAGAAAAAGCAATCTAAAAATTGTCGTCAATTTATTTAAATGATATGCTACCACAAACAATAGAAACAGCAACCGAAGCAAACGTTGTTAAACCGAAAATTATACCAAGAGTAAAAACATAGCCAAAAACCCATGTGTTAGTTATGTCAGTAAGCAACCAATAGAGGTAAAGAGGTCTCCTCCCTGTTTTCCGATCAACTGATCAAAATTAACTGTAAAAATCCATTGTATTTTATACGCAAATGGCATATTTATCCCGAACGCGTTCGGTCGACAAATGAACGAAATCAACACACACACGATTAATATGTGAAACGAAGAGCGCGCATATTTCATTTTGTTCACCCGATCCAGTTTTCATCGTTTGTCGTCATCCACACATTTCCATTCATTCATTTGCTCTCGGCCCATTGTATTATTTTTTCATTTAAAGTTAATCTGTTACAAAAATATATTCACGTATATGGAAAATTTATGCCATCGCATAGAAATTGTTCATAGATAATATAACAATAAACAAAATGTTTTGAATAGAGGAAGAAAGAAAGAAAGAAAGAAAAAAAAATGCGAAACGGGAGAGAAAAAGGCAATTCTCTGGTTCGTTTGCACGGGGCCGATGCGTCCCCTGAAGAAGCAACACACAATAAATGAAACAGTAAAACATTGAAATACACAAAGTCAATGGAAATCTTATTTAGAGCAATCCGAGATCGGTTGCAACAACTGTGTATATTCGCGTGTACCAATCGCTCTCTCTTTTCGAAAAAAAAGGGGCTAATTTACACTGGGAATATTAAAAGGGACAGTGTGCCGAGATGTTTTGCGCACAATTCATTCGCTCTCTATCCTCTCCATTATGCTCGGTTATTGTGTGTGTTTGTGTGTGTGTGTGTGTGTTGTGAATAAATTAGTAGTGAATCGGTAACATATGCATTAATTGGAATGAAAATATTCGGAAGACAGAATGACATCAAATTAAATATGCAAGCACCAACCGAAGCAAGCGATGAGCAAGCACACCAAAGGAAAACACAACATATAATACACTCGGTGTTGTTGTGTCCTCTGCTTATTGACGAAAGAATGAGGTATGTTCTGTGTGCACTCGCTTGATCATTCATTCGGCTACAGCGACAAGGGAGTTGAATTTTAGCTGCGATTTTATAGCACCGTAATATACAAAGGTTAAACAATGTGATAATGTCTCATAAATCCACATCAATCTCTCTTATACTTTTTATACAATTCAAATATCCACTGTTTTTCAACTGCCTGGTATTTTTTTTTTTTGGACTGGGTCCCGTTCTTTCCATCTCTATTTCTCTCTCTGAAATAAAATCTCTGAAACTGAATTAAAATATTTGATTTATTTTGACCTTATGGTCGAAAATAAGTCGTTTTCTTTTTGCGAATTAACCATGCATGGGTTCTCATTGAACTCGAATTCTGTCCCTAAGTAGGAACTCCACACTTAAGGCATATATTAATCGAATCGAATGATTCAAGAAAAAAAAAACATAATCACTTTTTTTTTGTGTCAACCATGTGTTCGACAACGAAACATATCGGTCCTTGTGTCAACAACATCCGAACCAGAATATTTAACAACAACAAAAGTAACAAAATAAACGTAATGTAATCGTTCTCTAGAGCACTAAGTCATTTAAGCTGTGAATTCAATCGGCATGCCTTGATTAGCATGCATCGTACTTATTAGATGAAAATGACACTCGACACGCACCAGTTTATGTATGATGATTGAGTCGAAGCAAACTGAAAATGGATTTATAACAGGATCTATTTGCACTCTCGTCAAAAAAAAAATCTCTGTCTGAGATGTATCTCAGCTTGCCATGGCAAGTCGTCGAACGTATATTGAATTGTATACCGAACGCAAGAATTAACAAAAAAAAAAAAACAAGAAGCGCTAGCATTTAGGGGCGAAATGTCGTATATTCTCAAATGTCATACGAATAACAAAAGTAGTGGCAAAATCATTGTCGTTTCAGCTCAAATGAACCAAAATTGCAACAAAAATAACAAACACACACACACAGCGTCAGGCAAGCGACTACGACAACATAATTATTTCTTTTTAAATGATAATACGAAATGCAGTAACGCAAAAACGTGTTGCTTTCACATTTCATTAGGAAAGCGTGTGCACAATGGCAATCATATTAATGAAGAAATGAATGGCTCTTTTTTTCAATCTCAATTTCTCATGGCATGAGTTCGTTTGCTTTTGGCTTGTACGTTCTCCGTATGTGTCATTTGTCGCCAGTTCGAATCATTTACACTTGGTGCATCGATACAGTGTGATGCGACATCGAGGCATCTCGTTGGCTAAAATTACCCTTCTCAATTCATCGGCTGAACTCAAAATCGGCTTGAAAATGTTACGAAGCGAACGCAAGAATCGAAGTGAATGAAGTGAATAAAAAAAAAATTATACGGAATCGAAGCGAAGGGGACTACAAAATTGATTTGTTTCAGTTTTTGTGTCGATTACAACCCGACAACGATCTGCCGAAACAGGATGAAGTTCGATTCGCCACATGAAAGAAATATTGCACAAATTCGATGCCAAAAAGAGATTTATAGTCTCGGCATCGGTCTGCTTCTCTCTCTCTCAGTCTTTCACGCATTCGCTATGTGCTCGGGCTTATTTGTGTTGCGCTCAAACTGATTATAGAGTCACAGGCTGTTCAAGATTTTATGATTGAAAATGGCGAACAACTGTATGTAGATTGATAATTTATTATTCGTTTCATTTTGCTTCGTTCACTTTCCATGGCCATTCACGTTCTCTTTCACTCTTTCGGCGTTTTTTGTTTTGACGATGAATTTCGCAATTAGTTTATTGTGCTCTTGACAATCCGTCAGCGGCTGATGTATGCGCTCCGCGATACATATTCTAACGAAATCAATCGTTGATCTTGATGATTTTGCTTGAATACACACGGTCAAATGATGCAGAAGGAATCGCATTAGCAAACATTGAAAAAAAATTAGACGAAGCAAAAGAACCCGTCAATCCGGGCGATTCACACATACATAAGAACGAGAGAGAGAGAGAGAGAGAGAGAGCGAGCGAAAATGAGTGCACACCACCAAACGGGCCGCATTAAAATGAACACACGACCAACAATAATGACTGTGAAGTGGGAAAAAATATGATGGATGTCTCACTATTCGTTTAGTGCTCATTTAAATGATGACGAAAAGCGCAATCAATGGACTATTAACTGAATACATTTTTCATTCTAATGACCGAACCAAATCGGCGTTCTCCGTTTCGCGCACTGATCTGGTTCAAAGGTGCAACAGTGTCTGTTCATCAACATAACACAGTCTCATTCTTTAATCGTGTTTCACTTGAAGCTTGAACAACAGCATTTCGATCCTTTTTTTGTATTCTGATTATGAGGCGTATCGTTCTTTTGCTCGCAATTCTTTAACGGAAACGATGGTTTCGCTTTGAATCACCTGCAATTAATTTAAAATGAAGATGGAAGCGGCGGTGGCGGCAACTATTTAAACAAAAAAAAAGATGTGATGTCTTGTAAATGTCCCCCCGAAATTGTTTCACTTCGCCGATTTGCGCTTTTTATTCTCTGTGGCACCATTTTGTTGAATACCAAATGTAGCACTTTATAGTTGATATATGGAAACATGAAGCGTCGAAGCGTTCTCTCGCGCTCTCACCTTCTCACGTTCTCTTTGTCCGTCTCATCATCATTGAATTGGCCAATGAATCGCAAAGACAATGCAAAAACAAGTAACAAGATAAAAACAAAAGCAGACACAACGTGCAAAGATTCGAAAACATGGACACAGTACGTCAAGTGAGCTATTTATATTTGTACATATTTGTTTCCTTTTCATTTGAAATGAATGCTAAAGTGAGCACAAGAGAAATGAAATGAGAAGAAGAAAAAAATGACAGAAATTGAAGGAGATTGAGAGGAAGGGACAGAGTGGGATATATAGAGAGATAGAGAGACGCAAAAAGAAAGAAAAAAAATGTTTCATAGAAGAAACACCATTATCACGAAATTAGGTATGTATTTACAATGTACTTACGAATCATCAAATAAATTGCTGACAATATTTCATAACACACGGCAAACCAAATCCAATCCAAAAATGGAATACCATTTTATGAATACGCGCCACCAGAAAGAGCGAGCGCCATTTAAAAAAAAAAAAAAAAAAAAATAAAACGAAGTGAAGCACAAGCCACAGCTACTAGTGTTCGGTTTTATATGCCCCAGCAACTGCTACAGCAAAATGACAAATGTCATAGAAATCACTTTCAAGCAATTTGTTCAATTGTTCGACAAAAGAATAGGCAAAACGAAGGAGGAATTCATGTAACGGCGATGATTCAAATTCACGTCGATTCTTTTTCTGTCTGTTTTTCCTCTCTGGTCATATTGTCTTTTCCATGCCCGCCGCATTAGCATGAATATATAAAACCAAACTGTCGGTGCCAAATGAAAAACGTAAACACATTAAAAATGTAAACAGCCGCTTAAATTGTTGGGAATTATGAAAAATTCACTGACAAAATGGTCGCCGATTAACAAATGAAATTTAGAAATTGCATTGGCATAAGCACGGTTTATCGGTGAGCACGCTCAAGAGCATAGTGGCAAGATTTAGGCTGCGGGGGCTGTTTAAAGAACATCATCGTGTGTTTTTTTTCGGTATGTTCATCGCGTCGCCGATCAGCTTCATTGCCACCACACACAAAAAACCAAATAACAAAAACATCCACGGTAAAATGTTTCTTTATGATTTTGTGCAATGTTTAAGCGTAAATTATGTCATTTGTCTTCGTCTGTTTGCAGCGGATTTGTCAGATCGACACTTTACCTCGATTTGGCATAGAAGTACAATGACAGAATGAAGTGTGAGCGCATGAAAGAAAGAAATCCTCCCCCGATTGTGCGATTGAATGGCATTTAGTCACATTATAAATACATTTTCTTATCGGTTCTCACCGATGAAAAACACACATTTTTGCGGCTCATAAATGCTTGATGCTTAACATTTGCACAGCGCACACACTCACAATCGGAATACATTCCGATTTCGCCTGAAACTCAGACATTTTTCAATAGATTTGACGTAGACATTTTGGCTCATGTTGAACATTCGACTATGTTGCTTGCGTGTTCTGGATTTTTTTGCCCCAAATTCTTTCTTTTTTTTTCATTGGTACTGACTGCTGTTCGTTGTGTATTGTTTTCACTTTAATATTGATGTTACGATAGGGTTGAGAGCTGGCATGCAATGGCTGAGTAGGAGTTTGAAATGTAGTTGTTGCTGTTGCTTTTTTCTTCGCAAGTTTCATGAGCAAAACAGCAATCATAAACATTGAAAATTGTGGCAGAGAGAGAGAGAGAAAGAGGGGGGGAGAGAGATAAATGCAAGCTCACACGCTCTTGCTAACAAATATTTCACGTTTGCCGAGAGCAAATCCGTTCGGTTTTGCCTCTATAGTAAATGTAGTCTGTACTCTAAAAATGAATCAAGAGTTGGGTAGAATGATGATAACGGGATAAAATTAAAAAGCAAGTTGAATTTTATTTTGTATTTTGATTAAAACATGAGTTTTACCAGCTGCTACCGTCGAGTGCCAGCTTTTGATTTGCATGAGATTGAATCAGGCCGTATAATATACAAAGGCAACAACCATCAGCCATCGCCCATTACCATCGCGCGCGCACGCACGCACAGGCACAGACAGACACAGAGACAAAACAAACCGAACTGGCAAAATAAGAGAACACACAAACAAGAGAGACAAAGAGTTGGGTGCGCGCGCGAGAGTGTGAGAGAGAGAGAGAGAGAGAGAGAAAAAAGCACCCGAATGCGAATAAAAATGCGTGTTGCCAGATACTTAATTTATGCGTGATGATGTTCTTCTTTTGTTTGATATAATCGTTAGCTGGTCTGTCGGCTGTTTTGGCCAAGGGAAAAAGCACGGCGCGTCAAACACGAGGAATAGAGACGAGACAAGGCAATATGACGCAACATCCGACAGCTCACATATTTTGCACATCTTTTCTCAATTTTCCGTGTACAGAGACTTACCACTCGATTTGACTCTCTTTCTCTCTCTTTCTCTTCTGTGCCTGTGTGTATTGATGGTGCTGATTGGCCTTTGAGCACACGAAAGCACCATTTCCATTTCCATTGCCATTGCCATGATTCATTTGGTGAGTGGTTCTCACTCATATTGGCATTAGCCAAATATCATACGAAAATTATTCATCGCCCGTTCGTTTGCTCCCATCTACGCTCTAATTTTGGTCTGTCTATCTGAAATTCCCAGTTCAGCATTAAAAAGGAATGTGTGCGCGCATTTTTGATGAAGATAACGGCGGAACATTTTGGTGTTTTCTCTCTCTCTCTTTCTCTCTCTGTGTGTGTGTGTGTCTTTGTTATTGTTTTTCCTTTCGATCTGTCGAAACTGAAGCTTGGTGTATAACGACTTCATACATGGGGATTTTGTAATGTAAAACACCGCAAACCACTCGATAAAAAATTGTACCACCCGTTCTATCCCCGGTGTGTGCGTGTATACGCAAGCATTTATGTGTATATTTTTCACGTTTCATTGCCGTTTGTTTTTGTTCAACGCTGTTTTTTCCCATTGACTTTGCCACTCAAAATCGCATGATTTTCGACCGCAACAATTCCAACTTTTCACGTTTCTACAAACAATGTGCCAACAAATGGCAGAGATGATGCACTCACACACACACACAACTTGAGACATACTTATTCACTCGATCCGCTCGTTCATTCGTTTGCTCTCTCATTACTTTTGTACAAGTTAACGTAACATTATGATACGGAATCGTTCATCACAGTTTCTATTCTTCTTTTTCGTTGAACTTCCGTAAAATTTAATCGCGCCAAACATTTTTGTGCTGGTTGGAATTCACAAAAATTAATGACTTACTGGGTGTTTCATAGCAAATCATGTTCGACGAGGATGCTCAATGCTCGAATGTACAAAAACTTATTTGTTATTTGTACGGAGAGTGAACAGGCGGGGCGCGTTTTGCTCACGCTCGCAACGTTTCGCCTCACATAATGGTATTCGAAGTCGTATAAATGTCTAATTGCGTTGAAATTAATTAATTTACGACTTGACACTTGAGCTAAATATACACTTTGTGTGACTTTGGTGCACAATTCTTTTTTCCCTCTTTTGCATCGGGCGCGTTGAGTGTGCGGTTGATATTGGAGTTCATAATTTTTGGTGGGCCCTTTTCTCGTTCTCTCGCTCTCTCTCTCATTCACTCCTCACTTTCTTTTGTTCAGTCACTTTCGAACGAGCGTCGAAAACATCGACGGCAACAGTGACTTTGGTGAATTAGATGATTATGATGATGATGTTGATTACATAATGTATACTGTACAACTGTCTTTTTCATCCGCAAAAACTTTTGGTTTCACTTAGAAAAATACACACCGAATTTTCACGTGCAAACAAAAAGATAGAAAATCATACACAAAGTGCTCGTATACACGCTACATGGGTGGTCTTGTCAGAATCTAGTCATAGATCTAATGCTCCGTTTCGCATTCGAGAGAAACAAAAGTGAGGTTCTTCCCCCACTGTTGCTGCCACACACCGATCCCGTAAAATTTTGAAAATAAATCACAAATTGTTGATAGCATGATATTTTCGACAAATGCAAACTTAGAGGCTTTCAACTTTCATCTTCCATTCAGTTGCTCGTTCAGCGGATCGACACACACACACACAACATTATTTGCTGAATGCGTCGAAGGCTGAGCGCCATTAATTGCGCGCAAAAGCTCAGCATTCTGGGTTCGTTGCGAGATGCTTGGAAGATTCCACTGAAATTGCTTGGTTCGCTTCAGTCAGCAAATATTATTTTATGCATTATTATGGTTTTATTACCGAAATACTTGACGTTGTTTCAGCTATTGCTATTACAGTTATTGTTCTTCTTTACATTAAAATATAATTAATATATTTTAGCTGGAACGGCAACCGAATTGAGTTCATTTACCACAACTACAAAACGATTTGGCAGCGCTACCACGAAACATCACACAGACAATCAACAGAAATATGTTATAATTCATATATGACAGCATTTTTACAAGTAAAACCCCGAAATCAGAGTTGAATGGGGAAAATGCTATTGAACGAATGAAAAAAAAAGAAAAAGAAGAAGAAGAATTCATGGATTGAATTGGCAATAGCATTCGTGGTGCCGCTGCCATTCAACAATGGCTGATAGGAAATTGAGCGAATAAACATATTTTGCGATAACGTACATAGTATGTGCTACATACCTTGTATGAATTCAAAGCAGAAAAAAAATATCGAAAACCAAGAAAGGCGCTTGAAAACTGACAAATCAATCCACATTTATGCTTGCGATAAAACGTTACCTTTGGAAAATGACACGATTATATGTTGTTGGTAGTTGCAGCCACGCATATTACAACGAAAATCCCGGGTGTTCAACGACTCGAACAGTCGAGCAGTAATACCTCGAGTAAAATGACAAACTAGAAAAAAAAACGAACTAGATGCCAGATGAGATCGACAAAAATCTAATTTGTCTGCCTTCGGAATATGGCGAAACCAACCGAAACAACAACATATTACCAACACTGACACGACGAAAACTTATATCCATTTTGATTATTTTGTTTCAAGAATTTGTCTGTTTATTAAAATGAAATACAATATTTCACGCAAATAATAGCACAACTTGCGAATCTATCCAATCAATAAGTGATTTCATTGTGATGATAACGGCGACAATGCGAGAAAATGTGACGCGAACAGAGAGTGAGAATATTTCGGACTCAACACCTACCTACCGCATTCACAATCACAATTCACACATTCGAGCACACGGTGTGACACAAAAGTACACATTGAAAATCATAATTTGTGATTTTCGTTTGCCATTTAGAATGTTTCAGCGATGGTTTTGGGCTCTCTTCCACTGTCTCTCGCTTTTTCTCACAAATTCTGCCACTGTGTCTGCCGGTTTGCATACTTTCTTGTGCAAAATGGCAACAATGCCAACAAAATACAAAAATGGATTTGTGTCACATCTCTCGTGCCACCTCAACATTGATTGAATTTCTCTCTGGCTGGCTGATTTGTTGTTCGTTGGTTGATGGTGGTGGTGGTGGTGTTGAGCACTGTTCAACACATTTATGTGTGTATGTTTCAAACTCGTGTTGTATCATTCGAAAATTTTCACATAATCGCCAGAAGCGACATTCTGTTGAATTTTTTATGATTGACTCTCAGGAATGAATGTGTCGTTCTAGTTGTTATTGAATTTTATCGTTGTCGATTCGAGAGAAGAAAAAAAAAAGGAAAAGCGTGAATCGGCAGCCAGCACCCATCGTAGCCGAAGCAAGAACGAGAGAGCTTATGTTAGAGAAGCATAGCGCCGAGATACGTAAAAAAACACGAATTTTTGCTCCGTCGAATAGCAAACAATATTACGTATGTAATGCGTGTTATGGAATTCATTCGACTACAAATTCTATTTGTGCGAATTTATGTGTGCGTGCATTTTTGAATTTCTTCGATTTCGTGCCATCACAACTCGGTAAGAGGTTGCGGTAACATTGGTAGCTACCGTAACGTCTATGTGGCCCAAGGAAATTCGCTGAATGCAGCAGCCTCTTTTTTTTATTTTGTGTGTACCGAAAATCAAATCTCTAACACGAGGACACGGGATGTGCGCGCGTCCACGCTTATATCCCCAACATGAATGGTGTTCACCAGTAAATGCATTTCAATATTTGGTGGCATGAGATGATGGGATATAATTTCGCAACAGATAAACGAGAAACAAATCATGGACAAACACACGAAAAGGAACATACTCACACACACAGCACATGCACACACACAGCGAAACGAAATCAACGGCGAAAACGAGAAAATAAAAATAAAGCAAAAAATCAATAAAACGTGCCACTCAACTCGAAAGCAGCCTTCGAATGTGAAAATTTCTGCGCCCGAAAACTCGAATTTTCGAATGAACGAACGTGGGCTGATGTTTGTGTGTGTGTGTGTGTGTGAGTGTGAATGTGTGTGCGTGAGTTTGTCAAGCGATTTTCGTGAAAGTGGCATCAGGTCAGCGAAGCGTTCCATCAAAATTCATTCTCGAAATCTGAATGCTGTCGCATGATTCCGCATTTCAATTCGATTTGATTTACGCCAATATTCGAGCACATGATAAGCGATTTCTGGAATCGAAAGCACAAAGTGCTTATGCTCGGGTGAACGAATGAATATACACACTAACAGGCGAGGGAGTGAGTGAGAGAGCGAGAGAGAACACAGTTGAATCGATAAAATGATGAAGCAAAATATTGCGATGTATCGCTATATTTATATTCCAGTTCCGAATTTTGACTTTCTTTGTCCTTCGCAATAACGTTCATTGCTATAGAATAATGCGCTCGAAGTTTTGCAACGCAATGAATGTCATTTTGTTGCCGGCAGCCAAACGTGGAAATATAAAAATCTAATTATAAAATTTTTACTCATTCGATTAAAGTTACATTCCGTGTGCCATTATGATATTATTGTTATGCATGTCATATGAGCATTTGCATTTTCGAATTTTATATGCATTGCCTGGTGGCTTTACTGCTGCTGCTGCTGCTGCTGCCAGTGGCTTGAAACATGCCAATTGATTGAAGGAGGTGCGCAATCATTTTGCAAACATTCAAATTGTTTCCAGCGATCACAATCATATCCGCATCCGCGCGGACGCCAGAGAAAAACAAACGGATTTGTGCTCGAACGCTAACCTCTCTCGTTTTTCGAATTTAATACTCTGAATCGGTTATCGTATCAATTTTTCATCACGTATAATTTGCATAAATCGTATTTACTTTGTCAATTAGGCCGCGGGCTTTTTTTTTTACCATGAATAGGTGCTTGAAATCTAATGCAAATTTATGCCGTTGTCTCTATGTGTATTGGATGATGCTGTTGATGCCGCTACTGCTGGTGGTGCTGGTGGTGATGGTGGTGGTGGTGGTGGTGCATTTTGTTGTCGACAGTTCTGTATGAGCCCGTTCATTTCTCATTTATTCAAGCACATACTGGAAATTGTGTCGCTCTTACGTGAGGAACACACAAAAAAGGCGTTTTTATTCACAATGATTTTTTCATCGAAGCATTCAACGACTAAATCTCATATATCTCGCCAAATTCAGAGTCCGAGGTCTGAATGAGAGATGCAACTAGAAGAAACGGTTTCGCATGCTTGAAAAATTAATGTTTTGCTTTTCGTCTCGCTTCTTTAATTGGATTTGCAATTGCTCGTTTGCATACATAATCAGTTTTTTTTCTTTGCACTCAGTGAATAAAATGAATTTTTCGAGTTGTGAATGAGGTTAAATTACAATATTATTGTTTATAATCATCGTCGAGTAAATCCATTTTGACGGCCGCCGTCAAACGTATGGCGCGCCGAAATTCACTTTTCGCCTGTTTCTTATTTCTGCCAATTTACTCGGGATTTCACTTTTGCTTTCAGTTGTTTAAGTGAGTTTTTATGGTGATGTCCAAAAAGTTTCGATGCCACGCCATAAATGGGCATGCCGAATTTCGGAATGGAAGTTTCTTGTGTAAATAATTTCGGCCGAAAAGTGTGTGTGTGTGTGTGTGAATTAAACGAATGAACGCATTCCAACTACAGCTGCTTTTATAGCTCTAGTATTCTGGTCTTCTGGTGGTGCCGTTCAATGGCACAAATTGACAAGGAAGCGAGTGCACGCTAAGAAGTCATCCAAACACATTTTAGATACGAATTACAAGCAAATTATTGAAACGGTGGAGTAAATAGCTTGCTGCCAAAATCACAATCACAAACACTCTAAACGCATTCAGATAGCATTTTGTTGGACGGGATGACTGTCTGCGTTTATATATTACACACTGAGACAAAATGAAAAAAATTTCTGCACCCATGAAGAAGTCGAATTGGGCGTTAAACTAGAGGCCAAACGGAGCTCAACGTCACCTCCAGTTTCTCGAGATCAGTTCGTTTGGGATTTTTAGACAGATTGGCATTTTTTGTGTTCTGGGGTGTAGAGAATCTCTACATTTTGGTGTAATTTGCGTAAAAATCAAGTAAAATTGACCATTTTTATATGAATTCAGACTGAAAACGGCTCGCTAAATTCAAATATGATACTCTCAAATAGATTTAACAAATGTAAATTTGCCAAATTTCAGTGGAAATGCAAAATTTCGCTGAAAATCGTCATTTTCTCCTATGAAGCGCGGTTTGATAGCACGAGTCTGCTGAACTACATACTGTATCATGTTTAATGAACAAGCGTTGCAAAGGTCTATTGATTCTCATCAATTTTGGAGCATGATATGTTCAAATTGAGCAAGCTGTTCCAAAGTTATTGACGAAATATAGGAAAAAATGCCAATCTGTCTAAAAATCGCAAACGAACTGATCTCGATAAACGGGAGGTGCCGTTGAGCTCCGTTTGGCCTCTAGTTTAACGCTCAATTCGACTTCTTCATGGGTGCAAAATTGTGTCGCAGTGTGTTATATGAGAAAAACCCATTAGCAAAATACTATGCTGAAAATTACGAGTGTGATTTTGATTGTGAGCTGAGGCAAAAACAATAAACCATCCGAGTCACACAACGGCACAGTAGCAACAGAATGGGAACTGTTGTCCACTTGTTATAATGCAAAACTCATGTAATGACTTTGGCTTTGAAATATATAATGTGATAGCATCCCGCCAACGCCGACAACAGCAGCAGCAGCACCAGTAGCAGCGGCAGCGAGTTAGGGAAATACGGTCGAATGCTTGAGTTTCATCCGCCCGACGAAATAATGAATTGTATTTGCCGATGTTTTTTAACGACCAAAACTTTTACGTACGAATTCGTAAACAGCCCCGGATATGTACTGACAAATATAAAATTAGACAACGAATATTTTGGCATTCAGCGCATTGATTCCCGGTCTAGGTTACTAAATCTTGAACCGCTTTTGTCCGGTACTAATGCATTTTTTATATCTATAAAAGGTCATCGAGTCGAAGATCAACGGTTATGAAACGGCCACCTATGCTATTGATGCCACCACCAAAAGGAGATGAGACAAAGTTCTGTGAACACTGAACAACACTTGATCCGACACTCAGCTCAACCTATTGAACTTTTTTTTTTCTTTTGTTTGCCATAATTAATGGTTGCATTGGAAACAATTTCGACTTCCCATTTCATTAGCTAACTTTTGATGGCCTGATTTGGCCTGATGATTTGGCCGTTTAGCCCTTTTGACTTATAACGACATTCGATTGGCTTAGCTTGGATTGACCTTGATTTGACATCATTCATTTTCATCCATTTTGAATTAATCATTACTAAATTTTTGGGCACTATTTTCTTTTTCATTGCAGATATTAATAAAGGATCACCCATAGATTATAAAAGTGGTTCAGCGTGTTCAACGCCCACAAAAGACACATTGAAAAGTTACGATAGAAATTATTCGGGGCCTGTATTGCCGCCACGTAGCGCAATGTGCGGCGCACCCTCACATCATTATTCAGCACCTTTGAATTTTCGCAAAGGCATCGCTGCAAAATGCTCGTGGAAATGCACGGCGATCGCTGTCATTCTACTCAGCGCTGTTTTGTTATCAATATTGATTTTAATCACAGGTAAGATTCACACCAATTTATTTCATTTATATTGTGCTTATCTTTGTTTGGTCGTCCGTGGTGATTATCGAAACTAAAACGTGATACATTTCAGCTACAAAGATTTGAGTCTCGTCAACTCTCTAGCATAAACAATTGAGTTAATGGTATTAAGAGACACGAGCAAAACAAACATTTAAATTCAAAGGCAACATCTTATCAACTTTACTATACCGAATATAAATCTATTAAAAAGTCTTAATAATTATTAATCATTATATATTACATAATAATTTGACCATTTTTCGCAATCTAGTCGAAAACAAATAGAAAAATAGCTACTGTTTAGTAACTATCTAATTTAAATTCTGGAAACCACACACAGCTAACTAAATTATTATTTCCAGTCTTGTTGTAATATCAACACATTATTCATAAATACACAAAAAAAGCAAGATGAAGACTAAAGGGTTAGGAGTTGAATGCACAAATGAGAATAGTGTGCGGAAAACTTCGGCGTTCAAAGCCGAACAGAAGAAAAAAAAACAAACAAACAAAAAATGCAAACTGCCATTCAACATGATAAATTCATCCGGTCCGTGCCATTACTTGTCTATTATCTGACAACTTGAATGCAAACCACAGAGTTTTGGTTACAAAAATCTAAAAATAAAACGCTCATATATAAATCGCCAATTACTTTCGACTGACAAAAGCAGCACATTTTTTTGTTTTGGCCTGGACTGAATGTGTGTGTTTGTGTTGATTGGTTTTGCTCTAGATTTGGATCGTTGGATGGCTCAGCTTAAATTCGCCTCCTCTGTTCCGTTTCGACGTTTTATCATGTTTAGTATGCATTCAGTATAATTCATGCTATTGATTGGATTTATCGCTGTTTGTCTCACTCCTTCGGTCTTGTATTTGTTGTCTCTCTGTCGCTCTTACACTCCATCCATCCATCCATCACGTTTTAGTTCGAACTCCACCCAAACGATTAGGCTATTGTTTTTATAAATAAGCTATTCATTCTAATTCAAAAGACATTAATGTAATAAATCTTTCTATTTTCAACATTTTTTTCTTCTTCTTCTTTAACTTTTTTTTTCTATATTGATGTACGGTCGCGCGCGCTGCCTGTCGCTGAATATCACTCACTGTGTGTGCACGTGGCGTTTATGGCGATTCATTTGCTTGTTCAATGGACTGCTTCTATTTTTTTCTCTCTCTCTCCCTCTTTTCGCATAATGTTTTTATTTTTGCCGTTCGTTTGCTAAATATGACGATCAACGAAACACCAAAACCGACAAAAAAACAACCTTCCAACAAATTAGGATCAAATGTTTTGACATGGTCGAATCCAGCCTGTAATGTTCTAGTCGGTGAAAATTCAGAAATAACAGCCGCAAAAAGTACTGTACCCGAAACCAATAAATCAACGGCAAATCGATTAAAACCATCAATCTCATCGACGTCATCGCCAACATCGGCCGGAAATTCAGCTGCGAATGGGAATAATGGTGCTGGAGACATTGTCAGCCAGGCAACAGGATCAACTAGTTCAATTGGAGGTAATCTAGATACTAGTAAACTTTCAAATGATTTGCGTCGACATCGACGCAGTTTAGTGAACAATGCGCACAAATCATGGCCGACGTTTTTCAACGTCAACACCAACAACGATAAAAACAACCGTAAAAACAACAACAAAAATAACATCAACAGCAATCACAATGCAAAAAAGAGTCCAACGAATGGTGAAAACAATGTAAAATTGTCGAGAGCACAGTTGATGATGGCAACGGAGGCAAAGTTTAATGAGCAAAGTGTGTCAAGCATTAATGCAAATGGAAATCGGCTCGAATTAACTGAAACATTTATGCAAAGTGGTAAAGATGCGGAAATACGTATTTTTACGCCCACTGACCGAAATTCGGTTGATGGACAATCACAATTTGCGAATATTGTTGCGACCAAAGTGGTGAGACAACGTCGAAACATTAAAGATGATGATGTGGTGCGTTCGAATGGTGAAGGTAGCGGCGGCGGGGGTGATGCGGGTGTGGGTGTGGGGGTGGGTGAGGGTACGAATGATGTTACCTTAACTGAACAGAACAAAAAGGAAGAAACTGAAAACGACGGAAATAGTTGGGTCAACCCCCATCCATTAGCCGCAATGGCAAACAATATACGCCATCAATTTGATGACAGTGATACAACGGTTAGACATTCCGACATCGAAAACCAGGACCGGAAGTTTGATGTAAGTAATTTGATGCTTGACGAGATTGAGCCGCCTGAGTTCGAATTTAAAGTCACTTCGAATGTCGAAAATGAACAATTTGCAAGCGGTTGGCATGGCACTAATAACATCGACAGCAATGCCAATGAAAATAGCTCCGATTCACCTGCAACAAACACAATTAATGAGAATCTCGAATTAATAACCGATTCATTTCACGAAATGTCACGTTCAAATGAAATGACGGTAAATGACAGTCATCAAGCGAATGGCATAAGTATAACTGAGATGCCAACCAAAGTTAAATTAGATCCAACAGATGTAAATGTAATCGATTCGGTTGATCTAACTCGGCAATCATTAATTATTGATAATCAAAACGATCAAAATATGGCAGTTGGTGGAGCAACAATAACGACGACAGAGACAACAACAGCGATGAAAATCGATGACACATTCGGTGATAAAACCAACCGCAAACCGGAAGACAATGATAGTGCGCTGCAAAATGATTCACCGGCAATAATTGTTCAATATGATAAGCAGCCGACTTTAGAAATTAGTAATCTTGATAGTGATTTGGGGGTCGATGAACACGAAACGGCAACAGATTTCAAAGAAAATATGATCGATGCCATTGACGAATCGAATACAATGCAAAGCACAACAATACAACCCCAAAAACCGCTGCAATCAAGTGAGAACAACAGTATCGATGGCAACGGCTATATTGAATCGTCATCTGCGTTGGCTGCCATGAAACATACTGAACCGCGATATGAAATGCTTGACGTGGCGCACAACGAATCAATTAGAGGCAGAGATATGCAACGGAATATGCAACGGATTTTAGTGAATGTGTCAATTGGCACGGATTCGGGTGACGGTACACAAAATCATGGCATTTACATGCTACACGTTTCCGTACCGGCCGGACCAAATCTAATGCCGGCATATTTTGATGGTGGCAATCCACCGCAAACCGCTATTCATGAGCCTCCGATATTCATCAAACCTCAGCCAAACCAAATACCAGACGATGTTGACGCACCACAAGCGCTAAGGCAATCGTTTCATGAATATCATCATCATCAACAACAACAACAAAAACAGCAAGAACCGGGAGGTGCGGATGGCAATTGCAATGGCAATGGCAATGGCAAAGGTGGTGGTGATGGTAATCTTCACCAAAAATCAGCACTGCTCGAGTGCAGTAGCGAAATTTCTCGCTTGAATTCAATTATTGCAAATTTAAATAAAACAATGAACTGCACGAATTCCGCACCCCAGCCTTCAATGTCTTCGCGTAACGGCAATGAAAGTTTAATTGCCACTGAAACAGAGGAGGAAGTAATAACAATCGCAGCAAGAAGCATTGACAATGAAAATCAAAACGAATTTGAAATGACGACGACAGCAACAACCGTGTCTGATTACAATGCGAATGACAATCGCATTAACAACAATAATTTTTGCTTGTGTAATCAAGATATTCCACCGATTTTAATTTTGGAAGGTAAGCGATTTGGCTTACATCCACCACCGTTTCACATCATGGAAAACACATTTCACCGTATCATCATCGTTTGCCTTTCATCTCTTGCGTTCCATCTCGTTCGTTGGCTTGTTGGCTCGTTCGCTCGTTCACTCGTTCACTCTTCCAACCTCGATTCATCAAGACTCAACTTATAACATAAACATGCGCTGCACACATGCTATTTGCTATGCTATGCTATAGTTTGTATGCGTACAATGTGTCTTGTGTACGGTACTAGTACATACTCCATTTCACCAATTCATGGTGTGACGACGAAAGACAAAAGCCATTTTCGATTCCAATTCCCTCTCCAAACGACCAAAAGACACAGAGACTAAATTAATGTAAATATCGGATACAAACATCTTGTACATACTCTTCAGGATATTGACGCGAATAGCACAACAATAGAACAACATATACAACAGGACTGATATAATGACGGCGCATCGCACGCTGTACGCGATTCACGCTTTTAACAACGCTCGAACGAATGAAATGAGAAATTCTGTAATGTCATCAAAAAACCATTCAACTTCCAATTTCATCTAATATATATATATATATATATATACGAGAGCGAGAGCGAGAGAGCATGCTCTTGCTAAAGTTTTACGCGCTCGACATTCACTACAAACGAGAGGAACTGCAAATTGAAAATAATTTAAAGTGTGTGTACAAAACTTGAAAGTGAAACATTTCGAGTACATTTATTTTGTAAATAACGTGAACACATCCATCGTCTCCCACTCTCTCCCTCGTTCGTTCATCATGGCCAAAATGCATTGCTGTATATAGTTTGCTTTGTTTGCTTTATTTCAGGAAAAACAATTTTAATATTTTTCACACAAATTCATTGCATCATTGTTATTCCTGTTTCATTGATCTAATCAACATGTTATTTTCGGGCGCTGTTTCCCTCTCTTGCAAAACGCAAATTTTAGGTGCTCGAACATTTCCAGCGCGCAGTTTTCCACCGGACGGTACAACATTTTCACAAATTACTCTTGGACAAAAGCTATCGAAGCAAATACCACCGTACAGCTACTGGAATATGCAGTTTTATCAATCGGAACCGGCCTACGTTAAATTTGACTATAACATACCACGAGGTGCATCGATCGGTGTTTATGCACGACGAAATGCACTCCCAACGCACACACAGTATCACTTCAAAGAAGTGCTAAGCGGTTTTAATGCACGCACAACGCGATCAACTCATGTAAGTTACACGTAAAATTGTGAAATTCCCTCTGTTATTACGCATTTAAAAGAATGTTCATGTTCAAGCGATTTCGTTAAATGCACTAACGTTGTTTCAAAATGTTGCTATCATTTCATTAACTTTGGACGCGAATTTTTAACGTTTTTTTTTTCTCTATTTGTGTTTATTACAGCAACCGTCGGTGAGCCGAGAAGTGACACGATACATGGAACCTGGCCATTGGTTCATCTCATTGTACAATGATGATGGTGACGAACAGGAGATTACATTTTATGCAGCTGTTGCCGATGACATGACACAAAATTGTCCGAATGGATGCTCGGGTAATGGGCAATGCTTGTTGGGTCATTGCCAATGCAATCCTGGCTTTGGCGGCGATGATTGTAGCGAAAGTAAGTGGTTCTTCAATTCTTTTACACCAGCCAGAGAGGCTGGCCAGAGAGAACTGGGGAGCTTGAAAATGAGCAAAAGAGAAGAGGGAGTTGAATCATGTTCAGTGCTATCATGCCATCAAACGCGCTCTCTCCCTCTCTCTTCCTATTTTCCTTCCTTTTTCACTCCATTCGAGAAAGCGACTCTGTGGGTTCGCTTGAGATGAGAAAAATTACCACCAAAAAGATTTGATGAATGTTCTTGATCTGACGGCAGGAGCAAGAGGGTGCTCTTCATTTGTATATATGTGTTGTGTGTGACATCCAATGTCCATAAATCGAAAATGTTCAATGAACCGAGAATAATGCACATAAACGTATTTTTCGTTGTTGCTTCTCTTCTGTTCTTTTTTTTTTAATGTTCGGTGTCCATTTCGAAAAGCGTAAAATGCCCAATGTGATATATGGACAATGTACAATGCCAGTTCATGCAAATGAGCAGCACCGGTTCGGAACAGCATAAAAAACGAACGCAACAGCATACAACACAATATAACGTTTTCAACGTTGACGACGAGCACATCGACAGTGCATCCGATGATGTGGAGAGAGAGAAAGATAAATTTATTCATCGTTTTGATTTCATTAGACATGTCGCTATGTCTCGATGGCTAGTACATAATCATTTCTACACTTGGAATTAATCTGCATGCATTTGAAGCGGCAACCATCACTCTCACTCTCACTCTCACTCTCACCCTAACTCTCACTCTCACCATCTCGCATTTACTGCTCCTTTTGCTCTTGCAGCAGTAAATCCAGGGTGCTCTTTATCGGTTCAAATAGTCAATTGAATTTAAATTTCGAAAACGTATGCATTTGGTGGTGGGTTTTCTCCGTCTAGCTGCATCTCTTTCCGTCTCACCCACATCATGTATAATGTACACACACACGGCTATTTTTCTAATGCTTATGTATAATTAATTACATCAAATAGGCGTGTGCCCAGTATTATGTTCGCAAAGGGGTGAATACGTCAACGGTGAATGCCAATGTAATCCAGGTTGGAAGGGTAAAGAATGTTCGCTGCGTCATGACGAATGCGAAGTGGCCGACTGTAATGGTCACGGTCATTGTGTTAGCGGCAAATGTCAATGTATTCGAGGCTATAAAGGAGCCATGTGTGAAGAAGGTAACATAGAGAGATTTTGGTATTATTTCGATTTATATTGCTCATTGCTTGCTATTACTGTGTGACTGCTTCTGATGCTGTCAAAAATTTATTGCACATGTTCCGTTGTTAATGCATCGAATTGCAAGGAAATGAAAGATCATTGCAATAAATTACCCAGGCGCTCGAAGCCTCGTTGGTTTTTTTTTGAACTATTATTCGGCTAGGGATTATTTGGTGACACTTTGGACAATGACACATACGTGCGCGCCCATACACGAACACCGTGGACAATGCAAAATGAGCAAATTATTTTACGCATTTATGCATTTCAATACGAATGCCACGTGTCATTGCCTCAGTTTGTTTGCCTCATTAGCGAATATTTTCTCATTTTCATTGGTAAATCGAGACACACATACACACTCACCCACAAAAAAAAGCAGCGCTGAGCAAAAATAAAACGGGCTAATTTGATATTTGACGCGAAACGCGATAATGAACTAAAATAAACTAATGCAATGTTACTGTTATTGACTTTTTGCTCGGTTGATGAAACAAAACCAAAATAAAAAAATCAACGAAACGAAACCAAACGAAACAAAATGAATAGTCGATTGTCCACACCCAACGTGTTCAGGCCATGGTTACTGTGCGGCTGGCACATGCATATGCAAAAAGGGATGGAAAGGACCGGACTGTGGCACCATGGATCAAGATGCGCTACAGT
This sequence comes from Aphidoletes aphidimyza, assembly GCA_030463065.1. NCBI lineage: Eukaryota > Metazoa > Arthropoda > Insecta > Diptera > Cecidomyiidae > Aphidoletes > Aphidoletes aphidimyza. The sequence continues at coordinate 1,188,741 of CM059997.1, forward strand.
GTTTGCCCGACTGCACCGGACACGGTACATTCGATTTGGATACTCAAACGTGCAATTGCCAAGCAAAATGGAGCGGTGACGATTGTTCAAAAGGTAAATACACACACACATGACACCCTAAAAATTGACTAAAAAGCTCACTTTACTAAAAAAAAAAAATTGTAGCCAAATCCATTTTCACAACAACAATTTCTCTAATTGTATTTTCTCGTTTCTCATTTCTCGTTTTTGTTACATTTAATGCATTTTATCCGAAAATGCACAACATTTTCACAACTAAATGTTATATCGTAAATACGCAAAATAGAATTATGCGATTTGAACTGTGGTGCGCATGGAAAATGTGTTGGCGAAACGTGCACATGTGACAGTGGATGGGGAGGTGAATTTTGTAATACAAAATTGTGTGATGTCCGATGTAATGAGCACGGTCAATGCAAGAACGGAACATGTCTATGTGTGACTGGATGGAACGGAAAGCATTGTACTATCGAAGGATGTCCAGCTAGTTGCTCGAATCATGGACAATGTCGTGTTGGTGGCGAAGGATTATGGGAATGTCGATGCTATGATGGCTGGGATGGTGCCGACTGTTCGGTTGCATTGGAACAGAATTGCTCGGATAATAAAGACAATGACAAAGGTAAATATTGTATTTCGAGAAGCGAAAATTCAACCACAAATCGTTCACATTTTGACAATGGTCAATGCACCAAACACAACACACAAAGCACAACATAACAAAACAAAACAAAACAAAACACAATAATAAATTCACTTGACGTTCATTTTATGTCATTTTGTATCGCCTTCAGACGGTTTAGTCGATTGTGAAGATCCTGAATGCTGTCTAAATCATGCTTGTCGCTCGAGCCAATTGTGTGTATCAGCTCCAAAGCCCATTGATGTCTTGTTACGTAAACAACCGCCAGCTATCACGGCTTCATTCTTTGAACGTATGAAATTCCTCATCGACGAAGGAAGCTTACAGAACTATGCCAAGCTCGAAACATTTAACGAAAGGTAAGATCACCGTTGTTCATATTATTTTCTGTATTTTGTCAGGTATTTTACAATGCCTCAGTCGTACATGAAATTTGAAATTTGACTTGTGACAAGGACACATGTGATCATGAGACAATCACACAATCACACAAACACACACAAAATTACGCTTGGCTAAGATTCAAATTGAAATCCCATGCAAAAAATGAAGCGACAAAAAACTACAAACATCAAGCAATTATTCTATTTACAAAAAATATGAACAAGCAGAAAATTAAACGAACAATTAAATGACAAAACAATATTTTCAAATCACAAGTTAGCTGATGAAAAATGAAAGCTCTGTGAAAAATTCATAACCATTTTATTTGAAGAAAAAAACACTCACTCTCACTCTCACATTGAACCATTGCAACATACACACACACCGTAAATGTAAACAAATAACTCAAAATGACTGTAAATATGTACATTGTTTTTTTGCTGTTGTTTCCATCGTCTAAGCTCAACAATAAAAATGTGTATTGTCATGGCATTCAAACACGGCGTAAATTCAACAAAACATTTCTCACCGCAAGCACACCCCGGCAATGTGAAGAAGAGGGAGAGAGAGAGAGAAAGAGAGAAAATGTGAGCGACTAAATGAACAAAATCCAACAAAAATATCGTATATTAATTTGAAGTGCCGACGACACACGAAAAAAGAAGATGATAAAAAAACCGCCCTGTGAAACATAAATTCGTTTCAAAGCTCAACACACAAATTAACACAAAACAATAAATCCGATTTCAAACACATTTCTCCCAAATTCATGAAATCAACGCCACATAATAAACAACAAGACAAAAGGCACAAAAAAAGCTCAGTAGAATAAATATCGAATTCGAATAATAATATACCGATAGAGAGTGAGAGAGAGAGAATGGGAAGGGGGAGAACGATACATGAACATTCTAGTCAGCAGTCAATCCCAAATGACTACCGGGTGTGTTTGTGAGTGTGTGCCTTTCACCATCAATCGCTCTTTCTGTTTCTCCCAGTGCGATATTCTCCCATATAAACGCACATATACACAAATTTATGTGCACAATAAATTGCATATTCATTTGAATCCCGTAATTTTACCATGATTTTTTCGGATTTTCGATTCTTTTGTTTGTTGATATATATATATATATATATATATATATATATATATATATATATATATTTATACACCCCCGGTCAAAAGTGTAGGACAGCCATAAAATGAACTTTTTCATTGTTTTTTTTTTAATCTTATTCACCCCAAATTAAGTTCAGAATCTAAAATTGTATAGAAATTCTGTCCTGATGAATGTATTTAAGAAGCTGGTCAATTTCAATAATTTATACCGAAAATCTTTCCAGCGGTGAACGTTACTTTTTAATTCAATAGCCCGTTAGAAATCTCGATTTTGGTATATGGATAAATGGCCAAAGGCCGACCAAATGATGTCTTCAAAACAGAATTTCAAAGAAAATGTCAGATTCTGAACTTAATTTGGAGTGATTCAGACAAAAAAAAAAAAACACAGATAAAATTCATTTTATGGGTGCCCCCAAACTTTTGACCGGTAGTGTATATTTATATAAAAAAAACAGGGAAAATTAATACACATGGAAAAAAGCAAAAAAAAAAAACAAAACACTGAAGAGAAACAATTGAATTTCCATACATGTACATACAAACAAAGCAAGATAAAAGTCTATAATTTAATGAATAACACAAAACAAAAATGAAACAAAAAAAACGTAATAATAACACATACACATCAGAATATATTGTATTGTTTGAGAAAATTTTGTTGTGCCCCCGTCAAATCGTCAATCTAACTCACTCATCCCAATAACTTTATGTTTATTCCTTTTGGTTCTCTATATCGACAAGTTTTTTTTTTCAAGTTTTTTTTCTGTTCATTCCATGTTCAGTTATTTTCGTCTATATTTTTTGTTTTATTCTGTGGACATAAAACAAACCGAAGAAATGAAAACGAAAAAAATAAAAAATAAAATGAAGCGAACAAATCTGGAAAATGTGATTTGATTTCTTTTTTGTCTTGTGTTTCCTTCATTGGATAATTTGCATTTTATTTTGATCCAATTTCTTCGTGCGTCAGTTAATATTTTCGGTTTTTTTTTATTCACTGTCTATTCTCTCAGATTTATACCAATTCTCGTGTTTTTTTTTTTAAATTTTGGATTCTCTTTGTCGATGTTCATTTTTTATTTTCACAATGTGAAACAAAAAAGAATTCAATACGCACTACTGCAACGCGAATGTTCAAAGGGATTTTTTTTTCTCGCTGTGCATATTTCAAAATGAAAATTGGATGTTTTATGCATTGTGGCTACGCACTCCGTTTTCGCATTTTCAAGGCATTTGAATGATTGCCAATTCAGTCATAATTGCGAAAACGAGAATCCACAATCGACTATAGGGGGAAAACAAAGGGCCCCATGTACAATCACGAACCGTTATCATTCAATCCCATTCGACTTTCGAGCATTTGTATAATGCGGCCTTAATTCAATGCAATGACACTCGTTTTTTTCCATTTCTTCGTTTTGATCGAATTTAGCCATCTTCGCAATTTACATATCGAGATTTACTGATCCGTTTTGTATGTTAAAATATTTATGTAAATATTATGTTGCTATAGAACAATTTGCCATCTGTAAATACCAAATCGAAATGCTTGATGATATCATCAAAATCGCTCTCAAATCGGCGATCAAAATACGATTACTAACACAAAATGAATGATGATATCTCCAATCAAAACTCAGCAACATAAATTTCAATGAAACGAGCACCGCCAAACAATTTTAGGGTTAACTTTTAACATATTCTAGAAAGTTTAGTTGGCCTGGGTCTATGCTACTAACTTTGGATGTTGGTAGATTTTATTTTCCGAGGACTTGCTACTAAAACTGTTTGATTCTAATTACTAACTCCAATCTCATTCTTCACTGCCGTTTGATTGGTTACATTTAATTTCTTTTTAGCGTCATAACAAAACATTTACTACGTATAGGTTTATAGCATTAAACATTTTAGACATAACATTCTATGAAAGCAACATAAAAAAAAATATTTTCTCACCTTTTCCTGTTTTTTTTTTTCTCTCTCTGTCTCCTCTAACAAATAAAAACTCATCCAAACAAACGAATAACAAAAAAAAAACACATACACTCTAATAAAACAATTATCATGAATCAATCGCATAACAAAACTAAACGCATATTGATTAAATGGTCGTGCAGCATCTTTTGGAATTATTTCAACGCAAGGTAAGCCCATAACACAACCTCTAATGATGCGACAGATTGAAATGAAAACCTCAGTTTTGCAAGCAAATTTCGATCTAAACATTTTGTTTTGTTGGTTTTTCCGTTGTTTGGCCGGAATTTGCGGTTTTGAATTTGTTAGTTAAGAAATTTTTGTTTGTTTGCTTGGTTTTTTTGCCTCTTTAGCTCGTTTTTACTCTTTTAATAACCAAAAAAAAAAAAACATCTTTTTGGCTCGTCTTGCTATTTCAATCTTTAAATCGCATATATTTGAGAATGCCTTTCCATTCACAATACACACATCAAATCCATTTTTATACACATTCACAATCACACATTTTGCGTGACCTTTGACAAATTTTCTTTAAAATTTCATCACAGGCGAAATTTTTGATATTCAACCATTTAATTTTGCTATTCATGTCATTTAACCCTGGTAATTTTGCAGCTTGCTCGTGAATTTTGCATTGCCAACACGCAACAAAAGATGCATCCCTTTCTTCTGTCAATCAGTGTCACATGCATTTACCATTTGCATCATATTAAACCACAAAACAAAACAATACACACATTTCGTTTAAGACACACAACACATGTTGAAAGTCAATGAACATGACATTTCTTTGAGTTGGCGAACTCATTTAGCCTTTCCTGTTTCTAGCTTGACCATTTTCCTCATGAATAAACACACACAAACGCCACATGAGGATGGCGCCTGCAACATTGCTGAAAATTTAATGCGTTGCAAATTTTGGAATGAACCACTGCTTATTAGAGAAAAACACGTCAATCAAATGACGGCGTGAAAATATTGACATCACTTCTGATTGTGAAAATCAACATTCTATTAATCAAAATTAACCATATTAATATAGTTTAAACAAATCCTCGCCCCCCCCTAAAAAAAACCAAAACATTCGCACTGTGTAACTGAAAAACATCAAAATTGTACAAATTGTAAATGAATTTTTTTTCTCCTTTATTCGAATATTGTTTTTGTATAGACTTTGATTTGAGTTTGACTTTTTGTACCATTTTGTAAATGAAGAGACGTGTTTCAATTTGTTTAATTTTGAAATTTTCATTTTATCTTTTTTGTTAATCCTTGTGATAATTGAATCGTATATATATATTTTGCAAAATGTCACTGTATTTTTCCCAGTATTTCACCGTATTTTTGTAAATTGTAGCTTTAGTTTTGTCACATCGTACGTGCGACGCTCACTACTAATGGCCAAATGAATTGGCACATAAATACAAATCAATTTCAAATTGATCAATTTTCAATTAATTTGTTGAAACTTAAACGGTTGAGTTGGTAATTAAAATCGAATTTGTATTTCATTGTCAAACAATCGTTGAGAATGAAAAACAAAAGAAAAGAAATCGATTTGGTGGCAATTGAAAAATTCATTTTGAATTGGTGAGCATCGCACATTTTATATTCACATGAAATTCTCTCCACCTCATTTTTTGTTTTGTTTGAATCTAAATCTCTCTATGTATTGCATGATCCTTTTGTCAATTGATTATTGTCCAAGAATTTGTCTGTCTTTCGTGAAATTTTGTATTTTGTGCTGTCCACTTGAGAACGAAAAGACGAATCGATTTGATTTTCAAGTGAATGATGAAACAAAAGAAAGTAATACAATGATGGAATGGAGAAAAAACCAATTTAACACAGACAATCGACAACGTAAAATTGACAAATTGTCAATTTGAATTTGAACTCTTCGTTGCGGGCGAATAAACGCGCGCACATTTTAAGAGGCTTTTATTCACAACTTGCTCAACAAAACAATCTATTAATGCGAACTCGCTTAAAGAGCAATTAACAACAAAAAAAAAGCAGGCGAACAATAAACAAATTGCCGAACAGACAAGATTTCAACGAGTAATTTATTGCAAGATGTTATACCTTTTTACCGATTTTTTTTTCCTTCTCTCGTGTAGTACTGTAATTTGATTGCGCGCCCCCTAAAAAAAGAGCGCCATAGTTTGAATTGATTGATTGATTTTTGCAGTATTTACACACTCACACAAAAATCCACCGTTTTTTTTTCGTTGTTGTTCGTTTTTCTTTTTATAAAAGTCTTATTTTATGTTGTTGTTGTTGGAACAAGCTCATTGCTTCTTTCTTCTGCCAGTAGAATTTTTTCCAGCAATTATTTCTATCTCATTTATCTTATATCGAAAACCAAACACACTTTTCGAGACGATGTGATTTTTCGGTTTGATTTTACTTGAATCTTTATTTTTGTGTTTGAATCGAATCATCTCATTCCGAAATGATTGTGTTTGAATTAGCGAAACCGTTCGTACTTTTTCATTATTCTGTTGTTTTTTTTTTTAGTTCGTTTAAATGCGAGCTCTTTTCGTAACCACTTTTTTGTGTTATTTTCTAGCAGTTTTTGTTGTTGTTGCATTTTTTTTTTCAAATTAAGGTTGGTTTTTGAACGCATTTCATCTAAAACCGACCCAAATTCAAAAACAAATCCATGATAAACGAAATATACTAATGTTTGTTTTTGTTTTTGTTCTTTTTTTTCTTTCCATTTTTTGCTCTTGCTGTTTCTTTGTTGGTATTTTTTGCCATTTGCAAAATTACAGTCGTTCAGCCGTAATCCGTGGACGTGTTGTAACGTCAATGAATATGGGGCTGGTCGGAGTTCGAGTCAGTACATCAACACCATTGGAAGGGTTCACATTAACACGCGATGATGGATGGTTTGATTTGATGGTAAATATCCTTCATTGGTATTTTTTTTTTTTATTCATTTATTATTTCGATTGACCATTTACCAATTTGATATGGTTTTGATATGGTTTTAACGAGAGCCCTATGTTCGAGACAAAAAAAAACGTACATAATAAATAGCTCGATTTCATTTGAGTGGATAGTGAATGAAGCAGAACAAAAAAAGGAATATCAGTTTAATTTGCACAATTAAACAACAGCAGTTTAATGATTATTTTCAAGCAATTTACATAAAAATGGTTTCTGATGACTATGCTGGTGTGCACATTGCTAGTGCTGTGTAAAAAATTTAATAAAAATACAAATAAAACGATATGCACACATAGGAATTTTCATTCATCATTCAGATTTTGTGTTAGAATAAATTTTTTTTTCTCAAATCGAAACAAATGTTCAGATTTCTGAACAACAATTCTTTATTCCGAAAAACAAAAAACAAAAAACAAAATCAGATCGAAAAATGTTCCTAATCATTCGTATATGCTATTCATTTAAAGCATAATTCAACACAGTTAAAAAAATATAATAAAACGTGAAACAGTGAACATGGACGCTATTGTCATCTCTTTTTGTCACATTCACAACTCATGAACATCATTTACATGTATCTTCATTCTCTTCGTTTTAAATACCACGCAAATTTCTATCAAATATCACGAGCAACAAAACAAAAATGCTGTTTTCTACTCTTCGTAACGTCGTTATACCTCGTATTCAATTGTAATTGTAGACATTAAATCCTATTTCGTTGGCATAACAAACAAATAAACAATTTTAAACACACTTTTCATTTTATAATATCTATAATAGGTGAATGGTGGTGGTGCGATAACCTTACAATTTGGGCGCTCACCATTTCGACCTCAGAGCGTTATTGTGCAAGTACCATGGAATGAAGTTATCATCATAGACACGGTCGTGATGTCAACATCGGAGGATAAATCATTAACTGCTGCACCGCATACGTGCGTCTCACATGATTATGACAATATGAAACCGGTTGTGTTGGCATCATGGAAGCACGGTTTCCAAGGTGCATGCCCAGATCGTAGCGCCATTTTAGCCGAATCACAAGTTGTACAAGAATCACTGCAAATACCCGGAACTGGATTGAATTTAGTGTATCACAGTTCAAGAGCGGCTGGTTATTTATCAACTATTAAATTGCAATTGACCCCGGAAATCATTCCGACCGCGTTATCATTGATTCATTTACGCATTACCATTGAAGGCATCTTATTTGAGCGCGTTTTTGAAGCTGATCCAGGCATTAAATTCACATACGCATGGAATCGCCTGAATATTTACAGACAACGTGTTTATGGTGTAACAACTGCGATTGTCAAAGTTGGATATCAGTACAATGATTGCAAAGATATTATTTGGGATGTTCAAACAACCAAATTGAATGGACATGATATGACCATTTCAGAAGTTGGAGGATGGAACATTGATGTTCATCATCGATATAATTTCCACGAAGGCATTTTACAAAAGGGTGATGGTTCAAATATCTATTTGAAAACAAAACCACGTGTTATTTTAACGGCAATGGGCGATGGTCATCAACGGCCACTTGATTGCCCCGATTGCAACGGAATCGCAACTGAACAACGTCTTTTGGCTCCGGTTGCACTTGCATCTGGCTCGGATGGCAGTTTGTATGTTGGTGATTTCAATTACATTCGACGAATTATGACCGATGGCACTGTCAAAACGGTAGTCGCATTAAATGCAACACGCGTTTCATATCGTTATCACATGGCAATCAGTCCACTGGATGGTTCACTTTACATTTCCGATCCCGAATCCCATCAAATCATCAAAGTTCGTAATGTTGACGATTTTACCGATCCAGAGCATAATTGGGAGCCGATAGTCGGGTCAGGAGAACGTTGTTTGCCAGCTGATGAAGCTCATTGTGGTGATGGACGGTTAGCTAGTGAGGCAAAATTGGCCTATCCAAAAGGTATTGCCATTTCATCGGATAATACGCTGTACTTTGCTGACGGAACAAACATTCGAATGGTTGACAAAGATGGAATTGTTTCGACAATTATCGGAAATCACATGCACAAGTCACACTGGAAGCCAATGCCTTGCGAAGGAACGCTCAAAGTTGATGAAATGCACTTGAGATGGCCCACCGAATTGGCCGTTAATCCATTGGATAACACACTCCACATTATTGATGATCATATGATTTTGCGTATCGCTCCTGATGGCCGAATTCGAGTTGTTGCTGGACGTCCATTGCACTGTACTTCGACAAGCACTCAACTCGACTCAGATCTAGCGGCACACGCAACACTTGTTCGACCTCAGAGTATTGCATTCGGACCGTTGGGCGATTTGTTCGTAGCTGAAAGTGATTCGCAACGTATCAATCGCATTCGTGTGATTGGAACCGATGGGAAAATCACATTATTCGCTGGCGCTGAATCGAAATGCAATTGTCTCGAGCGCGGATGTGACTGCTTTGAAGCCGACCACTTTTTAGCGACCAGCGCAAAATTCAACACAATTGCTGCATTGGCTGTTACACCTGACAATCATGTGCATATCGCTGATCAAGCGAACTACCGCATTCGCAGCGTTATGTCAAGCATTCCAGAGGCATCGAATCAACGTGAATACGAAATATTCGCACCGGACGCACAAGAAATTTACATCTTCAATCGATTTGGACAACATATCGCAACGAAAAATATTATGACTGGTGAAACGACCTACACATTCACATACAACGTGAACACTTCAAACGGTAAATTGAGCACGGTCACCGATGCAGCCGGCAATAAGGTATTCTTGTTGCGTGACTACACATCACAAGTGAATTCAATTGAAAATACCAAAGGCCAAAAATGCAAGCTCCGAATGACCCGAATGAAAATGCTTCATGAATTGAGCACACCAGATAATTACAATGTCACGTTCGAATATCACGGTCCGACTGGACTGTTAAAGACGAAATTGGATTCGACTGGCCGATCTTATGTTTACAACTATGATGAATTTGGTCGGCTAACGTCGGCTGTAACACCAACTGGACGCGTCATTGACTTGACATTCGATTTGAGCGTTCGAGGTGCTACAATCAAAGTATCGGAGAATTCACAAAAGGAAGTGTCAATGCTCATTCAAGGCTCTAGTGTTGTTGTACGAAATGGCAAAGCCGAAACCAAAACCACTGTTCAGGCTGATGGAAGCACATTGAGCGTAACACCATGGAATCATGTAGTCAGCATGGAAGCGGTTCCATATGTACTTTTGGCTGAAATTAATAAATTACTCGGTGAAAGCTATCCAGTACCATCGAAGCAACGCGTTGAAGTCGGCGGTGAATTGGCCAATCGATTTGAATGGAGATTCTTCATGAAACGTACACAACCAAAGGGTAAATCACAAAAGGGACCGGCAACACAAGCTTCGACAATTGTCGGCCGCAAACTTCGAATCAATGGAGAAAATATGCTCACTTTGGAATATGAACAAGAAACGAAATCGGTGCTAGTATTTGTTGATGACAAGATTGAACTATTGAATGTCACTTATGATCGTCACGCACGGCCAATATCATTCCAGCCACAATCAGGAGAGTATGCAGAAGTTGACTTGGAATATGATCGCTTCGGTCGATTGACACTCTGGAAATGGGGAGAGCTGAAAGAAGAATACAGCTTTGACAGAGGTGGCCGATTAAATGAAATTAAATATGGTGATGGAAGTTCAATTGTCTATTCATTCAAAGACATGATGACAACACTGCCACTCAAAGTGACCACACCCCGGCGCAGCGATTATCTGCTGCAATACGATAATGCTGGTGCACTGCAATCGCTCACAACACCACGTGGTCACATCCATTCATTTTCATTGCAAACGTCACTCGGTTTCTTCAAATATCAATACTTTTCACCGATTAATCGTCATCCATTCGAAATTTTATACAACGACGATGGGCAAATTCTCGCCAAAATTCATCCACATCAATCGGGCAAAGTGGCTTACGTATACGATGTAGCTGGCCGTCTCGAAACCATTCTCGCCGGATTGTCATCAACTCACTACACCTATCAAGATTCATCCAGTCTCATCAAGTCCGTACAAGTGTTGGAGCCAGGTTTCGAATTGCGTCGCGAATTTAAATATCATGCGGGCATTTTGCGAGATGAAAAATTGGAATTCGTTTCGAAGAGTTCATTGGCTGCGGCTCACTTCAAGTATCAATACGATGGAAATACGCGATTGACCACAATTGAAATGGATATTGGTGGAAAAGAAATGCCGGTCACGAAATACAAATACGGCCAAAATTTGGGCTCACTCGAATCGATTAACGATTTGAAAATAACACGCAACACTGCCAATCGAACGGTTGTACAAGATGCAGCCAAACAATTCTTCCAAATCTCCGATTTCGATGAGCATGGACGAGTGAAGAGTGTTTTAATCAATATTAAATCGTTGGATGTATTCCGTTTGGAACTTGATTATGATCTACGAAACCGTATCAAAACATATAAAACAACAATTGGACGCTCAACGTCGGTGGACAAAGTTGACTACAATGCTGATGGCCATGTTATGGAAGTTGTAGGTACAAATAATTGGAAATATGTGCCCGATGAAAATGGCAACATAATCAGCATCTTGGAACAAGGCGAAAAAATGAATTTGGGCTATGACACCGGCGATCGTGTCACACATATTGGTGATATTGAATTCAATTCGTACGATTCTCGAGGGTATGTTGTGAGACGTGGCGAACAAAAGTACCGTTACAATAACCGTGGACAAATGATTCATGCATTCGAACGCGATAAATTCCAAGCATGGTATTTCTATGACGAAATGACTCGTTTGGTGGCAATTTATGATGATAAAGGCAATGTCACTCAATTCTACTACGCCAATCCGATGACACCAAATCTCGTAACACATGCACATTTCCCGAAGGCAAGCAAAACATTGCAATTCTTGTATGATGATCGAAACATGCTGATTGTAGTCGAAACGGGTGAACAACGCTACTATGTTGGTACCGATCAGAATGGTTCGCCGTTAGCATTCTTCGATGTGAGCGGAACTGTTGTGAAGGAAGTACGTCGCACTCCATTCGGTCGCACAATCAAAAACACCAACACCAATTTGCACATTCCAATCGATTTCCATGGCGGAATCTTAGATCCAAACACAAAGCTCATTTATACCGGTACGTCAAATACAAATATTTAGAATAAATTAGAATAGTTTTTAATGAATTGTTTTCGTTGTTGTTGCAGAAAATCGTTTGTACGATCCAACGGTTGGACAATGGATGACGCCTTTGTGGGAGCCATTGGCCACATCGATGAACTTCCCAACGGATGTATTCATTTATCGTTTCCACAACAACGATCCCATTAACAGTAAAGACGGAATGCGCTACATGACCGACTTGGAATCGTGGTTGTCACTGTTCGGATACGATTTACACAAAATGCAAGGATCCAAATATACAAAAGATCGAGTTTATCAACCGCAAGAGACCATCAAATCAACGCTATTGGCCCCAGACTTTGGTGTTATGTCTGGTTTGCAATGCATTGTTGAAAAGATCGACGAGAAATTCTCTGATTTTGGTTTTGTACCGAAGCCATTGCTTAAGATGGAACCAAAAACCCGAAATCTATTGCCACGTGTCGCCTATCGACGCGGTGTATTCGGTGAAGGTGTTCTCATTTCGCGCATCGATGGCCGTGCTATGGTCAGCGTGGTCGACGGTTCAAATAGTGTTGTACAGGATGTTGTATCGTCTGTATTCAACAATTCGTTCTTCCTCGATTTGCATTTTAGCATCCACGATCAGGATGTATTCTACTTTGTTAAAGATAATGTGCTAAAATTGCGTGATGATACCGAAGAGTTGCGACGTCTTGGTGGCATGTTTAATACGACAACACATGAAATTGCTGATCATGGCGGTACCGGCGGTAAAGAGCTTCGCTTGCATGGCCATGATGCGGTTGTAATCATTAAATATGGTGTTGATCCCGAACAAGAGCGCCATCGAATATTGAAACATGCACACAAACGGGCCGTTGAACGAGCTTGGGAATTAGGTAAACGATTTCGCATATGAATTTGAGATTGAATTGATTTGATGTGTGAATTCTCTCTTAAATACTTATCCATTTTATCCATGTTGTTCGGAGTCATCTTTTCCCTATTCAATTCTTATCCAATCGATAAAAATGGTACAACTGAACTAATCTGAAAATAATATTAATTTGTAGAAAAACAATTGGTAGCGGCCGGTTTCCAGGGTCGAGGAGACTGGACAGAAGAAGAGAAAGAGGAGCTCATTTCACACGGTGACGTTGATGGATTCATTGGCGTTGATATTCATAGCATTCATAAGTATCCGGAACTTGCGGACGATCCGGGCAATGTAGCATTTCAGCGTGATTCAAAGCGAAAGCGACGGAAAAGTGGCGTACATAAAGCAACACAAAGACAACACCGACATGAAACGTGAAAATACTCCAAGCAAATAGACAACAACAAATAAACAAACCAGTTACAATAAGTAAATAAAAGACACACAGACACCAACACTCACGCCACCCATACACAAAACACAAAACACACTCACTCTATGAGAACTACGGTTGAATCTATTAAGACGCAACAAGCACGATGCAAAAGTTTAAAAAAAAAAGAAAATAAACCGACAGACAAGGAAAATAGTGAATCTAGTTTCAAAACAATGTAAATTATACTTAAGAATTACAGATAATATGCATATAAATCTATATTATTATATTATTAAATGAGTAAAAAAAAAACAAAACAAAAAAAACATGAAAATATGGAATTGTGATAATACTAATCGGACTATTTAAAGAAGAGGAAAAAAAACCACATGAAGAAAATTAATTGAAGAAATACACAGCTATAGCTCGAATTTGTCGGGATCGATTGAAGATCATGACATTAAAGCATGTGATTGAACTGAAAAACAAAAACACATCATTTCAATGCACGCAAATGCTAAATGAAAATCGCATTCAACAAGAAGCTATCCATAAAACACAAAACAACAAAAACAGAAGCCCAAAACAACTATTACATACAAATTAAATGGCAAAATGGTAAACAGCAGAAATACAAACATATATTTATACTGCATGATTATGATGGAAATAATAAATAAACACACACAAATGAAATTATAGTGAATAAACCGAGAGCAAGGACACGCGGTGTCAAGAGATGACAAAAACAAAACTCTACAACATACACATATTCAACTGCTTTATATTTAAGTCTACATACAATTTAATGAATAGCTAATGTAAGTTGGAGAAACAAATGAAAGTTGGAACAGAGAAAAGTCGAGCAGGCGATTTTTTTTTTTAAATTTTAAAGACAGAAGAATATCAAACGAGGAGGTATTATCATTCGTTGTTAATATTACTAGGAAATGCACTCCCAAATAACAACCACTACAACAACAAACGACTCTAAAACAATACTCGACTATGGCATATATGAATTACGTGTTTTTAAATCTAAATCAAAAGAAAACAATCGATTTACAACGTTTTTTTTTTTTTTTAATTTCATTTAATGTGTAAAAATGCCGCGGCTTTCACAATCACCACGAAGCATCAAAAACAACATCACGAGATTCGTTACACACACACACACACATTAAACAAGAAAATATTTTAAAAAAATCGAACATAAAAGTACAAAAAATACTATAACGTTTGCGATTTAAATTAATAAATAATTTCATCATAAAAAAGAAAAAAAAACACTTTCCTTGACGTCTGACAGAAATGAAACGATTTTTTTTTGTGTAAATATTTATGGAATGAAACAACAACAACAAAATAACTTTACAATTTTAACTGCTGCTGATATTTCGAAACGTTTCGAAATATTAGACGAAAATTGTTTTGTTATTTCTGTCATTTAATGTGTGATTTATTGAGAAATAAATAAAAAAAAAATAAATGAAAATGAATCGGTAACGAATTTCCCTATCGATTGAGTTTGATGCTCATCCCAATTTTTTTTTTTTTTTGCAAAAAAAAATCATCGCGAGCTTGAACCGATCCAGCACAAACACACACTTCAAATATTATATATATATATATGAATAAGCATCTCATGTCGGAAGAAAAAAAAACAATTTGAAGAAATGTCGTGAAGAGAAACGATATTTTTTTTTATAAACCAGTAGCAATCAATCAATGTGGTGAAATGAAGATTTTTCCATGACAGGATCAATAAATTGAATGAGAGAATATAAAAAAACAAACAGAAGCAACCCCGACAAATGCAAATCACAAAATGCATGAAAATGGAAATGACAAGAAAAATATATAAATATTGAATTGTGTATATGTGAATATTGAAAAAAAAAATACAACAGAAAAAATGATACCGAATGAGACGACACGCAACTCACTTATCCACAGACACATACAGATAACGAAAAAAAAACGAGACGATAACTGGTGAAAAAAATGGTTTTCTTTGATTCCTGGTTTCGAACAGTAGTTTATACTTGTGCACTGTACAGTCTTGTACACTGAACAGCGTTCAGTAAAATGAATCAGCACAATTAGAGGAAGTGAACTAAAAAAAAAAAAATCATATAAATAAAATTGTCGAATCATTTGCATGCTAAAATATACAACTGGTTTCAATTTGATGCGGAAGCATGTAGTTCGCCATGACACGTCAATCTCCAGTATTGACGCTGATGTTGCCGTCATGCATTTCTTTTTCCTCCCCCCCACCAACGAAATTGATCACAATTTCCTTTTATCATCACTCTTGGAAGTTCGTTGGATGATCCGCATCAAATTCCATGCAAATAAAACAGGATCAACTACGATGGGGAAACAAAAATACAGAAGTGAAACCAAACTACACTCGAGCTTAGTGTATTTTACTCAGATCGCGCACATTTCTAATGCAAAAAAAAACAAAGAACAAAGTTTAACAAAAGAAAAACAGAGAGAAGAACGATCGTATATAATTTTTTATGTCAATGATATTAATTGTTTAAGATGACTTAAAGCAAGAATAGCAATAATATAGTGGTGATGCATGATTTTGGCCGACCGTAGATTTGCAGTTTCGCTTGACAACCATTGGGTAGACTTCGATTTGGTCAAAATCAAGCAACACACACAATACCATGAAAATGTATGAATAAAAAGCCAAAAAAAACTAATTGTAATGAAATGCATGGAAACTAGGCCATAGAAGGAAAAACATTTCTCTTTTTTTTTTTAATTTAAAAGAAGATTGAGTAAACTTTTCTTATAAAAAGTGATCGCGAATCGAAACAAATGTTCCACAGCAGCGAAAACAACAACAACAACAAACAAAAACAAAATATGCAAATCCACTGACATTTGACTTAATTTATAGCAATCCAATATTTGTTATTCTGTAAGGAGAAACTGAGACAAAAAAAAAATGAAAATGAAAAAAAATTAGGCAGTTTATTGATATTATTATTAAAAACATCATTATTATTATGAGAACATGAATGACGTGACATTTTTTTAAGCAATGCTATTTAAGGAACAGCAACTGAATAGAGAGTAAAAAATGAAGAAAAAAAAAATACACAGATTAATCAAGTTTAATCAACAACAACAACAACAAACAAATCTATTTAATAATCATTGCGTAATAGTAAACTACGAAGACGAGAAGGATATATGCGAATAATTATTGCCCTAAAAATAACAATAAAATCAATAAAAAATATATTCACTTGGTTTACATTCAATTTCATTCATTCCATGACTGGAACGTCTTATTTAGGTTTTCTTTTTTTTAACTTTTTTTCACAATTGTTGACAATCTTCAAAATTCAAACAAAATCATTTTTTGGAGATCAAAATCCAAAATTCAACACCTTTATGCAAAACATACTTGATTGCTTGGTCCAAAATCCATTTGGAAATGGTTTTCAACTCAACATGTCCATGTGCCCATGTGCCCATATGCCATACACAGTTACTTCGATGAACCGTAATTTTCTGGATCATTAATTGCGCTGAGAAGGTGTATTTCAAAAACTATAACATTTGAGACATCATTCAAAAACATATTCGTTGGTCAATGTTTCAGTAACCGTATTGAAGGTAATGATAATTGAGCAATCATTTTCGATAATCGATGGAAACAGTTTACGAATGGTCCATGCGAATTTTTTTCGAGTTCAGCAAGTGATTTCCGAGTCATATCACATATGATTGCATTTTGTAAGTATCGATTGGAATGAAGAGTTTAAAACGGGTATAAATTGGCTTTCGAACGGCCTGAAATGATTTTGAAACACGTTTGCTCAACCTCATTCGACTTTTCTTTTACCACAGTGATAATTTTGTTAAATGATTTCTAATTTATTGCCAGTAGATTGAAATAGTAACAATTGTGCGACGATTAAGATGAAGCACTTAAGCCACCTGGGCTTATAACACAGGGTATTAAATAATACAGAAAAAAAAATCAACAAGCGGAATGAACAAGGATATGTAGAATAAGAGTGCAAATTGTTCGATATGAACATTTTTGACAACTGAAACTGAGACTATTATTTTAGCGTAAAACTGCTAAATATTAAGGAAATAAAATAAATTATGCTTAAAAAATTGTCACATGGTTCTGAGTCTCTGCAAAAAAAAATAATAATAATAATAGAAAAACCAACACAAGAACAATATTTAAATCCATTTGAAATGGCATAAAGATGATTTGATGCGGTCGAGAAAGTGGGAAATACGTGTCTAAAGATGCTGTAGAAATCAGAAGTTCAGTGAATGAGTGTCATTCACATAGAATTTGATGCAATGAAACTGCATAGAGTGGATTAGATCTGAATTTCAATAAACATCATGAGACAGTTTTATCATCAGTTTCTTTTTTTAAAACTAATGGATTTTTTAAGTGAAGTTTGTATAAATTGTAACCAAGCCACAACAATAGCATATGGAATCATATATAAATATTAAAACAGGTGAAAAACAAACACTCAAACCATACAGAGAATATGCAAATAATGAAAAAGCCTACCGGGACGGGGTTGAGTATATGAGTTTTTGTTTTTTATTCATTTTCGATACGGCGGTTCTTAATCAACGACGAATTGGCAGCATTATTTTTGACTTGTACAAACAAAACAAAAAAACAAATAACCTGTGTCTGAACCAATAGAGATGGCCAGAAAATAAGGAATAAAAAGGAAACAATCTCTTAAATTCAGTCGCTACAAATTTAAGCAATAATTATTTTAGTGAAAGAGAAAATGAAAAAGAAAGCGATTGATTGACACAAAGAGAAAGAGAGAGAGAGAGAGAGAGAGAGAGAGAGAGAGAGAGAGAGAAGGGAAAATCAACCAAATACAAGAATTGTAAACCAATTTCATATCCTTCGTCCTTCCTCATGGAAAATGACAACACATTATTTAACTATATTGAGAATGGGCAAAGATAACATTTCAAACAAAACAAAACAAAATAAAACAAACAAACAAGAATATACTTATATTTAGTAGAATTTTTTTAATGAAAATTGTTAGGTTTACTGAATTTTTCAATATTCATTTTAAGTAGGTCTTTCACATTTTTTTCACATTTCAATTTGTTCTTGAATTGAACTAAAAAAAACTCTTTCCTACTATCTTAAGAGAAATGTAGGCTTAAGAAGAAAATCTTTTCCTTCACTTAAATGCCGAAATCAAAACATTTATTAGTTTCCAAGTACCTAAACTGCTTGAATCCGTAGAAACTATTTTTTGTTTGTTTGTTCAGTTCATAACCAGTGAATATAAATGTGGCATGCTTAGCAGCTCTATATATTTTGTTTTTCATTGTATAGCAAATATATTGACCGCTGACATGCAATAGCATATAGGATATATAGGTGCGACTAATCCATCACATTATATCCACTGGTTTTTACTATGGTCTTTTTCACTTTTATCGAAACTTACATAAAATCTAAGCATTCGAACAATTCACAATTTGAACAACCACACAGATTTTAGATGAAAGTGGTGTAAATAAATGAGTTGTAAATTTAATTTGGATGATCGCTGGACAAAAATCGGTTGGCATGCTCGGTTGGCACACAAAGAATAGAGGCCGGAACACCAATCTGTACTGTGACGATCACTCCCGTGAAAGATTTTCAAACATTCAAAATATTTGAATGGATGTAATAATGACATGAAAATTGTTTGAACGAACCATAAACGAAGCATGCCGGTCATTGTCGATTGACTGATTTGGCAATATTATCGAAAATTTAAAAAAAAGAAAAAACGAAGTGAAATTCAAATGACACCTAGGAATCCACTTTAGCCAAATGTGAGAGTCATTCGATTCAGCATTATTCATTAATGCTGCCAGCGACAACCTAAAACAAACTTGTACATACATTGTATGATGCATTTCGTATAACAAATATAAAGCAACACTAAAATACAATACAATAAATTTAATTGTAGTTATGTGACGGACATACATGTAAATCTTAAAGGAATGAAAAACACATGCACACAGACTACAATGAGCAAACGTTGAGTAAAATTGAATACAAACGCGTCTTATGCTCAGTAAAAGCATCACATGTTTATTTTTCAATCTCAAACGTTTTAAATGAAATACTTGACACATACACACACACACACACACAAAATACGATCAGATCTGGTCAACTGAATTTGGAATTTTACTCCCAAAAGCCCAATTTATTTTGATACGAAACGTTTCTGCAATTCTCTGGTTTCCCCTGAAATATTCGAAAAGAAAAAAAAAAAACATAGCAAAAAAGCACACCCATAACACATACAATATCACAATAAAAATGCATTTCAAAGGTTGTTCAACTATTTCTTCATTTTTGACGAATCTGTTAGGAAAATCCCCGTTCATTTCAATAAAAAAAAAAAAAAAAAAAAAATCAAAGCAAGAAGGAAGAACAAATATTTAAATTTAAAAAAAAACGTAAGTTTGATGAAATAAAAAATAAAAAGTCATGTAATAAGTTACTTATGAATTATGGAATAAAGAAATATAATATTCAACATGAAATGACATCCATTGTATTTTATTATTGATAATTGATTTTCTTGTTGAATTTTTAATTGTTGAGTGTTTGGCTTTGGTATTTTCAGGACGTCGGTAAGTGAATTCTTTTAATTTAGTGATATTTTTTTATGTGTTACAATGACGGACACGGACTTCCTGTGTTTGATGTCTTGGTGTGTAGTTACTCCGCTTTAGGTGAATACTGAAAAACTTTTAAACTACATGATTTCACGATCGAAATATTTTTTTTTTTAGATTCTATGTCTCGATAATAATTGTTCCAAACTTTACACTCATGGCCCTGTAATGGTCTATAATGGAAAAGGTATGGAAATTGGCGCAATCTTTTTTCAAATTTAAATCATTCGTGGAAATAAGTCATTTGTCAATTTTATAGCTACATGAAGATGAACGTTTGATTTTTCAGACTTGCAATTTAATGATGTGTGCTATAAAAGCACATAAACGAGAGTCAGCGCCATCTGTTGATTAAAATCAAACACTGACAAACATGTGTCAAGCAAAACTTGAAAAGCGATAACACAAACTTTTGATTTCATAACACAAAATTGAATAATTAAAATTAAAACAGACCGGTAAATAAAATTTTGAAATAACTAATCTAACAAGACTCGTTCCACCATTTTCTAGCAGATTCAGTAAATTGATGAAATGATACAGACTGTTTTGTATCTGTAAAAGCATCTGTCATATTGCTGAATATATTTTGAGATGAAAAATTGCATTGTTCATTAGGTTCATTGGGTTAGTACCGTGTGGATGCGTTCAATGCAAGTTGACTGAACGGCACCATTTCTTTTTTCATTGATAGACATGAAGTGAGCACAAAAAACGATACATACATTGAATCGAAGAAAAATAAAGTCGCATTGCAACAAGATAATTTTTTAATAAAAAAATTTAAATCTAAATATTACAAGTGGACAGTGTGTTGATGTAAACGAAACTGTGTACTATTTTATAGAAAATTGGTAATTGAATAGTTTAATTGGTTTGCAATTTTTTTTTCGTTCATTTTTGGCAAAATCGGCTTGCACATTTTTCTACTATTAGCAAATGAAGCGGCCAGCCGAAAGCAGTCAAAACAACAACAATGTTCATTGAAATATAACATTCAATTTAGAAAAAAAATCTAACAATTCATTTATTTTTGGGTGCATTTCTGTAAAACAACAACAAAAAAATACGGACCACATCATGTGAATTTTTTAAAATGTTGAGTATTTGTTTGCTGTTTGAGGTGTGAATAAAGTGCGTTTCACAGTGTGAAAGAAGAAAAGTAAAGGATTTAATAAGAAGAATTACCGAAGTTGAAAGCACGCACAATAATTAGCATAAATCGGAATATTTTGTGATTTAGGAAGCAAAGAAAGAAAGAAATGAGTGGGAATGACAGGCAGCGCCTAGAAAGCGTATGAATGCGTCCGCTGAATCAAACAGATCTCATGATTTTGAACATTCTTTTTTTTTCCTCTTTTTGTTTCACGTAGTAAGCACATTCTACCTGATTTGTGATATGATTTGTTCAGAATAGTTTTTTTCTTCGATTTTATTTTTCCCGACTTTCACTCCGACCATCGAAAGCATTCATATTTGCATACAGCATTGAGCTGGTCATACTGCAAAATCAAGACCGAATTTTATTTTGAATCATAATGACACAGTGATTTAATTCGACTGTTTCGTCTTTTCAATTGTATATCGAATCTCGTTTAGGTTTTGGTTTACGGAAACGAATTACGAATTGTCAACACAAGCTAGAGACAAAACAAACAACGTGTGAACGGAGGTGTTTTATAGAGTCTCACTCAATAATTCTTGTTTAATTGAAATCTTTGATCCCGTTCATTGCGACCAACAGAGATTAAAATAAAAGGTGACAACAATGTCAACAGTAGAACAGCCACAGCCGCCCCAACCGCCACAGCCACCACAGCAATCATCGCCCGATGCAAAAAAGATCGGTTCAGATGGTGAGGATTTCTCAGACACAGCCAATGAAACAGGCACATTTGAGGTAGGTTTATAAGCGTTGCTATTTTCAATGCATAAAATAAATTAGATGTGTGAACAAAAGTGACAGAATATTCAATGTTCTCTTCTATCAATTAATGGCTCGTTAACACTTCGAATGCGTTGATATTCGGTGTCGTGAGCGAATTGTATCAGTGTAAAAGTTCACAATTATTAATCAAAGTGCAGATCCGTGTGTGGGCATTTGAAAAACACATTTTCAAATCCAAAACGATTTATCATTGTCTTCAATTTTACCATTTTTACAACGCAATCCATGTCGATGACGAGAATTTTAGATTCAATTCGGTGAACCGGCTCAATAAAACAATAACTTTCCCTAGCTAAACGATCTTATACGCTTTTTCATCGCCATCTCTGTTCGAAAGAAACGCATTCACGTGTTTTAGTGATTCAAAATGGTATATAAAACACAAAACAAAATCACCAAAATATCAGATCAATTAGACGGAATAAAAACAGATAAAAAAAAATATGCACGGACAAAACGAGAGCATCGATGAGATTGATTTACTTCAATTTCGACGTTTCCGCTGCCATGATTTTTCCGCTTTCGAATTTTAATATAAGTAGCGAGTAAAGAAACCGCATTCACTATTACCATTTTCGAATGGGCGCGATTTTTATTATTTGTTCGATTGTGCGTTCAATAAATTCCGTTGACCAATAATCGTTACATTTAGACGCACTTTTTTTTGTCTAAATTCTGGAAAGCGAATTGATTGGTGATTTTCATCAAATGCAATCGCATCAAATTTACTGGAATATTTTTTCTGTTCGCAGCTATGTTCCGATGCAAACAAAACGGCAACCAGTTCATCTCATCAAGATTCAGAATATGACACGGCAAGTGATTCACAGTCATCAGATGAGGCGGATCCATTGCAAAAGTCGGAACCAGTGGCCGATTCGGGTGACGGAAATCAAGACAAAGATGACCAAATTGATTTAGTGAATGCCAAAACGAGCGCCATGCAACTAACCGACGGCATTCCAATCGAAGAAAGCCGTAAAATATCGCGCGATGAAAATGATGTGCACGATGATGCTGATGGTGAGGCTGATGACGATGAAGAAAGGTAAACCATGGAAATATCATGGTGCTCATTTTGCTAAGGACGTTGCTAAAATACAAATAATTGTTTGATTTCAGTTTAAATCGGCGTGGCAGACGAAATAGTCGAGATAGTCGTGGCAGTCGAAGTGGCGACTCAGAAGATGACGAAGACGACGATGACCGATCCGATGATGACATCAGATCCGATGGTACAATGATATTTTGCATAGTTTTCAAAATCATATAAAATGGCATTGGATACAAGAATCATTTACCAATGCCACATTTCTTTAATATCTTGAGGTCAACCTAACCGATTGATACAATAATTACAATCTGAAATAGACTGTAATGTGACAACCAAATTTAGATCCAGTTGTATGATCCTTGAGAAAACCAATAAGTCTTGAGAAAAGATTCGAATGTTTTGAAACTCGATTGATTACTGAGTTTCTGACTACTGTTGGTTTTCCATCAGCAATTTCAAAGTCACTTTAGATCTAAGTATTTTTACTAGAAACAAATCACCGAGTGTAAAATGAAAAGTATCAAATTCCAGATGAAGAAAAATGACCTTAGCTCACCAACTGATAAAATAAATTATGCCAGTCCATTATTTCTGTTTATCTTTGTTGATTGTGTATTTTGACAGCGAGACGTAGTGTGAACGTCATAAGCATCATGAAATAATTTTTTCAAATATTTCGTCTGTGGAATTTTGATTAGTTTTTTTTTTCGTTTCGTTTTGTTTACTTATTAGCCTTATACAATGTGAAACAGAATTGTTATAAAATATGTTATTCATTTTCAATTTGATGAATTAGATGAAAGTGAGAGTGACAACGGAAGTATAATATTGGATTTGGAGCGTCAACGTGGTGATGGTGAAGAAGAGCAAAACGAAGACTCAAAGAAAGTTGACGATGATGAAGATCGAAGCAATCCTCAGTACATCCCAAAGAGAGGAGTTTTCTATGAACACGATGATCGAACTGCCGATGATGCGTAAGTGCTACCGCGATGATGGCTTTTGAATAAAGAATAAAAGAGTGTAGAATGTATATAACAAAAAAAGAAACCCATTTACAGAGACGCAACTAATACGGAATTGGAAAATGGTGCTGATGACGAGCCGCCAACACCTGTTCAAAAGAAAACGTCAAAGAAGACAACGGATCGATGGACACACGATTTTTATGATGAGTCCGAACAAGCCCCGAAATCACGTGCTGAACTGGTCAATTCATATGGTTATGATATTCGCAATGAAGATGGTCCGCCGAAAACTAGACGCAATCGTCGTTACAAGTAAATCAATCAAACAATTTCTCAATGCACAATCATATCATTTCATTTTGATTGTTTATTGTGTTTTATTTTAGCCGTGGTCCAATGAAATACACCCGAAAATGGGAAGATGAGAGTGCATATGCTAAACAAAGTGTACCGCTTCGAAATCCACGCCCCGAAGACTTCCCGGAGCTTGGTTCGAAAGGTGAACGACGTAACAAGAGCAGTCATTATGATCGCGAAGAAAAGGAGAATAAATCACGCCCAAACTATCAAATGGATGACGATAATCGAAATTATTCAAGTCAAAAACGAAGCTCAAACCGGCAAATGAGCGAAAGACGTGATATCGATAGACGTGATAGTGACAGACGCGATGGATCTATTACGCGCCGCCAACATGATCGCTATTCAAGTATGGCAGACATTTAATTGGCCACTTTTTCGATAACTCGAGTATAATAATTGTTTACTGTTCTCGCTAGGTCGTGGTAACAAAATCGATATGAACGATCGACGAAAGAATAAAGATAAAGGTTACAAAAACCGAACCGGGCGCAGCACGATGGAATTTAAAAACCAAAATCGTAATAAAAACAATGACTATGAAGGGCGCTCGAGTGGCGGAATGTATAATCGAAACAACGGTAGCAATCATTCCGACTCACGAAATCAGCCACATCATCATCAGCATGACGACGAACATGTTGAATCGGTTAGTTTTACAAACTCCAAGCTAAATAACAATTCAAATCGATTTTCCAATGTGGAATATTCCAATGTTGGTGGAAATATGGGATCGATGCAGGGTCGAGATTATGGTATTTCACAAATGGGCCAAGACCAAACAATGGTAATTTCAGCTTCTTTTTTTTCGATCTATATTTTTTGTTTAACCTATGTTTTTAATGCAATATTTTCTACGAAACATTTCGTTTCGATGAATTTTTCATTATATCTAAATTATTTCCCATGTACAAATGTATTCTAAATGAATTGAACACCTACATAATTTTAAATTTGCTTTATTTTTGCAGCAACCGCCGAATCAACAGTCACAACCACAGCAGAGGTTTCAATTAATTGCAAATGAAATGCCCATTAATTTGGAATCCGGCAATCAAATGCCAAATCAACAAAATTCCCAAAGTACATTGCTAACAACGAACCACTCATTGCCTATCTCATCCAGTGTTATAAGTAAGTTTAAATCGCATCTTAATTGAAATATTGAAATGATTTCTTCAATTGCAACTATTTATGTGTGTTTTTAGCAACAACTGGGCCAGCACCTATGAATCCCCAGGCACTACATGGTCAAGCCATAAATCAAGTACAACAACAACCGATAGCACACATGCAAGGAGCTGGTTAGTTTAGCTCAACATTATCTCTTATAGTTTTTCTTTCAAAAATATGTTCTTATTCTAAAATTATGTTGAATGATGATGAACAAAAAAAAAAAAACAAATTGATTCATTTTATGAACAGGAAACAATGCTAACAATTTAACTAAGGGACATGTCAAACGCTATTCCAATCAGCGGCAACGCACTGGCTTAGAAACACAAACACAAGCTCAAGGTCAAGCGCAACAACTCCCAATGAATGTGGTGATTCAACAGCAGCAACCTCAACCGCCATCACAGCAGCCCCAAAATCCCCTGCAAACTAGTTCACATCAAACACCACAACCAAATGTTGTACCGAATGTTTCGGCACCGGCACAGTTCCAACCGAACTATTTTCCCAACGAATATCCAGGTAACAATTGTACTCATTTCGGATGATTCAGAATGAATTATTGGCTGGTGACGTGTGATGTATTGTAATTATACACAAATATACGAAACAGTCAAAATGTTTGAATTTATATTTCATACGTCACAAGTTACTCGATAGTATATTTGATAGAATGAAAAACTGTGATCTACAGAAAAATTAATCATTCTCTTAACTGCTATTTTCATTTCAGCAATTAATCAGTTGTATGTGTCTGATATCAGGTATTGAACATTATCATTGTGTTTGTCATTTTTAAAACACATTTATTTGCAACATAAAAATCAATGCAATTGTTGTGTTTCTTTAAAATAGACAACAGCCGTCAGGTCCAGCGTCTGGATATTTACAACAGGGAGCTCCACCGCAACCAGTTGGTGCATCAGTTGGTGTCGTACCTCAAATGATGAACTTTGTGCCCGCACATCCGCCGTTGCAACCGGCGCCAGTCGTTCAAACGGTTCCAAATGCTCAAGTTGTTCCACAGCCACCACAAGGTCAATATCCTCCGTATCCAACATACGCTGGCGTACAAAATTACAATTCAGCAGTAAGTTTGAAGCAATGATGATCCTAAATACGCAAAGAAATGTAAAATTATGTTGCTTTTTTGAATTTTTTTTTTTAGAGTGGCATAACATATTATGCACCACAAACACAAGCACCACCGCGACCGATTTTGTCACAACGACGCCATAAGAATGCTATTCCGATTATGGCTCCACCAGAACGAAGCAACAAAAATTCGCATAACAGTCGATCAAGTGGTAATAACAGCGGCAGCGGACCAAATTCTGGCTCCAACAGCAATGACAGCAATAACAACAGTGATCAACAGCAGGTAAATTTCAATCAATGTCTAAAAATAAACGAAAAAAAAAAATTAGTTTGAGTTTTTTCCTGTCAATTTGAATGAAATTCTCATGTTTCGTTTTTCTTTTATAAAATTCATGTACAGGCTGGCGCACAACAGTCAGATAATGCAGCTGAGAATATTGATCATATTCTCGACAATATGTTTGTACAACGACCGCACCCATATCAGTCAGCGACTGGTTTAGCTGGTAATTAAAATCCAACTTACCTCACTTAAGTTCGCTGACAAGTGAATTAAACATGAATGGTGTTTGTTTTTTAAATAATTAGAATCAGCAGCAGCCGCACGAAAAGATTCAACACCGCCAGTTGATGGTCAAAAATCGC
The DNA here is from genome assembly GCA_030463065.1 of Aphidoletes aphidimyza. NCBI lineage: Eukaryota > Metazoa > Arthropoda > Insecta > Diptera > Cecidomyiidae > Aphidoletes > Aphidoletes aphidimyza. Next base: position 1,216,313 of record CM059997.1, read on the forward strand.
ATGGAGTTGATGGAAATGCATATGCACAAGAGCATGATTCAGCATCATCATCAATGATGCAAGCAAAAGATGATGCGGGAAATCCTGAGCAAGCAGGTTCCTTTGGTGATATGAATATTTCAGTTGCAGTAAGTGAACTAGTCTTCAAGTGAATGAAGCAAAATTATGTGAAAAATGAATAAAAAAAAAAAATAAAAAAATGAAAATTATTTAAATTTCAGATCCAGGCGAATCAATAAAATCGAAGCGAAATGATAATTTAGAGCAAAATGAGATGCCACAGAGCAACCGTCTGTATATATATGATGAGAATATAAAAAAAAATACTGTAATGAACCGTTTAATGTGCGATAATAGCATGCCCCAAATTAGATCCACAGTAACAACTGCAACACCCTTTAAATCGAGCATGTTAACACATCAAACAGTTCGAACAACTTTAATTAGTTTAAATTGAATATTTTGGATGCGAATTACGACATTTCAAACAGAAAAAGTGTTTCTGTTCATTTTTATGTTTCATCATACATTCACATAGAATACTGCCCATAGATATACATAAAATATTTGACACTCAGACTCATTTCAGTTAGCATACGTCAAATAATTCTCACTCTATTGATTTGATCATTGCTTAAATTATTTTCATTGGTACTTTTGCTTTAAACATTTGGTTGAAACATTTATTTAAAATTTGGAGTGTCAAAATTATTTACGTAAAAATTCAAAGACTTCTCATGATTTAAACAACAAGAATATAGAATTTCATTTCACAGCATAACAATTTATTAATTCCGCAAATATGTTCCGTTTATGAACGGATAGAATAAAAACAAAAACACAAGATTTATATGTGCATCATGTAAATAAAATGAAACAAAAAAAACATTTGATTGTATTTTTTTAGAAAAAAAAAAAAACTAAACGCAAGAAGAAAAAAAAAGATGAAATTTAATTGAATGAATATAAATAATTAAATAAAAAAAAATACGCTATTATTGTATGCACGCGCATAGAGACTTATTTTTAAAGCAATTAAATTGAAAAGAAATTGTTTTTTGCCGATCACCGCATGTCGAGCCACATGTTTTATTTATTCTTGGATTTCCTTAAATGATATTAGATCTAGGAGGTACCGGGAGCTACGTCTGCTATCATGGAGCTACGTCTGCTATTGATGTATTGAGTATTTTCATATTGATATCGGTCAAAGAATAACATGAAATATTGAACCAAAATCTTATCAAAACACGAAAAAAGTTGAATTTGTTACCAATTGTTTCAAATAATCTCAGATTGTTTTTTTTTACAGAAAATAATCTATAGTAAACATAAAAATCTGATGAAATGATGTTGACGCGAAATTCGCAAGACCACGGCAGATGATGAATACAAACATAATGCCACAATTGGCAAGATGGTCAATGAAATAGGTAGCATCGTACTTAAAACTAATACTTGTTTGCATGGACTCTCATAATCACAATCAAACTTTCTGTGGATGCAAACAAATTTCATGATGCTCAACAGTTGTTTTCGGATAAGAAAGACTTATTGAACGCCTCTGAAAAAAATATGGAATCGAAATGTGGGAAATGTGTTGTTCGCTTTTAACTGTTACAACAGTTTATTTTCATTTTCATTATGATTGCAGTGGACTAGATATAGTGTCGATTTTGAACTCAAAAAGTTCAACAATTTCAAGTAATGAAGACTCAGGGACAAGTACATTCGTGAACCACGAATCGTGGTAGTCGATGTTGTTAAAAAAGTATTTGCACCATTTCGCATCAGTATCACATTGGTTTCGGCTCCGTTCATCGTTCGATATTTGAGAAACAAAGAAATTTTATCCGTAAAACCAAAAAAAAAAAAAATATAGATAATGCAGCCAGTCCATTAAAACCTGTTCCCAAATATTGAATCAAGTCTCTGATTCAGGAGTTTCTATGTTTTCCTTATTTTAAATTAGCATTTAATGGATATAAAGAACTGTTGAACATAATTCGATTGACCTTATTCTTTACTGTAATTATTGAATTTTTACTAGATACAAAACAACTGAAAGATTCAGTTCAAATTTGAAACAATTCACTGGTTGATACTTTGATTTTGATGCCAATACAATTTCAGAATAATTTAATTCATATTATTTTTCATTTATCTCTATTTAAGAGTTCAGTCAAAATGTATGTGCCAGTATGAAGACACAGTCAAAAAGAGTTTTTTCGTGTTTTAAATCTGAATCTCGTATTAATGCAGACAAATGTACTGAAGAAAAACATTTAAGGCCAAATATCAATCTAAATTCCTTCTTAATTTCATCAATATAACTAAAACAATACGCGGTGATTTCATTTGTGAAAAAGAGTTGTTTGCAAATTTTATGCTTTCGTCAATGGTTATAGTGGATTAACCACGGTTTCTGCATCCGGGTACAATCGGTGGTGCAATTTAGGGCTGTACTTGAGGCTGTGGTTCAACTGAAGATCGTTCCCTCTGCTGTAACTTCAACATCTTTCGTTCGTGTTTTTGGGCCATTTTGGTCATCTTTCGTTCGTGTTTCTGGGCCATTTTGGTCATCTTTCTTTTGTGTTTGATCTTTTCCCTCACTGTTGGAAAGATTTAAAGAATTCATTGACTTTAGCATAAGCACAACAACTATAATAAACAACAACTTACGAATTTCTAGTTGCAATGAACAGTCACATTGTTTTTTTGATGAATCGATTGGGTAACTTGTAGATGGGGATATTGGGACTGTTACGTTGTCATTGTTGGAACCAGGCGATGATGATGTGCAGATCGAAACGGTGTGCGAACTTCCTGGTGTTAAATGAACCAACTTTCCTGGTATTAACTGAACCAACTCGCCTCCAGTTGATTTACTTCGACGATTTTCCTGTGATTTTTGTTGGGAAAGTGTTTTTTCACCGTACGATTTACGCGTATTCGGGCGAAGCTTCATCGTGAGATTCCGAGTCATAAAATATTTATGTTCGGGCACTAACTCTATGAAATAAAGATTTAAAAAAAAAACGATTTATCAAATTGAATAAGCTATTTGATTTTCTTGTGAAATAAAATATATGTACGTGTTTCGTCTGCCATTGTAAAGATGTATAGTTCACCGCTCAACATTTGAACCGTTAGTTCTTTTGGTAAGGTTGATTTTTGTTTTGTTCTTGACATGATTCAAACTTATGTATGTTTCTCTTTCTATCGTGTTGTTATTTTCTTCAAATGATGACAAGTATAATGTGCACACAGTCGTAGCACAATAAATGCAAACACCAGGAACACTACACTAAATACAATGCAAATGAATTTTAAAGGAATTTCTGATTTTATACGTTTGTTTTTATTTATGTGGTCTTCAAACATCAACAAATTTAATAGTTTTGACATACACACAAGCTATTGCGTGCACAAATACAAAGATATTCTACCAACGCGCAAATGTCAAAGTCTGTTTAGTTGTGTTGGTATATAAAAGAAGATGGATATAAGAGAAAGAAAACGATACTCGTCGACAAATGTCAAAAACCGAATTTTATTTTGAATCATAATGACACAGTGATTTAATTCGACTGTTTCGTCTTTCCAATTGTATATCAAATCTCGTTTAGGTTTTGGTTTACGGAAACGAATTACGAATTTTCAACACAAGCTAGAGACAAAACAAACAACGTGTGAACGGAGGTGCTTTATAGAGTCTCACACAACAATTCTTGTTGCCCCAACCACCACAGCCGCCACAGCAATCATCGCCCGATGCAAAAAAGGTCGGTTCAGATGGTGAGGATTTCTCAGACACAGCCAATGAAACAGGCACATTTGAGGTAGGTTGTAAAAGTTCACAATTATTAATCAAAGTGCAGATCCGTGTGTGAGCATTTGAAAAACACATTTTCAAATCCAAAACGATTTATCATTGTCTTCAATTTTACCATTTTTACAAACGCAATCCATGTCGATGGTGAACCGGCTCAATAAAACAATAACTTTCCCCAGCTAAACGATCTTATAAGCTTTTTCATCGCCATCTCTGTTCGAAAGAAACGCATTCACGTGTTTTAGTGAATTTAACAAAATCACCAAAATATCAGATCAATTAGACGGATTTAGCCGCAATCGTACAGTAAGTCTCAATGGGACAACGTTGACTATGTTGGACGTTTACGACCGCGTTTCTTTTTATGCTTTCTGATATTCTGGATACAAACCATATATCGTAAACAAATATTCCATGTATACAAACTGAATAAAACCAGCGAATATTCGATTGATAGAAGAAAATAAAATATTTGTGATTTTATTTTGCAATGAGAATTTAATTTTAAAAATATTATTTTCGTTATTTTCATCAATTTTTATGTATTTGGTCGTATTTTTTTCATTTATATTTCATACGTCACAAGTTATTCGATAGTATATTTGATAGAATGAAAAACTGTGATCTACAGCAAAATTAATCATTCTCTTAACTGCTATTTTCATTTCAGCAATTAATCAGTTGTATGTGTCTGATATCAGGTATTGAACATTATCATTGTGTTTGTCATTTTTAAAACACATTTATATGCAACATGAAAATCAATGCAATTGTTGTTTTTCTTTAAAATAGACAACAGCCGTCAGGACCAGCGTAAAAAAAATGTAAAATTATGTTGCTTTTTTTGAATTTTTTTTTTAGAGTGGCATAACATATTATGCACCACAAACACAAGCACCACCGCGACCGATTTTGTCACAACGACGCCATAAGAATGCTATTCCGATTATGGCTCCACCAGAACGAAGCAACAAAAATTCGCATAACAGTCGATCAAGTGGTAATAACAGCGGCAGCGGACCAAATTCTGGCTCCAACAGCAATGACAGCAATAACAACAGTGATCAACAGCAGGTAAATTTCAATCAATGTCTAAAAATAAACGAAAAAAAAATTAGTTTGAGTTTTTTTTTATCAATTTGAATGAAATTCTCATGTTTCGTTTTTCTTTTATAAAATTCATGTACAGGCTGGCGCACAACAGTCAGATAATGCAGCTGAAAATATTGATCATATTCTCGACAATATGTTTGTACAACGACCGCACCCATCAGTCAGCGACTGGTTTAGCTGGTAATTAAAATCCAACTTACCTCACTTAAGTTCGCTGACAAGTGAATTAAACATGAATGGTGTTTGTTTTTTAAATAATTAGAATCAGCAGCAGCCGCACGAAAAGATTCAACACCGCCAGTTGATGGTCAATTTTTTTTTTGCCGAATTCATTTTTCCATGTACTTGACTGTGCAATGAATTGAAAACGTTGACTTGATTCAATTGTTTCCTGGTTCATGATTTCCGTTTCTGACAGTTCACCAAGAATTCGACTAAATGTACCGATTAAACAAAGGAACGGTAAATTAAAATATCGGCAAAAAAATCGGATAACTTCAAATAAATGTTTAACGAAAGCGAGCGTTTCATAAAAAAAATGTACCATAATTTCTTGACGGCGAGATCGGGATCATCAACGTCATTGGGCAGGAAACGATGCGATACTTTTGGTTGAGTTTGTCCAAGAACTAATCGTTTTTCGTAGCTCTTTACTTCGTTGAATGATTTTTTCCACAAATTCAACTTCACCGTCGGCAGTCATTAATTCACAGCTAATTCCAGTTGGTGCATTGTTCGGTGGTTTTTGTTTGTCTGGAATTTGTTTTTTGTCTCCAATGAGGTCACAGAATTACCCCCAAAAAATCTCGGATTTCACGATGCACACACGGCATTCGGCCAAGCATTCGGCCAAATTAGAATAGAATGTTTTTTTATTCGAAATATAAAAACAAAAATGATTCTAATTTTGAACAATTGCGTTGAGTTGTTTTTTTCATCGAATGTCCATTTCTGTAGTAATTTTCATACTTTTATATCCATAAACCACTGGCGACCTTTGTAATGTTTAAATTAAATGGTTTAGTTTAAATAAAGTTTTTCATTGAATAAGCAAATATTTCAGTCGTTACCGATTGCGAGACAGCATATCCAAAGCATCATAGAGTCTGAAGCAATTACTCTAATAAAAAATGGATCAAAAGAGATAACTTTGAGGATAGAAATCAACATGAACAACATACGGTAACGCGCAATCGTGAAAGAAGTCATATGAAGAGTTCCTGAAATCTTTCGATAAGGATCTGAAATAAAATATTACTTTGTCACAAATATTTTAGGAAAAATGTCTACTATCCAATGGTTTCAGCAACTGAATTTGCCAGCTGCAATGCAAATGTAGCGGATTAATCGCATAAATTCATTTGCTCAAATCATTTAGCTTGAAGAAAATCCATCGTATGGTGTGCCTCGTCTACATTACAAACCTAGGGCATAGCTTATGTACACCAAAGTCCAAAGTATTTCGAAAGGCATTCTATCAAAGGATATCCATTCGGTAATTACACATTCATAGATCGTCCAAGATCCAAGTATGCCAGTTATTATTAAAAGTAATGCCACTAATAACCACTCAAGCAACGACAATCCATATCGATTCATGTTTGGCACTTGCTGTAAATAGACAATTGGACTCAATGATGATTTTGCAGTAGTTTTCATTCAATTTTACTTACTTCGAGAGTTTTGTACCGACACAACCTGTAATGGACAATTGTATTTCTACGCCAGAAAAACCATTGAAGAGACATACATATTATTAAATGCAAACAGGTTAGAACTGTTATCCTGTCGGACATCATAAGTTCAAAAATGGACCGATAGTTTACATAGGCATCAACGTATGCCACAAGTGACAAATAATAAATCATTTCATAGATGACAAATGTAACCCAATAATATTATTTGTAAGTATCCTTTTCGTTATTGGCCATTTTGATATACTGAAAATAAACAAACGCTTTGGGATAAAGTGTACACTACGAGAAAGCAGATGTACAGCAATGACAGTTCCTTCATAAAGCGCATGTGCATGTTTTCAATATCAACCAAAAATTCGTTTGTTCGTGCGAAACTCATTAAAAATGTTCAAACGTGCGTGCCGATTGTGCGAAATCGTCGTAAAAAGTCTCGGAATAATGAATTCCAAATTTTCGTATGAAAAAAATCGAAAAAAATTTTAGCCCACCCTATTCCACATAAGCCATTTTTTCAAATTTTGTTTTTTCAATTGTCCCAATGAATTCAAAGATTTCAATAGCATCGCAAAAACTACTTCCAATCAATAAAACACATTAAATTGTCCGATTTCAAATTGTCCGATTTCAAATTGTCTTATTCAAATTGAATATAGAAAAAAATAAACAGTGTTTGATTTTGTATTTAAGCCATCTACTTTATAGATTTCAAACATATCACAACGCTACAGCATTTTTACGCGAATCTTCTACCAATTATTTTCTGTTGAAGTGGTGCTTCCTGGTTCCAAAAATGCAAAAATTTTCAGCTCCGGTCCAAAATGTGAAAAAAAGTCATTTTCGGGTATTACACCGACGTTATGGATCATAAGTCGAGTACCGTTTAAGGTATTTTAAAAAGTAGACCCGCGTTTGAAAGGTATAGACTGCCCGCAAAGTTTTGTGTGTTTGCTTTTTAAAATCGATTCATAGTTGAGGGAGCTACGGGCTCACAAAGGCCCTCTACCCATGATTGTTTTTTGGTGTGATTCACCTTTATCAAGCTGTATCTCAAGAACCACTCCAGGTTTTTTTTTTCAATTTTATGCAAACGAATTTTTTGGCACCAACTACACAAAGATTTTGAGCCATCAACCATTTCAATCAAATAACGAATGTAGAAGATATTCGAAAAAATCTGAAATTTTCAGAAATTCAGTTCAATTGTACCCTATCTCATTCAAACGGCTATATATCCAGAACTAGCGCCGATATTTCAAAAAGTAGACATGCTTTTGAAAGGTATAGACAGTCCGCCACACTCTACAAAATCGGTAAACAGGTGGGAGAGCTATGGGCTCGCGACTTTGATGTTTTTTTTGGGTGGTTAGATACAAGTAATCAGTTTGTTTTGGGTAGGGGGAGGGTTGGGGGTGGTCGGTGGGGGTGAATCAGCTTTCAGGTGGCATTTGGTTTTTTGTTCTTCGAAGTGGGGTCTATGTGTCGGTTCTGTGGACTTTATTTTTGTTAGGAATTGCGGTTTGGTGGCGTTGGACCCTGCTTTGCGGCGTGTGGAGACTTGTGAGGTGGATTGTGTTTGGGGGGTGGGGTGTGATTGAGGTATGGTGTGGGGGACTGGTTGTGAGCTCTGTGAGTTGCAAGGGAATGATGAGTGGGGGTTCAGGGGACTTGGGTTGTGGGGGGTGGGAGCGGGGATTATTTGGGTGGAGGATTGTTGTTTAGATTTAGGGTTTCGGTGTTATGGAGGAGCGGGGCGCGCTTGGGGTCAGGTTTGTATGGGAGATGGGGGTTCGGGATTGGAGGGGTAAGTTTGTTATTTGGTCATTTCTGATATCTGGATGTGGTGATATGGGGGGAGTGGGGTGGGGTGGATGACTGGGAATTAATTAAATGTTGAATTGTAGACTTTCTCTGGAGCCTGGTTCGGCGCGGGTTTTTTTGAGGGTTGTTTTTTTGGGGGAGGTATGGGTGTTGTGTGGTTAGTTGGCACGGTTCAGGTTTGCTTGTAGTTGTTTGCAAAGCTTTACGATAGATTGCTCGTATGGCATGGTGGGATTAATGTACTTGCATATGTATATCTGATCATAGTCTGTATGTTGGCTTTATTTGTGAGGTTTGTCTCAGGGTGTGGTTTTCGGGTGGTTATTGGATAGTCCTATTCGTTTAACTGGCGTCCTATCTCTTTGATACTCGTCGGGTTTTATTATTATAAATAGGATGGGTTTTGGTGACATTATTCATACAAGGTAAAGGATTATTTAGGTGGGTGGGCGGGAGGGGGTAGGGCGTTTATGAGGGTTTTGGGGATGTGGAATATTTGGGGGGTGTGGATCTGGTTCGAGTGGGTCAAGGTTTTGTAGGTTTTTGTGGTTGTTGTTGCGTTGTTTGGTGAGGGATGATCGGGGGGGACGGGGTGGTGTTGGGGGGGTTTGTTATAGACGCGATTAGGAGTTGGAGGGGTTGTTTTCGGCGTGTGACTCACGCAGGTGATGAAGGGTTTACGGGTAATGGGTAGGTCCTGGGTAGTGTGTGGTAGGGGGGGGGGATAGGTGGGGTGTTTCTTTAAGTGTTGCTTGTATGGAATGGGGGGGGGGGTAGCTTATGATTGTGGTTCAGAGTACCTTTTATTATCATTGATCGTTATGGGTAGTTGTGTTTCATGTTGGGGGTTGGGCGTGTAGCTGAGGGTTGGTCTTCGTTCGGGGTGAGAATTAAAGAGTCTTGGGGATGGTGGGTGGGTTGGCGGGTCTGGGGGGGGACATTGGGGGTATATTTTATGAATACGTTCTTCTATTTTCGTAAATTTTTCTGTCCTAATAGGTATTGGTTATATTTGCTGTTTGTCGGGGGGAAGTGTGCGTTTGTGTCAATGCAGTTGTCTGAGAGTTAGTGCGTGGTATGGTTTACGTGAGGATGAAGTGGATTTGTTGGACTTGTCAGGGCTCAATCGGTTTTGGGCGGTGGGTGTGATTTGGTTTTAAGGATTGATTTTAGCTTGTCTGATTGGTGAGGTTAAATTCAGCGAGTGGATTTCTGTTGTGGGGTCGTTTGTTGGTTTTTGTTAGATTGACCATAGCATGGGGGATGGACCTTTGTTGAGTCAGATTGGCATTTGGGTGGAGGGGGTCGGGCATGTCTGAGGGTGGCCGGGTATATTTTTGTTGTTTAGCGTGAGTAATTTTCTTGGCAGCATTTAATTGAGTATTTTTTTTGTTATTTGGGTGACGTTTAATGTGTTTGTGGGAAGGTTATGGGAGAAGGGGATTGGGTTATTTATGGGTGGGGTGATGAACTGGTGCGGTGGTGGTGGTGGTAATTGGAAATGGGGTGTGGCGGTCATGGGGAATATCCGTGGGTTTTTTATATGTTTTTAATATGCTTGCAGTGTGCACGACCGTATTTGTCGGGTAGCAGGGGATTGTGGATGGGGCGAAAGAGTGTGGGGCGGCGTTCGGATTTGTCTGTTACCTGAACCGGGTGGTGGTTTCAGGAGGATTTTTGTGGTTTATTTGGAGTAGCTCGGTATGGTTCATTGGAAGGGTTTTGGGGGTTATTTTGTGTTTGGTGGTGTGGAGGTGTGGCCGTGGTATTGCGTATTTTGGTTCTTTGATTTCGTTTGTGATGCCGTGGGGTGGGGCGAGGCTGGCTTTTGTGTGGGTTTCTATTTTTTTTTTAGATGATGGGTTTTTGGTTTCGGGAGGAGGGGAGTACTGGATTTGTGGGTGTGAGTTGTCGAGAGGTAACAACGTTGGTAAAACGGGACGTGGATAGGGCCTTAGACTACCCGCCCATCTGCCCGTTGAGAACGTGGAGTAGTAATATGGGTGGTACTGTGGAGGGGGGGGAAGTCTTTGGACATTGTTTTTGCATGGAGGTTATGGACGGGTTATGGGGGATAGGTGGGACAGGGGATGTGTTCGGGGTTGTTTAGAGGGGGTTTCTGCGGTGGTGGGGAGAGCGTTTTTGTATGTGATTTGGGTTTTTCCGTGTGGTGTTTATTTAAAACGAGAGCTAGTGGACAAAACATCGAATTCACCTCTTCCTTAACTTGGAATTTGCCCGCCCCCCATTGAAAATGTACGTCTTGATACAGTGTTTTCTTATAAATACGATTTATTCAGATAAACCGTTTGTGCAACGAATTCACGGACGCGGCCGAACGTCAAAAGGGATGTGATTCTTGCCGTGCATTAGACAAAAACAAATTAATTGAAACATCGATTTCGGATATCGTTCGATTGGCGTATGGATTTTGTGCTCTGCTCCGTCTGCGACGGTAGGTTGGATGGTATTAAGAGACTCCATTTAATCGGGCTCATATGTCCAGCTTTGAATTATCTAGGAAATGCTACGCATGCAAGTCGGAGATGGACAAACCTGTTCATTGTCGTCAACCCCGGAACCATGACAGAAGATAAATCGGCCGCGGATGGCGTACCCCTCCAGGTCTGACGATTTCTCAGGTTTTTACCGAAAATATTGAATCTATCGATTGGGGCAGTGTCCATTCTCATGTGTTAGCACCATTACTATGCGTACAAGTGACCTAGAAGGAACAAAAAAAAAAAAATAAAAAAAAAATACGACATTAGCCATCGTGTGTGTGGTGTAACAATCATGGAATGAACATGAATCAAGTCACTGGGACGCTTCATTAACAAGATACTTTTAGGGGTGAAAAGGGGGGCGATCAATGACGAAACTTAGCCGCACTCAAATCAGAAGTATGATGACCAACAGTTTGTAATGACCACCTCCGGACATTCATCGTTATTACCTCTCTTTCCTTTGTGCTGAGGGATGGAGATGCTCGTTGGCGTGATGGGCTAAGCTACAGGTTTTGGTTCTATTGACTGTGGGCGAGGGGGGGGGGGGTGGGGGGGGGGGTTGGGGGAGGGGGTATTGGGTATCTCGGTTGTGGCTAGGTTGGGCGGAGTGTGGGGGGGACGCGGGGGGGGGGGGGGGGGGGGGGGTACGGGGGGGGAGGGGGGGGGGGGTGGGGGGGGGGGGGGAAGGGCGGGGCGGGGAGTTCCGCGGGCGGGGGGGGGAGGGTTTGCTTTTGGGGGGAGGGGGAGGTTTGGGGGCTGGGGGCGGGGGGGGGGGGGCCCGGGGGCGCGGGTAGGGGCGTGGGGGGAGGGGGGGGGGGGAGCGAGGGGGGGGGGCGGATGGGGACGCGGGGGGGGGAGCGGGGGGGGATGGGAGGAGGGGGGCAGCGGGGGGTGCGAGGGGGGGGGGGGGGGAGTGGGGTGTGGGGGTGAGGGGGGGGGGGGGGAGGGGGGCGGGGGGGGGGAGGCGGGGCGGGGGGGGTTTGTTTGATGGGGGGGGGGGTGCGGGGGCCTGGGGTGGGGGGGAGGTGTTTGGCACGGGGTGGGGGGTGTCGGTGGGTGGGGGGTGGGTGTCTTGGGCCTGATGGCGTTTTTTTTTCTGGTGGGGTGTTTTTTTTTTCATTGTTTGCTTGAAAAATGGGAGGGGAAACAACGAAGGGGGGGAAGTAGAGGTGTAGGGTTGTGTGGTCCATTTGGGAGCGAGCAGGGGGGGCTTCTGCGGTGGGGGGGGCGAGCGTCTGGT